>OZ023273.1:37574024-37819024 GCA_964007475.1 Hybos culiciformis | reverse complement strand
TTGAAACCCTGTGGTTTCTTATTATCAATAAACATTTTATTTTATCAATTTAGTTTGATATTTATAGTTTTTAATTTAAGTTTAAAAAAAAAAAAAAATTGTTAACGTAATTATGTTTTATTTTTCGTTATACAATTATAAATGTATATTTCATTAAAAATCTTATTATCATTATCATACTAAAAAAAAATACAAAAAACATAATTGGCCTTATCATGGACGGCGCTTTGGTCCGGCGGTATCAATCGGTATCATAAAAACGTCGCATTCGCGGATTTTGTTCCGATTTTCCCGGGCTTAACTTTTTTATTTCAAAAATTTTTTGTTAATTTTTTATTTTGTTGACAAGTATATATTTATGTTTTTTACTCAAAATGTTGTCGTTATTTCTATCAAAATTCAAGGCACTGAATACTTGACAGTCGACCAAAATATAGGCAATTTCCATAACACTTTACTTATTTAAAAAAATTGCAGAAATCAGAAAACATAAATTTAAAAATTTCTGTAGTCATTTATCAAGTTTGAGATAATAAACAGTAATTTATAATTAGAACATATAAATTAAAATTTTTTTTGAGATCTATTGGAAAATTATGAAATAATTTTTTCTAATTTAGAAAAATCTTCTTGAACGGAGCAAAAATTTAACATTAAAAACATACATTTATGTATTTTTGTAAAAAAATTATTTAACTATATATTTGAATAAAAATAAGCCATAACGATCAATTTAGATTTTACTAATTTTTTTAGAATCATAAAATTTTCCAAAACCTCTTGTTGATTCGCACATAAAACATCGATAAATATAAATATTTTTATTATATAGAAAATTGATTACATACTTTTAGTAATTGTTTTTAATTTAGAAACTTTAATTTTCTATTAGTTTGCTTATTCAAGAAATTCGTGGCGCTGCGCTGGCGCTACATTGGTTAAAAACTTATCTTAACAAAATATAGTGTTTATTAGAAAATCGTCAGTATGTAGGAAAAACTAGTAGCTTAGAGAAAAACGCTTTGAACTTTAATAGATGTTAATTCATTTTTATTTTATTAATTTATTAATTTAAATGTTCAACAAGTCAAGAAAATATAATTTAGTTAATTGATTTTTTTATGAGATATTTATTTAGCTCGAATTAGTTATAAACAACTTTTTCATAATAACCAGTTTAAATTATAAGGATTATTTCACGCAAATAACATCTTATTAAATACTTTTTTAAGCCATTTATAATTTTTCATCGCAAATGAACAATAAAGGGATTTAATGTTAAAAATATTAATATATGTAATGTTAGATAAAATCATATCTAGTTCGAAACATTTTTCTTGAATATTGAACTTAACTTTTTACGTGAGTATGTGTCGTTACTAATCCTTGCTTAGTAATTTAAAAAAAAAAGTACAATGGAAATTAATGAAAATATATCGTATAATCTATTTTTTTTCTAATATCATTTATAATTAAATGTGTTTTACAGATTATATTAGCTAGCGAATGGAAACATTATATATATTTTTTGCTAAAATTAATAATGGCTTAACATTCTAATTGGTTGCATTATTTTTTGCTTATAAAAAATGCTTATAAAATGCAAAATTTCAAATATATTTTAGTTATTTGGCGTATAGTCAACAAAAACATTAGTTTAGTTTTGTTAAGAAAATAAGTTATTTTATTTAATTGTATTCTTTTTTACCTACTTAAAATCAAAAACAAGAATTTTACTAGATAAGAAAATATCTTATAGGTACTCAAAATATGAAAAAAAAAAATCGCATGTAAAATTACATAATTAAATTTGGCTTCCGTTCAACGTCGAATCGAATAAATAATTTTTTAAGATTAAAGAAAATTAAATTATCTAAAAAATGATGATAACAAAATACAAGACAGATATAGAACCAAATTATGATAATAAAAATCTGCACATAACATTCAAATGAGAAAGAGAGGAAAATTAATTTATCGCAGCTTATACTTAAGAAAAATATGGAAACGGGTTAAACATTTTATATAGGAAATTTTGCTTATATCTTCAAATATTTATTGCAGTGCCCAATCATTAGACTATTTTGGTTCATTTTTTTTGTGCAATCGAGCCCTAAATTAAAGTTTGTCAAATTGATATCTAAGACAAACACCATCATTGTTTGAGTGAAAAATTTCCAAAAAAACCTTTGTGGATAAATTTGGTTAAATCCATAGTTTAATTATTTGAAATAATACCAAAAACAAAAATAAAAAATTTCATTCATTATATCCTTCGGCAAGCTAAGCGATTAAAAAGAATAAAGAATTGAGGATTAAGTCTGTTTGAGATTGGGTTATTATTTTATGTTTATCATAATCTTTAGAACAGGTTGTATCTTTTTAATTTTTTTGATGGTTGAGACTTCATCTATTCGGTTAATTTTTGTTTTTATCCTAATAAATCTTTTACCTTTAATTTATTATTGCGTTCATACTCCATTTTAACAAATTATACCTGCAATAAATAAAATACTTTTATTTTTTAGACATTTGTGTTTTTTTTGAGAAATTGTTTAATTTCTTTTTTTTTTATTTTAACTTTAATTTTAAATTGAACATTTTATTTTAAATTTAAATGTATAATTACGATTTTAATAATTATAATTATTTTTTTTTTTTTTGTAAATTTTATTCCTATAATTTTATTTTTTTGTTTTTTTTTTTTTTTTTGATAAAATTAGATTTAAAAATTTAATAAAATGTTGATTTTATTTTTATTATAATTTTATTTTCACAAAAATAATGTCTATAAATTAAATTTTTTATATATATTATGTAATGTACGTATAATAAATTTATATAATGAAATAAATTGTAGCGAATATTTTTATTAAAAAAATGTAAACAATCACAATTATGTAAAGAAATTAAATTTCTTAGTTGTTGAAATTTTAAATTTTTTTTTAAATTCTGGATTTATTTAAGTATATAATTACTTATAATAATTAAAGCATGATTTTTAAATTCATTTATGAAAATTTTATAGATTAAAAATTATCTTTTTTTAAAATAATTAATAAAAGTCATGTATAATTTTATATTATATGTATATAATATGTACGTAAACATTATACACATTTTAAGTAATCTATAATAAATGTTTATGACGTTTAATAATAATAATAATAATTTAAAAACCTTACGTAAGGATTTAATTCAAATAATTATTTTCTAACTAAGCATTTCATTTCCTTTGACGCTTTTTGATTATTAAATTGGAAAAAAATATGAAAACTTTAATAAAAATCAGTTTTCCTAAAAAAGTCTTTTGATTTATTTTTTGTATTTTTTTTTTTTAAATAAGAAATTGGCTCCGTGATTAATATTTCTCGCTTCAAATCAATAGTAAAAAATTAAAAATTAATAAAGATAACTAAATTTAAAGTGGTTATGTATATTTTAATGTTATTTGTACATTGACCACACATATAAATGTTTACCAAATAATGATAATATTTTATTTTATAATAGTTTTTTTTTTTTTTTTTAAATTATATAAAGCTCTTTCTTGTAGTTTTTTTTGTTATTGGGAAATGAAATTCATAAAGTATTATATAGTATAAAAGTAGTATAATCTTATATAATCTTATATCGTTTATTTTACTTTTCTTGTTGCTCGTCAAAAGTTTTTTATTTTCAATTTTAACTCAAGTTCTAAATTTTCTAAATTTCGATCACCACGTAAGGTAAAATTTATATATTAAATAGAGAATTGCAGAACCTTTAATATTAGTTTTTGATGAGTAAGTAATTAAATAAATTTTATTTTGTGATTTTTCATGAATGTAACCAAAATAATAATTATATGATGTATGTATTATTATATTTAATTTTAAAGATATCTCTTATGTCTAAAATGAAATTTTTAATTTTTAATAAATTAAAAAAAATAAATGTAATAAAAATTAATTAATATTATATAAGTAATAGATTAACATTTACAACAAAAAAATATAGGTAAAAACATGATATTATTATTAGCAAAAAATTACGTTTTTAATTTATATTTTAAAATAAGTAAAAAATATAAATTTTTATTTTACTAAAAAATTTTAAACTTATTAGTTGAAAAAAAAAATTGAAACGAAATTTATATTTATTTTTCCAGGAAAAATAATTTGCCTGAATATGTATGTGTTTTTTAAATTATTATTTCTATTCTATTGAAAATAATATTTTGTTATTGCTTGATTTTATATAAAAATTTGAAAAGATAAAACTAATTATAGAATTTTCATTAAATTTTTTATTTTTTTTTTACTTAAATCCTAAACTGAAATTATATTTTTGTAATAAATAAAAATTTAGTTTAAAGTATATATCCTAAAATTAATAGAAATACATATTTTTCATATGAAACATGATTCAAAACTTATATTTAATTTTGTTTCAATTATAGTTTGGAATAATAAGCGATTATACTGCAAATTGTTTATTCTAATTCAAAAAACATTTTAATTCGAAGTTTTTTCGCGTTCAATCGAAGTTCAGTTAGTGTAGCAATTGAACGATTGATGGTGTAAAGGACCGACATATATATTTTTTGTTTTTAATTGAAGCACCGAGTATTGATTAACTCATAATTTTTTTTTAATATTAACATTTCCGGTCCGGATTAAATTTTCGGATTCGATAAATAGCTACAAAAATAGCTGAATTAATGTTGTTCGAAGGGTCACTATCTAACGTTCAACAATTAAAATTTAACTTAAATTGATCAAATCTAATATAGACTTAAAGACAATGAATATCGAATAGTTAAGTCAAAGTTTCATCATACAATTTTTTGAAGTTATATTTAGTTTGAAAACAAACATACATTTATGATCTTAAACTTATTTACCGCCATACAGAAAATTTTAATATTATATTTTAATACACAATACATAAATTTACAGTTTAATAAATAATAAGTTATTTATTATATGTAGTTTATAAGTTATTATGTATTTAAAAATTGTTTTAACTACTTTTTTGATAAACGAGATTAAAATCATTGATGTGATAAGATATAAAATATTACGTGGATATAAAATATTACGTGGATATAATGTACATTTAAATGATAAGATAAAGTAATATCAATTTCAGGAGGTAAAATAATCTGGACAATCCAAAACCTAGTGAATTTAAATGAGATGTTAATAGCTGGATTTTTAAAATTTTTAGTTTTTTGGCTGAAATTGTCCTTTAAAAACTTGAATATATTTGCTGAAATTGTGAAGCAATAGAAACAAATAATAAAAAAAATTAGGAGCAGAAATAAAGCTAAAATATACTCTCCAGGGCCGGTGACGTGGAATTTTAAACTTGTAAATTTGTTAATTTTTCTGAAATTAAATTCAAATATAGTTATGTTAAATTCTTCTAGAAGTTTTTTCGCATTTTTCGCAGCAGTTCATTTTCTGTAAAATAAAATAAAAAAAAATAAAAAATTGAAAACAGAAAAATATTTTTAAATTTCGCAGTGATCGCTCTTAAGCATTTAATTTAAGTTTTTAAAATGTTTTTCAAATATGAATAATTATATTTGAACTTAAAGAAAAAATATTTAGTTCTTATTATCAATTACCTAATAAACAAACTTATGCTTATAAAATTATTATGTCATAATAACTTTATCCCATATAATCTATAATTATTATCTTTTTTTTTAAAACCGAAGTAATAATTATGTACGTTACTAAACCTTTAATAAATAATTATTCAAAATATCTAGACCCTCATTAAAATAGTTAATACATAATAATTAGTATAGTTAAGAGAAGTTTTTGTAGTAATTAACTACAATATTATTTTCAAAATTTTGCTTCTGATGGTTAGTGCATTAAGTATGTAGAAAAATGGGTTTTTTATTAGTAATTATTATTCGTATTCGAAATGTTTACTAAATTGAAAAATTTGTGATTCTCATGCTAAAATAAAAAAAAAGTTGAGCTTTTGCTTGAAGCTTACTATAAGAGTATTAGACTATTTGGAAATTTTATGTTTTTAAATTAAACATATTCAGCAATCTTAAAATTAACTCTGTATTTAAATTAATGTCTTAATTTGTCGGGTAAATGAATTATATTATTTTATGCGATTTTTTATTTTATTCCTATATTATAAATTTTATCATAATTTTTTTTGACAATACTTATATAAACAACAAAAAAGACAAATCAGCTTAAGATTAACAAAGTTCGATGAATTTTTGAATAATTTACTATTATAACTTTGCATGTAGACTTAGTGAATATCATAACAAACATATTATAAATATGATTTTAACGTTTTTATGACATCATGATCTCCTTGATTTTGACAGAAATTAGATATATAACAAAAACAGAATGATTGAAAATTGACACAATGAGAAAGTGGGAAACAAGTTCTTGTAATACCTAAATTTAATTTTCATATCTTTATGTAGTAATGAGTAATCTATAAGTAATGCATGGTATAAGTTTCTACATACAAATGTTACGACACTTATAAATATTTATCATTATCTTAACCTAATTTTATGTCAATTTATTTTATTATCTATAATTTAATAGCTGCTCAAGAAGGGCTGATAACTTAAATATGGTTATCCTTAATTAAAATTATGTTATTCTCACTCACATTAGAAAACAATGACAATGAATATTCTTTTTAATTTTAAGAACATAAGGGAATATATTCTATTTACAGAAGATTGAAAAGAATAACTATATTATTTTTACATATATTTAATATTTGAACCAATGGAATTATTTTTAAAAATAAAAAAAATTTTTAAGTTTTATAGTAATGATAATTTGAAATTCATTATACACTTTTTTTTCATATAAATTTACTAGCTAAAACATACATTTATACAAAATATACGAACTTATATTAAATTTAATAATATGTAGGCCGATGGTTTAATAAAAGTGCTTTTGATAAGTATTTTGCATTAGTAGATGCAAAAGAAACAATTTTGTTGTACAAATTAATTTTTGTTTTTCAGTGCCTTGTGTATGTTTACTACTTAGCTTAGATTATATCATCATATTATCAATATATAAAATTTTTTCCCACCTAACATTATAATTCGCATTTCAAAATAATGCATTTTTAAATATATAGGTAATTTACCAATGCATCTTTCTGTTACTGTCAGAATTAGTTCATAGTTCCATAAAAATTTTCGCTTGTGCATTTCCAGAAATTTTCACAATATTGATTTTTTCGTATTAATTAAATATAAAAAAAAAAATTAATAGTCCTTCTCATTTCATTTGATATTTTTTATTGTATTATTTTCCCTGTAAATTATGAAATATATACAATATAGATTGTTATAAACAAGATGAGAAGGACTAGTATAATAATACTTTTTTTTTTATTATATATATTATACTAATCAAGTTAAAAGTTTCGTTTGCTACATATACTTGAAATAATAAGTTCAAATGGAAAGATTATAGGGGTTTCATATTGTTTTAGCATTAACAATAAATTTTTGTATCGCAATTTAATGGTTTGTATTTTTGTACTAAAAATTTAATAATAAGATTTTTAACTTTTTTTTTTTATAAATGTTTCATAAATGTTTCATTTTAATTTGTAATTATAATTGTTATATTATTACAATCTTTTGATGAATATGTAGAGAACAAAAACAAAATATTTTTAGGCTTATTGCAGATTTATGTATAAAAAAATTTTCATAAATGTACATATTTTTTGTTTTGTTTTCAATCTTTGTAAAAATATAACTTATCTCTCCTCATTAAGGCCATCAAGCAATCCTGCATTATAATTACTATACGCATGTAATGTATGTATATTTACATTATATGTATGTGAGACTTAATAAAAAAAAAACACTTTTAGACACCAATTTTCAATAAAATTTTTTTTTGTGCTATTTTATTATTAATTTTTTATTTGTTATATGTACGTGAAAAATGTATTTTAAATTAAATATTATTTATTTTTTGTTATTATTGTTAGAGATTCGAGACTTATCTGGGTGTTTTTTAATCCTATATATTGGAAATGATTTATTTTTTAAATTAAAATTTTTTTGTTTTTTTTTTTTAAGATCAGTTTGCATGCAAAATAATAAATAAATATTTTTATATTTGTGCTAATTTTAATTTAAGACAGTTTTCAATAATAACTTCTGTAAATACTATTTTTGTATGGAAATTTGTTTAAATCCAAAATAAATAAATAAGTTAAAAAAACAATTAAAAAAGATGTTCTTTTAAATAAATTAATTAAATGTAAATATAGATTTTTCGTCAACGTACTTTGCAGCAACTAACTTTGACTTGTTATAAATACTAGTGTTTTATACGAGTGTTTTATTTAAAGTTAAGTAATAAAATTTTCAAAATTACTTAAATTTACATAAATTTTGTTTTCTTCATATTATTTTCTGAAAATATTTCAAGACCAAACTTTTCGCTGTTTACTTCATTACTAAAATATTCGTTAACCAATGGTTTTTTTTTTTTTTGTAAAATTCCAATATAAAATTTTTTTTTTTTTTTTTTGATTTCAATAATTTTAACATTGTACATTTTTTTTTTATATTTTTAATAAATTTTCTTAAATAATTTGTATATAGTTTTTTAATTTGGAAAATAAATGACAATTTGTCTTTAAAAAAAAAAAAAAATTCTTTGTGCTTAAAAGCAGCTACATTTTTTTATCTTATTTTTTCAAGTAAATATCTTTTTTTTTATTCTTATAATATTCTTAAATATAAAATTGAATGGTTTTCCTTCATGCAATTATGATAAAAATCTGTTAGAAAAGAAAATTTGTTTTTTTTTTTGGCACAACACCTGATTCATTTGTCATTTTCATGTTTATATATTAAAAAAAAAATGTAAATAAAATATAAATAACAAAAAATGATCGAATTATTATTGAGTAGGTTAAAAATCTATCTAAACCATAAAAATAAGTTCAAGAGCAAATAAAATAATATGGAAAAAAAAAAAAAAAATTTAATAATAATAATTTTTTTTTTTTTAACATTGATAATTATGTTTTTTGACATAAAGACGATATTATTTTCTCATTAAAGTATATTTTCGAAAACATTGACTTTAAAAAACAAAATGTCATTTCACATTTGTTCTGATCAATCTTTTTTAGTATATGGGGCAAATGAACAAAATTTTGAGAGTCCTTGGACCAAAAAAAAATATATGAATAAGATACTAATGTATTTTTTTTTAATTTAAAATAGCTTCCACTTATATCAAAAAATTTCATTAGATGTTACTGTTCTTCAACTCAAAATACGAAAATTTATCAAAAAAAATTGTTGATTGACATTATAATTATGAAATTTTTAATATATATTTACATAAATATAAAAACAAAGAACGCATATAAACACACTCAGAATAAATTCTCATTTTAAATGAGAAATGAAATCAATAAAAATGTATTTAAGATGATTCTAATAATTAACTAATTATATGTACATAGTTCTGATGTTTTTATTGCTCCGTTATGATTAAGTTTGTTTTAAACATACGATTCGATAATATAAATTTCGATTAAATGCAATGCGCAGCAATGGATTTAATGACACTGAGATTGAGAAAAATCCTTAATTAATTATATATTTTTTATCCGTACACAAATAAATGCAATAATTACCAAATTAACTGAAAATTGAATAATAAGAAAACATAAATAAAAGAAAAATGTTTGTTAATTATTAAAATAAATATTTATTTCTTTATTTATTTATTTTTTTATTTTTTGTTTAATTGTAAATTTTTTTTTACTCAACTTATGGTATTTTTTTTTTTCTAATTAACCTTAGAAAATAAATTAAATAAGACTTAAATTTTGAAATTAGAAATTATATGTATTTAATTTAATAAACAATTTTCATCATAATAGAATATATGATCAACAAAATAAAATAATAATAAAAATAAAAAAAAAAATTAACAAAAATAGAAAATTTACACACGAAAGCTTACAAACTTTTATTTTTAACTATATTTATATAATATTATATACTTTATTTTTTTTTTTGTCTATTATTTAAATTTAAATATTTTCAAAATTACAATTTTTTTTTTTTTTCAGCAATTTTAATTTCAACAATTTTTTATCTATATATAATAGTATGAACCTTTACCTATTTAATTAAAAAATACAATTTTTGTTAGTTTTTCATCATTTTGTTTTAGTTTTTTTAATTTATTTATTTTTTTTGTGAGAAACAATTTCAATTTTATCGAATTTTCAAAAAAAAAAAAACGCTCATTACTTTTCTCCTTCGAAATTTTATTTTAATGTGGTTTTTAATATTCCTGAGAGCAGAAAAATATCTAAATTCGTTAATTTTCTCGAATGTGAGATTGTAATTTAGCGCAAATTTTATTAATAAGTTTAATGTCGATAAATTTGAAAATACTCCTCGATTTTTATACACTCTATTACTATATATATTTATGTACAAAGTATAGTACACTCACGGTATTTATTTTTTTTAACATTCAATTTCTTCAAAACCAATTTATGCTAGACAATCGAAATGGGAAGTGAGAAGTGACGACAAATTAAATTTGTTCATTATCCAAAATTATAATGAATATCATTTTTAGTTTTAATTCTAATAGAAAATTGCACGTTAGTAAAATTGTAAAATTTAAATTTGTTCTTAAATCAAATTGATTTAACGTCAAAGAGAATGTATGGAATTGTAAGAAATCTGAATATGTTTAAAAGTGAGCAAGAATATATTAATTAGAGTGTATTTTGTTATTATTATTATAATAATTTTAAGTTTTTCGAATTTAATTTAATTCGTTAACTCATTAATCAATATTAAATAAATATAAACTACATAATGATTTTGTTTTTACTCTTCTGTTTTTTTTTTTAAATATTTATAATATAATTATTTGAATTGAGATCACAGGTATTAGAGATAAAAAAAAATTTATAAATTTATTTTATTCTTAAGCAAAAACTTTATCATTCTTTTTTTTTTGTAGCATGAAACTATCTCATCTCGTCTTTTGTATATTCCTGCTAAGAGATGCAGATTTTGTTAACATGCGTGTCTTTTAAAGTTATATTCAAGAAAAAGTTTTCGCTTTTAAATTTTGTATTTATTTTTAGTTTTTATTTTTTTTTTTGTTATTAAACTGTATATAATTCTTGCAAAAATAAATTTTTTTTTATTTTATTTAATTTGTTCAATTAGTAAGCTTAGCTTGTTTTATTAGTAGGTATTAGATTTATAGTACTATTTTAATTCAATAAATTATTGTTTTAGTATTGAAAAGTTTACTTTTGAAGGAAACTTTGTATATAAGCAATTTATTTATATTATAAATTTTTCATTATATAATAAGGTCGTTTGTTAATTGCCTAACATTGATATTGTTTTGAAGATACGGCAACATTGATCTTACTGATTTATTCTGCTATAGTTATAATAAGTATAGTTACTGTTTACATTAAATATTTAGGTATGTAGTTATTTTTAAAGGGAAAATTTAATTAATGCAAAACAAAATATAATTCAACATTAAATTTGAAAGCTTTTTAACTGAATAAAATTTTAAGTGTTGCCAGTATCTCGATATATATAAATTTTTGATGTGATTTTAGCAATTAGTTTATTATTTTTAATCAAAATAAAATAATTAATTTATTTTAAACATCGTTTTGATGTAATTCACAACATTAGTTTTTAATTTTTAATTATTATAATAAGAAATATATATATGTATATATATTTTTTTTAAATTACTTATCAATAAATTTGTCTTGATTTCTATCTAATTTTTGTTTTTTTTTTCTTGTTTTATTTTTTTTATTTTTTAATTCAACATTTTAAAATTATAATATGGCTTTTATTTTAAGTGAGGTTGCGATAATTCACATAATGAATGATAAAATGGCTTTTGACTCCTAATCACACATGTAAAATAGATAGAACTGCTGCAAATTTAAATTGTGCAAAATTTGTCACAAAAAAGCAAAATTTCTAAATTTCCTGAATTTTTTTTCTTTTTTTAAATAGTTTAATAGTTATTTTTATTTAATTATATTTCTGGTGCTGAAATTCAATAGAAACAGGGTTAGTTAAAAACGAAGAGAATTTAATAATTTTTGTAAAATTTTTATTATTAATATATACCTATCCTATAGTCAGATAAATATAAATTTATGATCTAAGCTATAATCTGTGATATCATAGACATTATTAGAAATATAAAATTAATGAAAAAAACTAAAAAAAATAAATTCGTAATAACTCATTAGCTTAAGGCTCTTTTTTTTTCTTTTTTTTTTTAAATAAATTGCAACTTAAGTAACGCTCGACCCCCCAACAGGAATTAATATGAATATTTAAAGATATGTTATTAAATTGAATAATATTATATTATATATGATTATTTTTAAATTATATTCTGTTTGTAAAAATAAAAAGATATTAATTCTTTTAAATGACTTAATTTTCATTAATTCAAAATATCAAAACATTAGAATAATAAAAAAATAAACAAAAATAATAACTTGAATGCGTAATTACATTATACCTATATGTATATAGTATGTCTGAATCTACGTTAAAAAAAAGGAAATCATAATATAAAATCACAATTGTTAAACGTATGAAGTTAAAAATAAAAATCAAATTCTCCAAAGACTAAGACTTTGTTTGTAATAATGAAACCCTACCTTTTTTTTATTTATTTATATTTTTTTGAAATAGTATTATAGTTTCAAATAAGTATGAGCGTTTAATATTCATTCAAATTGTAAAAATGAAACGATACTTGTTTGAGACAGAATTGATGATGTGATTTAGTTTTTTTATTTTTATTTTTTAGGTTTCGTTAAAATTAAGTATAATGGGAATAATAATAATTTAATTAAATTTACTCAGATCAGTGTTTTTATTTAGTCTTCGTTAATACAATATTATACCATTTAACTATTCAATTGAACTGATGAAAATCTAGATATAATTACACCTTGATGAACATACCTATGAATACGGACACAATTACATTAGAATGGATTTATTGAAGTTTCTTGTTCTTATAATTATTATTGAAAGTCGATTTCGAAGTTTAAAACATTTTTAGTTTCAAACAAAATAATTATAATTGCTATTAATTGCCATTAATAAAATATAAAGTTATTTGAAATTAGTTTTATATATTGTTTCACTAAACAACTAAACTTTTGATTACCAATGCAATGATTTGTCAAAACATTTTAGGCAAAAATATTAATTATGATACGGGTGATTCCTGATTAAATACGAGTGACATTTTTATAGGATATAAAATTTTTGCATCGGTTTATAACTACTATGAGTAGTATAATATATTACCCCCAGGTGTTTTATGAATGACTGTAATTATTTTCATTTTATTATTAAATTATAATAATAATAATGTGAAAAAAAAAACATAAAATTATATAGGTATATTATTATTATAGTGTATGTGCTGTAGCACACATATTTATAGACGTATAGAAAATAAGAAACACCTAAATTCATACTGATTTTAATATGATAAGAAAATCTGAAATAAGAAACAGTAGCACTCTTCAGAGATTTTATTATTTCCCTGTCTTTTTTGAATTTCATATTGTATAGTAGGTATATATAACTTTAAAGTTAAAAAAAAAAAATTATAATTTGAAAAAATATAAATAATTTAAGTGTACTATATATTCTTATTTAAAGATATCTACATAATAATTTTGATCTTTCAGTTTCTTTTCTTTATTCATCAATTCGGTAATAATAAAATGTGTACATATATAGATTTTCAAAACAGCTAACAGATTTAAGAATTTTTTAATTTTGTCAAATTATAATTTTCCAAGAAAGATTTGGGATATTGATAATGAATTTATTTTCTTCTATTATACGAAATGGTTAAATTTATAACTATTATTTATTATTACGATAACCCGATTTTGCTTTTGAATTCTATTTTGTGATGAATTTCAAAATGAATACTTTTTTGTTTACAAAATAGAATTTAACATAGAATGTAGCAGGAAATTTTGAAATTTTGCTTTATAATTTATTTGAATACATATTAATAAATAAAATTGGGGTTTTTATTATTTTATAGTTTTTATAATTACTTGGAAATTTTTTACGAATTCAATTAAATATTGAATACTAATTTATTGCAGCCAAAGGACAATAAAAACTCCTTGATTAGTTTGATTGTTGGTAGATTGAACTGCAGATATATTGTCGATTTGAATTGGCACAATCATTTGATTTGTAGTTGAACTACCATTTGTTTGAAAACTATTAGTATTATTCGTAGCTAATAGTATTTCTGGCGGTTCACTACCAATGCTTACAGTCATTTCATCGTCTTGAATATTTACATTGGATTCTAATTCATCGGCATTCGATGCTTTCGCCTCGGTCTACAACGTATTGCCTGAATTCGTAGTAACTATTGAAATATCTCCGGAATGAAGCATGTGATGACTGTGTTGATGAATATGTTGTTGTTGCTGTTGTTGTTGCTGCTGCTGTTGTTGCTGTTGCTGCTGCTGTTGTTGCTGCTGCTGCTGCTGCTGTTGTTGCTGCTGCTGCTGTTGTTGTTGCTGTTGATGTTGTTGTTGTTGTTGAGCAACTGCGGCAGCTGCAGCGGCAGCTTGTTGTTGGCTCATTTTACTTTCTTTTTTAATTCTTTGCTTTAAATGAACCTTAGCATGTCGTTTCTTTTCATCAGATCTTGCGAACTTTCTGCCACAAACATCACAAGAGAATGGTTTCTCTCCCGTATGGGTTCGGACGTGCGTCGTCAGGTGGTCTGATCTACTAAAAGAACGCATACATATTCGACACTGGAAAGGTTTTTGACCTGTATGAATACGGATATGACGAGTTAGCTCGTCAGATCGAGAAAATCTCCTGTCGCAATTTTCTACCGGGCAAGCATATGGTCTTTCGTGTACAGGTGTTTTACTAGGCCGATTGGGATATTTACGGGGTTTGACTGGCACCAACTTTAATGGCAGAGATCCTTGTTGATAAACTTGTTGTAATATTTCTAAGCCTTTGCTTGTTGATGGATTGTATTCGGCTAACTGAGCATTTGCACCATAAGCGGATTGTCCTTGTGATTGTTGCTGTGCTTGAAGTGGCTGCATAGTAGTGTCGTAGATTTCTTGCTTTGGAATCAAACCAGTAATTGATGATGAAGAAGATGGGCCTGGAACGATAAGCTGCTGTTGCTGGGCACTACTGTAATCTGAACCTGTGTCTAACCATTGATATTTTGGTGTTAGCTGTTGGCGGGCATATTGATGAATATCCTGAGTTTGTTGACCTTGCATTTCTAAGTTTGAAAGACATCCACTACCATATGCTGGCATATTTAAGCCCAATAATTCTACATGTTGTGGTCGGTCATCTGTGTAGCTGGTGTGCATGTGATGTGGTGACGGGGTAGTATTTTGTGGAGCGTAATGCGCTTGAGCTGTACTTTGTGGCCCGGGACCGAGTAATCCAAACATTGGGGCTTGGAAAATTGTTTTATCCGGCGAAGGTAAATTCCAATTACTGCCAAGTCCAGCTGAGGGAGGAGACATTTGCCCAGGAAGTGAACTTAACTGTGGTGAATTCAATTGAGAGGATGCACTAGCTGATATGGATAATCCACCTAATGATGGGTTACCTGTAGTGGTAAAAATTCCACGATATGATATTTTACCACTACTATTTTGATTATTTTGTTGGTGTTGTGGATGTTGTTGGTGTAAATGTGTTTGATGTTGTTGATGATGTTGATGATGGTGATGATGGTGTGTATGATGATGTGGCGGGAGTGAGTGATGATTTTGTGAAGGATGATGCTCATGCATCTGATGATGGTGGTGATGTGTATGATGTATTTGATTAGAATAATTGTGGTGAGGTGAGTTTTCTAACTGGCCATCGTGTAATTGTTGTTGTTCGTGTTGCTGTGTATGTGTTTGTATTGTATTTGAAGTATGTTGGTGTGTTGGATACATTGTACAACTATTATTACTTGTTTCTTCTTTGACGTGAATCAATGTTGGGGTGCTGCGTTCTTCTTTTAATGGACTACAGAGACTGTGAACTGGACTATCTTGTGTTTGCGGTTCAAGTGACAAATCTTCAGATTCAATAGAACCTGTAAATAAAAAAAACAACATTTTAAAATTTAATTTTCCTTATTTTTATGTTAGATAATGATTTACAAATACTCTCGAGCCATATTTAAGTGGTGATTGAAGTGGCGAACTTCCGTAAAAAATTAACTTGTACATATTTTTAGTATATTAGATAAATAGATATTCATAGAGTTTCTACATATTATTACTGGTACAAAATTTAAAATATTTATATATAACATAAAGAATACAAAATATGTATGATATAAATGATTTAATGTTTAATTATTGCAAATAGAAAAAATTCTTGGAGCAAATTGAGTTCAATCCCACTCAAAAATAGTTAAAAAATATCTGAAATTATTTGGCTATGGCCAAAAATATAAATTGTTAAACTTTCTTGAATTTAAAAACTATAATGACAGAAAATCTGAAAATATTTCTTATTATTGTCTTTTTATTTTTATTTTTATTTGAATTGTCTTAATAAAGCTTTTAGTTTTTACAAAGTTCAATAAATCTTTCATGGAAATAGATAAATTTCATGTTTTATTTATGTATTTTTTTTTTTTTTTTTTAAATTAAATAATAATATTTTTTTAAAAAAAATTAAAAGAAAATAATTTTTTTCTTATTTTTTTTTTGTTTGCATACAACCATAGATTAAGAATACACCAAGATGGGAAGCTTCATACAACATTATTTTTGGTATTTTTAAGTCAATGTGTTAGTAAAACAAAATAAAATACGTGATAATTATCAATGTATGAAAAGAATTTTATTTAGTTTTACTAACACCTTCACAATAAAATACCAAAAAAGACTGAAAAAATGTTGTATGAAACTTCCCATCTTGGTGTATTCTTAATCTATGATACAACTTAAGTTTAAATATTTAAGTTTTTGCTTTAACTTTTTTATTATTTAAGAGCTGGGGTCCTAGATGTTAAAAGTCTTAGAAAATTCAAAGCAAATCTAAGAGTTAGTTTGCGGGAAAGTACTTATGTATGTATTGCATATAAGAAATATCAATTAAAATCGCTAAACATTTACATATTGTTATGTATTCTTCCCAGACAGTTGGAAAAAACAAAAAAAAAAGAAGATAATGTTTGTGACATTTTATGTATGCAACATTATTATTTTTTATTTAAAGGATATTGTAATTTTTCAAAGCTTTTGACTATGTAATATAAGTTTCCGCATATTTATTTTCATATTTTATTGCCAAGAATCCTCAAATAGGGAAACAAAAAAAAAGATTATTATATGCTTCAAAAAAATATATTTGTCATAAGTTGTGTTGCTACTTAATAACAATTCATCATTTAGTAAAACTAATAAAATAAATTGTGAACATAATTTTGTTGGTTTTTTTTTTCGTACATATTTTTAAGACAACAGTTCAATTTGGCAAAGAATAAATTTTTAAGCAAAAAAAAAAATTCCCTTAGAACAGTGGTTCTTAACCTTTTTAGCTACCGGCACCCCTAAAATTTTCAAACAATATTCTCGCACCCCTTACCAGAAATTATTGACTTATATAAATTAAAAAACAAACATTATGCAAAACATATTTTTTATACTAAATTAAATTTTTTAATAAAACACTAAAAAAATATTAAACTTCTATCTATTATTGCTATATTTTAGCTTACCTTTTGAATTTGACTTTAATGTACCAAATTATATTCTAATAATTAGAATATAAATATTCAACTAAACTTGTAAAATTAACTTGTATTAATTGTTTTATTATTAATATTTAACTTTTAATATTCAACACAAAAATTCAAACTTGTAATAATCAACACTAAAATTCAATTATTTTTAAATCTTTATTCAATGTAATGTTCGAATCAGTATTTATATTTCTAAGAATAATCGCAACAATCAACTAAAATTTCGAGGAAATATAAAAATCACTATAGAAACGCATTTGAATTTTTGTAATTGTAGAAAAAATACAAAAATTAATTTGTTTCTATGGTTTATAATTTACAAACATATTTAAAAAATGTTTTGTGAATAAAAAATTTACTAACCAAAATGAATTTTTAAGATTAGTTTTTTATTTTGCTAGCTACACGTGAATTTGGAAAATTACAATTTCGCACCCCCAAATATTCAAGCTCGCACCCCTAAGGGGTGCGTGCACCACCGGTTAAGAACCACTGCCTTAGAATAATGTCATAAGTAATAATATTGAAATAAATCAAAAAAAAAAAAAAACAAATTTTTTATTCAAAATATAAAATTAAAAATGTTTATCTGATTTGGTTAAAAAGACATCAAGCCGTATAATATTCATTGTATTTTTTATTCAAATTTAATCTTATGGAACTTTCGCATCTCTCAAGCGTTGCTTTAAAAAATTTTTGACTTTATCCAGCCTTTTCTAAAAAAAATATAAAACCCCGGAAAAAATAAAATAAAAATCCCGGAAGACAAAATCCGGAATGAAATTAATCTTCCGAGGATTTTGGCATCCGGGACTTTCTTTTCCGGGATTATCGCTTTCGCGTTTTTGTCCTTCGGGATTTTGGTTTTCGGGATTATGAATTCGGGAATTTGTCTTACTGGATTATGACCCCAACATCGTTTTTTTTTCTAAATAATAAATTTATTAAGAATAATGATAATTTATTTATTTGACTTGAATATTACAAATTTAAATGGATTCTTTTAATTGATTTCCAAACATAAATGAGTCAAAAAGAATTTTATTGAAGCAAGAGAAATTTTGAATTAAAATTATTTATTAAAAAAAAAAAACCAAAATGTTTACATTTTATATTATATGTATTGTATATGTATAAATAAGAAGAAAAGATTAATTACATAAAATTTAAATTTTTAATGCATTTAATTTGAAAATATTTTATTATTTTAAATAACATAAAGGATATTATGTATTAAAATTTTTTGTAAAAAAAAAAAAAAAAACAAATTTTTTTATTGCAGTAATTTGTCGTTTTAATTGTGTGTTTTTTTAAAAGATGTGCCAAAAAAATCTGAGAAAAACATAAAATGTATTAAAAAGATAATATTTTCTTGAAAATTCATTCAAAATAATGGTTTGGATGTTTTTTAACTAGTCAATTCTATTATGGCCTTAGTTTTTTAATCAACTTCTTTAATTACCCAAACTTTGTTCAATCAACTCAAACTTTTGTTTTTCAAAAAAAAAAAATGTATGAAATACATTTGAAATTGAATTGTTGTGAAATTGAATTTTTGAAGATTGCTCTTGTAAATAAAAATTCCGGAAAACAAAATCCGGAATCGCATTATTATGAGAAATATGATATTTTGCTCTGAGAGTAGGTTTAAGTTTAAGCTGTGATTAAAAATGAAAAGAGCTAAGATACCGAGGAGAAAATAAAAAGCTTTTGTGATGTTTGTATTGAGCAGCGATGTAAATCACTACTAAATCCTACTACTTATAATATCATTAAAAGTAATATTGTACGAGCACTTGATTTAAAGCCTTCTCCCATGACCCTGCTGGAATTCCGAGACTCCATAATTCTTCCGGGTAAGCAATGACTACGCGTTTCTATTTAATGGTACTCTAATAAGTTAAACAAAAAGTTCCGGTGTATAAAATTAAACTTAGAAATCAAATAACGTTAATATAATTTATTTTAAGATATTTCGATACAAATTGGGTGAATTTTATTATAATCTATTACTGCATACGGTTTATTTATTTTTCATATCAAGCAAAAATGCTCCAATTTTGATTACATACGAAATACTATACAAATTAAAAAAACTTATGTAAAAACTTATGTATAACTCTGGGGCACATGATCTTAAATGTTTTTTCAGTAATATAATAACAAAAAATCTCTTATCAATATTTTCCTGCAAATTCGTCATATCAAATTTCCGTTTGTATCAAAACAATGCATTTACAGCCAAAGAACAACATAATTTTTTTTCTACTCATTTGTTTTTGTTTATATCGTGAATCCAAAATAAAAAAAAAATTAAAAAATTAAAAAATAAAATCGGTGACTTAATAAACGGTCAAATGACATTTAATTGAAATTGAAACAAAATAAAAAAAAAATATTTTTCTTTAAACTCAATGTCTGGGATTTCTACTGATCATAAATACATAATAATATAAAAAATGCAGAAATTTTAGTTATGACCTAGAATATGTAACATTATTATTTTAACTCATAGAAATCAGTTTTACTTTATTTTAATTTACTTTAATAAAGAAAATATTGAATTTTATTAAATTAGAAAAACCAAAGATAGATATTTTGTTATGATATGTATATGTTTTATTTTTACTTTATAATTTACTAGTATTTTCATTTGTGAATATATAATGTATTTTATATTATATCTAATATAAACTTGCGACCATCAGAAATTGAATATTTTACTTTTGATATTTAATATACATATTTCAGTATAATATTAAAAATGAAATATGTAAAAATCTATAAAAATCATTTAGAGTCAATTGAAACCATATTGTCATTCTGTTTATAAATCTCTTTAACTGAAAATCTCAACAGATTCAAAAGTATAGAAAATTTTGTACATACTTATATAGAAGTTATTAAATTTCATTTAGATCAAATTATGAAAAATATAAATTCTAAGAATTTAATTTAAAATGAATTATGCTAAAAATTGATTGCAATGTTGAACAAAAAATATAATAATACTGTACATAGAAATCTTTAAAACAAAATTATAAATTAGTAAAATTTTTTTGTTAAATATTAAGGCATTCATGGATCAAGTGATATACGTTAACAAGAAAGAACGTCAAATTTGTAGTCAATGGTAGTTTTTTTCACACCAGAAGGTTACAAAATGTCTAGTTTCTATATATTTTTTGTTGTTTACTGTTTTAAATGTACATTCTATTATCATGTTTATGTTTAATTTATTTATTTTCAGTTTCATTATAATTTTAGTTTCAATATTAAGAAAAAAATTTTTTAAATTTTTTTTTCAAATCGTTCTTGGGTATTTTTTTCTTATGTACATATAATTTTGTAGAAATTAGAATCCAATTTTTTGATAATCATATAGTTTTTAATTTATTTTTTTTTTTACAAATGTGTATAATTTTTGATTGTATGACGTTTTAAAGTTTATCTCAAAAAAACAAAAAAAAAAAAAAAAATAACAACACAAAAATCTTAAAATTGCACCTATATAAAATTTATTTAACACATTTTGTCCAAAAGCGTAAAATTCATTGGCGCGCGCGCATTTAATTTTTTTTTTTCTTACAACAAAAAATTTTTTAAACGTGATTAATTGCTTTTCTCTGTCAAATAATATCAAAATTTTATATAAGATTTTTTTTTTTTTTGTTTAAAAAGAAATAAATAAATATATATATATATTTTTTTTAAATAATGCTCTGATTTTGTTTCGTATCAAAAAAAACCAAAAAAACTCCAGAGAGAGTTATAAATTTATAAACGGTGTGGCGTTTTTTTGTTGAAAAAAATAAAATAAAAACAAAAAAAAATTGTATACGAAAATTCCGAAAATGACAAAAAATTCTTGTACCTTTTATTCTTTGAAAAAACAACATGACATTATCACACTGATGGTTTTTTTTTTTTCTTGTCATTTTAAGAAGGTAAAAATATCAACTGCATAAATATTGCATTTGCGGGAGGTGCAGCAAAGGGGCCAGAATCGAACAAGAAAAAGAAAAGAAAAAAAAAAACAAGCAAATGACAGACTTATGATTTTTATTTTTAAAATAAAACATAAAAATAAAATTATATTTTTGGGAAATTTTGAAAAAAATATTTTTTGTTGGCATTATTAAATTTTTTTTTTTTTTTTTCAAATTTGATCATTTAATTTCTCAAAACTTCATGAAGAAGTATTCAATTAAGCTGTGGCCATAAAACGGTAATGATGTATATGGAAAAAATTTTTAAGAGATTTCGTGTACCGATTCTAAAAAGTTTTATACCATTTCAAAGTATGAAACAGTCCGGAGGTACTGAATGAAAATTAAACTTTAAAGTAATCTAAAACTGCTGTTCAATCAAATTTTGGGACAAAAAATTTTCGTGACTTACACAACCTTTTTAACTTCAAGAATTGCTAAAAATTTAAAAAAATTATACATTGACAAAGAAAAATTATTTCCCAAAATATTAATGCTTATATGAGATATATTTAAAAATTAAATTTTAATTCGAAAAAAAAAAAAAAAATAAAAAAATAATAATAATTTAAATTCAGAACGGAATTTTGTGTTAAATTAGAGTGCATTTTAAGAACAAAAAAAAAAAATGTACAAATTTAAATAATTTTTTAAGAATTAAAAGAATATTTTTTTTTGTTAAAGAAATAATATATAAAATAAATTTGTTATGAGGATTTTTTTTTTATTATATTTTTTAAAATACTAAAAACAAAATTTAAATATTTTTTTTTTTTTTTAGGGAATTAAAGAATTTAAATTGAGTTATTTGTTAAGAATTTTAATTTTAGAAATATATGTTTTCTAATGTTATAAAATTTCTTTCGCAAAAAACGAATAAGTACAGCTGTGGAAATTTAACTTAGCAGACTTTGATAAAATATAAGTAAAATTTAATAAAACACCTTGTGTGTACATTTTTTTGTACCTGAGTAATTGGATATTTTAATCGTAATAATTAAAATAAAATATTGGAATTGAATGCAGCCCTGAGCAGTCGCGAACATTCCATTGAAAAGATGAGTATCAAATCAATTAAGTTATTATCATTGATTCAATAATTTAAATTATTTCGAAGGGCCAGTTACCGAAATATGTATATTCAAAAGTGTCCTAATTTAATTTCCATAGCTGTGATATATATATGAACATAAATGTATCCATATAATTATATAGGTACATTTAAAAAAAAAAATTAATAAAATGAAGTCATTAAAAATCAATGTAGAATATTTCTAGTTTAATATAATAACTTTATTTTATAACTTTAATTTAAAAAAAGAAATTTTCTCTTACTATTTTAATTTTATATAGAATTTTTAGAATTTAGTATTTTGTCGTTCACCATAATTTTTTAACGCATTTATAAGCTCAATTTAACGACAAAATATGTTTATGAAGAAAATTTTTAAAATAGTTTTTTATCATAAAATAAAAATAATACAACACGAAGCGACGGAAATTCAATATAATAAATATCTTAAATTTTTGACAACAACAATTATTTATGGAACATTTAATAATTCAAATTATTATTTTTATTTAAATTTTAATGAAATTAAACTTACCAGTTATTGGTGGAGGTTCAACAACAGTTGAAGGACCAAAAAATGATGGTATATCACTGGATGTTGTTACAGGTGTATTCAAATCACCTTGCTGTGCGTCTGTTAGATCTTTAATACCACTTTCGGTAATATTACTATCACTGACAGAAGTTTGTACGCCGCTTGTATTTGTATTTAATAAGCTTAAATGTTGTGCAGAACTACGTCCACTTGTTTGTTGCTGAGATGAAAGTGTTGTATCTGCGATTGTTGTACTAATTGTATTGCTGCTTTGAGTTAAACTACTGGTACTGTGATCTGTTATTGAAGTTTGTTGTGCTTCACTTGTGCTATGACTTGGTGATGATAATAATGCAGCGCCAACTGATTGAGCCGTCAAGCCGCTAACCGGTGATGGCAATTGTTGTTGTTGCTGTTGATGGTGATGATGATGCGTTGTGGTTGTGTATAAATAATGTTGGGTAGCTGCTGTTGCTTGGGGACTGGTTTGTTGTTGGACAACTGATTTTAATAAATTTGAATCAAAGCTGAGCACATTAAAATGTGGATATGCTTGCGCAGCTGACTCAGTCAATAAATAAGTGTGATGCGATGGCGCCACAAGGGTTTCAAGCCCTTCCATGATCATGGCCGCAGATGGGGTTCCAGGGGCTACGCCACCTATTAAAAAAAAAGAAATAATAATAAAACAAATTATTGATTTTATCTAAAATTTGAAATAAAGTTAATTTAGTTGCAATTGTAAATTTCTTAGAAGCATTATTTCTTATTCCAACTAAAAAGTGTTAGAAGAAAAACAATATTAGCATTTGTTTAGTTTTATATAATCCTAGAGATTAGTAAAAACTCCAACTAATTCAATTGATGTAGTAAGCAAAATATTAATATTAAATGTTGAATAAATTAAATGAGAAGCCCTGAAGCCAAAACCCGAATTAGATATCTTGACAATTTCATTTAATTTGATTGTACATTTTTTTTTTAAAATAGAATTTAGTTATTGTATGATTGTGCATATTAAAATAAATTTTCTGACATGAAACCTTACATAATCATGATTTGAGTACACTTTCTTTTGCCAGAACGCCAGAACGTTTTTAATTTTTTTTCGTTTGAAAATTTTGAGAAATTGTAATTTTTGATCAAGAAAAATTGTATGTTGACAGAAGTTAAAATCAGCAATAAAATGAATTAACAAAAAAAAAATTAATTTAGAAATAAATTTTATCTCGATTCACGAATACTAATTTAATAATTAGTATAAATAAGTATGACAAAAAAAAAATTGTTTTATAAAATAAACTTTATAATAAAAAAAAAAATTTATTAAAGACCATAAGGAATATACATTTATGTGTTTTTTTTTAAGTAATGTTAAATTCGAATAAATTGCTTAGTTTACTTGTTTTTGGCTTGAATAATTTATTTGGCTTAGAATGTATGTAATTTTTTTTTATGCTTTCATAAATTATAAAAAAAAGCAAATTGATAATTGACACTTTATGCCCTCGTGTGCATGATGATGATAATTCTGATACACAATTTATTACTGAAATATAAAATGCCATTCTAGTTCTGTGTGAGGAGTGCTTGGCAGTAAAACAGATTCAATTTTGTATACATTAAGATTCTTTTTCTTTTTTTTTAGAGTTAATTAAATTTTTTTTTTTAAAGAGAATATTACACTTTTGGAATTCCAGGAAGTAAAAAATTAATTTCTACTGTTTTTTTTTTTTTTCGGAGATCTAGTTTATTTTTAAGATACTATGTCTTATATAGATATATTTATTTTTTTTCTTAAATTATGTTGTTTATTTAAATATACTTAATTTTTAATTAAAAAACTGGAAACTTTAATTAAAATATGAAATTTTATTTACATGATGTTAATTAGTTAAAAAAAAAATCTGGAAAGTTTAATGTCAGTGGGTGCAATTTACTTGAGTTAAAAAAAATTTTGGAATTTAGGGTCAAAAATGACAATTTTTTTTTGATTTGTCTTCAAAGAAAAATTACAATTTAAATGGGGAATTTAAGAAATAAAATTATAAATTTGATCTGATAATTCTAA
Source organism: Hybos culiciformis (assembly GCA_964007475.1). Taxonomy (NCBI): domain Eukaryota; kingdom Metazoa; phylum Arthropoda; class Insecta; order Diptera; family Hybotidae; genus Hybos; species Hybos culiciformis. The sequence goes on along the minus strand of OZ023273.1, from coordinate 37,793,493 downwards.
AATCGAAATAATCGTATTGAATCGTCATATTCCTTGAATAAATATATTCCTAGATCTATTATCAAGTTCTAGAATTGTTAGTGTATACCTATTTTTGTAATGAGGTCTATTTTTAATGGCCACGATATTTTTACTTGTTGAATGAGTTTCACTACACTTTACTCTTTTCACAAAAATTACTCCTATTTAACTACATTTTTTTTTCTATTTAATTTTATAAATAAGGTTTTTGAACCATCAATTAGAGATACAATATCGCAAAGTCAGTTTTAATTTCAAATCATAAAAATATATGTATCTATATAAAAAACACAGTAGGGAGCTAAATTTTTACTCAATGTATATAGTATTCCCCAAAAGTACACAAAAAAAAAAATAAAAAATTCAATATAATAAATATTAATTTATCAATTTAACAGAACATTAATTTAATCAATTTTAAAATTGTGTTTTAAATCGATTAACCATTTAAACTTGTTCCTTCATATTTTTGTTTTTATTTTATTTAATTTTTTTTTTTTTTTTTTAAATAAATTTTTGTGAAACACAAGAACATATATTTTGAACAACATCACAATATGTTTATACAACTCTATACTACATATTTAATTGTTTGAACATAAATTTCCTTATACATACATTATACATACACACTTGAGTCACAAAAAAAAAGTTTTTAATAATTTTTTATTATTTCAATTTGATTAACCCAATTAACTTGCGGTCAACATAATTTATGTCTAATTTATAGACATACGTATAAGTAGTGATGGCCAAACGACCCCTTTCTTAAAAAAAAAAAGATTCTTAAATCAATATCAAACAATAAATGATCGACATTATGAAATTTCGTTAGAAAACATTTTTATATTAATTCTACTTGGAGTTTTCATACTGTTTAGTGATTAGAGCCGTTTTCAACTTTGAGTGAAATTTTTTTATAAAATTATAAATGTAGTGTAGATATATACGCAGTCTATTTTTGAGGAAACGTAATGATATTGCACAAAGGGAAATCACCATCAAATTACTACTTATTTTTATTCTATTAATAAACTTCACTTACTAGGTCTTTTTTATATCGAAAAAGTCTTCAAAATTCTAGGATATTAGACAATGATTCCCCTTTTTGTGCCAACGAGTAAATCTATAAATGGTTTAATTTTGAATATTAATCTCAATAGTATACTATCTTATAAATATGGGGGAATTTTTTTATAATATACGTAGAATTTTTTCTGTTTATTAATAAAAGCTTAATATTGTAATTTATGTAATTATTTACGGTGATAATTTATTATGGCATATGTAATATATTTCTTTTTAAAAAATATCTTAAAAATTATATAATTATGTGCAATTAAATACTTAAGCGCATATAATACATATAATTTGTTGACTATATATAGTTAAGAAAAGTATTCCTTAATTTTTTTTTTCTTCTTTCTACTATGCACATTGTAAATTATTTTACTACTGACCTAAAATAGGACGGTGTGGTGTAAAAAAATCAATTAAAAATCCTATAAAATGAAGGAGCTTAAAAAATTTTTAAGAAAAATAAATATTATAAAATAAAAAAGAAATAAAGAAAAAAAAATATAGCTACAATAAAATAAATATAGGTACATACATCCATATATGAACAATTTATGCATATGAAAACATATTTAATTAATTGTAGACTTATGTCCATTAAATATCACAAATTATTATTATTCTTACACGTAAAGAAAGATATTTCAATTCGAAAGACTATTATAGACAAGTATAAGAAAAATAAAAATAAAAAAAAAATTTAAGCCTTGGAAAGATATTTAATATATTTTTATAATAAAATTTATTTTAAATGATAAGAGGTTTTTTTTTAAATAATATGCATTTTATTTAAAGCTATAGCTTCAAAATTGCTTCACGTTTGTATTTTCATGGAATGAGGATAGGATTAAATTCTTAAATTTGATAACATTTGAATTCTAAGCATTTGCTCCTTTCGTGTACTTACTGATTACTAATTAAAATCTTGGCTGACATGATATAAATTCATGGCATGGCACAATGAATTTGATTATATTTTAACTAAAAGACAAGCTGTGTGAGGAGAACAAATATATGATTTGAGTAAATCTAAAGCAAACGCAGAAACAAATTGGCCATATTTTAATATACAATTTAGATTTAGGTAAATGTATTATAGCGAATAATTGAAAAATTTGAACTTCTGAAAGTTATATTTTCATTTTTAAGCGCTCTGGGTTAAAAATATTTTTTAAACTAGAATAAAATGCATTAAAATCGAGTAAAAATTAAATATTTTTTTCTTTTTATATATTTTAATATAAAACCAATATACGATATACAATAAAATAAAATATGTACATTTATAAATAAATTCACGACTTTAATATTTTTGTATCACAAATTATTTAACTTCAATATTAATTTGAATAAGTGTCATTTGATTGCGTTTCTGGATGCAGACCAAGTGGCTATGAAATCAAAAAGATATACAAAAAAAAAAAAGAAGAAGTAATCATAATAATAAAATGTATAATTTAAAATTGTATCAAGAGACAGAGAAAATTATAAATGAAATTAAAAAATAAAAAAAAAATAAAAAATAATAAAAAGTAAAGTATTCCATTTTTAATAAGGGAAAAAGTCAAAAAGAAAGAAAGAAAAAAAAAAGATAATTGAATAAATGGATCTAGGAATCAACAAGTAGAATTAAATTAATATTTTTTATTATTTGTTGTTGTTGTTTTTTTACCATTTAAAATATTGTTGTAACCATATGAAAGTCTCAAAAGCAAGTCACGCATAAAGATTACAAAAATAAAGCCAAAAATATATATGAAAAGTTATGTTTGCTGTTAAAGAACACTTGAACCTAAATTGTAAATAAAGAAATTTTATTATTATCGTACTAAAATATGATAAATTATAATTTGTATTATATATGTATAAAATACAATACATATAAAACTTTTATACTTGGGGATTTTAAATGAATTTGTTTTTTTTTTTTTTTTAATTTGATAACTTTGTTGTGAAAATATCAACAATAAATATACTTATTTTCATTACAATTTTTTTTAATTCAAAATTTTAATATTTTAGTTAAAATTTGGCAGAATTTATACTATAAATATGTATATTATGTATAGTTGAAGAGAAAATAGGTTTCCCGCGCACTAGACTAGAAATTATAATTTAAATTTTTTAGAACAAAAAAAAAAGATAAGATTCTATGTCTACGAGTTCTACTTGGCTCTAATGATACTAACTGTGCGTGATAACCGAAGTATTCTTTTTAAGAATATTTTCTACAATTTAAGCAAAAAAGTTTATAGTTAACTAATATGTGAAAAATTTTGACAACTTTAGAATATTATCATTATAACTAGTATTTTGTTTTTGGGTTTTTAGTTTTATATAAATAAAAACGTTGTTACTGATTTGTTGTGGTGGCTTAAAGACATTTTTATAAATTATGATTCGGTTTTTTTTTTTGTTTAAATACTTTTTCTTTTAAAAAAATCACCAAAAAAAATAAAATAAAATACTTAAAGAAGTAAATTGATGTTTTAACATCTTCTTTTTTTATGTAGTTTTCTTTTAGTTTTTTTTTTTTTTTATTTTATTTTTAATTTTTACGAAAATAACATAATCATTTATCTCTTTCTGAATGCACACCTTTAAGGTATAAATTACACCGGATTGAAACAAAACTGGAAAACATAAGAAATAATACTGTACATACATATATATACAGAATATATATTTTAAATTTGTATCTTAAGTTTTTTTTTTTTTATATTTATTCCTCTGAATGTCTTTTATTGAAATTTTTATGATTTCAAATGATGTCTAAAAAGTCCATAATACTTTAGATTTTAGAAGCAGGCTCTATAAAAATTAACATTTTATTGATATTATTAAAAAAAAAAAAGTATAGATACAGATTGTAAATATAATACATGTGTACAAATATACAAATACATATAATGCTTAAATGTCTTTATTGAAGAAAAAAATTCTCTAGGAATTAATTATTGGAAATTTTAATTTTCAAATTATTCACAAAATTGTTATATGAATGCGATGTTACTTTGACGTTGACTAGACTATAAATATGTTTCAAGCCCTTATTTTTTAGAATATTTATGGTTATGATTTTATAAAAAGAACTGCCTTAAAAGACCGTTCAAGTAAGTCCTTACGTTCACGTACAAGACTTATTGAAACTTTTGATTTATAATTGGTGATAGCCGAAATTTGAATTTTTTTACATTATATTTGAAAAATTTTGTCAAATTAATTAAACTTCTACTTTTTTCTTTTGAAATAAAATAATATATTTTTCTATTTGTGAGCAAATCACACCTTTTTATTTACAACTCTTTTTTTTTTTTTTTTTTCTTGGCTTATACTATGTTTTTATGATAAAGTGTTAATAGTTAGTCTGTTTTAAACCAAAAAATAATACAAAAAAAAAAAGTCAAATAGCTACTTCTACTTCTTGTGATGATTAGAAATAAAAATATTTTTTTTATCCAATTTTCTGTTTTTGTTTTTTTTTTTTTTAGTTTTTTTTTTTTAAATAAAGAATAAAAATAAACATTTTGAAAACTCTTAAAAACTAACGAAAATATAAAAAAAAAATAATAATAAGATACTTTTTTTAACATTAAGTTAAGAGGAATTTGGAAATTATATATAAGAAAAAAAAAAAACAAATCATATATTGTCTGAGTACAAAAAAACCTGATTGTTTTTTATGTAGGTTTATATAGTAAGCTGTTTGTTTCTTTATAAAAATGCCAATAAAAGAGTGATTTTGGCGTGTGCTCAATAAATTGGTAAGAAATATTTTTTGTTTATTTTATAGATTTCATTAAAATAAATATTAAATTAGGGAAAAAAAATAAAAATAATGAAGTGTTTATTTTTAGATTAAACGACTTCAAATGGACATTTTTATGGGGAATATTCTGACCTCTCTGTATAAACTATAAATCGAGGAAAATATTATTATTGGAATAATATGTTTGTTGGATAATATAGATTTGGATGACACACGTGGGTTGATTCATAGAAATGAAACAAAGTTATGATTCATTTTTATCTCTTTGAATCAATTTTAATAAAAATATTATGGAAATTATATGCATAATGTTTGAAGATAATTATTTTATAAGAGATTAGATTACATTTAGATTTGAATTTATTTATTTTAACTTAATTTAAGGGATTAATGTAATATTTTTTATAATAAAATAATATAACATAATGTTCTGTTCACCTGTATTAAAGAAGTTGTTAAAAAAAGAAATATTTCTAAAATTTCATAAAATTTTTAATATCACATTCTCATAATTATCTTTTGTACATAGAAAATATATAAAAGTTCTTTTCTATGTAATAACCCAGAAGCACTTTGACTTCCCAACTTAAAAAAAAAAAATGTTTTTACTAATATATCAAATCGTGATTATCATTAACAGCTGTTAATTAATGATTTTTTTGTGGCTTTGAAGTTTTTGTTTATATAGATAGTTACATCGAAAATTTTTTTTACTTCCATTAGGAGATTCATTTTCAAAACGAAAGATTAATTGGTGTAACCATTTAACACTTTTTTGTGGACATAGATAAAACATATAAAAACCGCGAAAAAGTAACATTAAAATGAAAATTAACTCATCATAATAATTATTAAATATATTAGTTGGTTATTAATAACATTTCGTTATCACCTTTAGCTGAAAAAAAAAAAAATACTTTTAAAAAATTAACATAATGTTTTAATGTTGGGAAATTATAAAAAATGAGAAAAAGTATATTAAAAGATATTGAGAACTTTTTTGACATATTTATATAACTTAAAAAAATTGTTTTTTTGTTTTTTTTTATAGATTTAACAGTGTGGGAATTAAGTTAGTAGGTTCTCTATTTTTTAGGCGCTTGTTTTCATATTTATTTCGAGCTTTACCTTTTCTGTCCAATTAATCATAGTTCAATAATTCCAAGTAAGAATAGGTATTGTCTTAAAATAATAAAAAAAAACTTATTTCATATTTCCTATATTGAAATATAATTGATTATAATTGCTTTCCGATTTTAATAAGTACTATCTATTAATAAAAAATTATTAATTAAAGAAAACAACCCGATCAATAATGCAAAGAACATTCAAACAATTAAAAAAACAAAATGCTTAAAAATAAAAATAAATGTCCCGAATAAGAAATAATGAATACAAATTTTTAAGCTCAATTAAAAAGAAAATCAAATTTGAAGAAGAACAGAGGTAGTTCTTATCTAATATAATTTAAAAAATTTAAGAATATGATTCTATAGATTAACCTTGGTTATGAAATTAAAAGAAGCTTTAACACTATAATATTGATATTGTGCATGACATTATTATTCATATTGTCGAGAAGATTTGTTGCAATAATGATTTTGCATTTAGATTTATTTTTTGTCTTATTTTTTTCGAGTATGTAAATAAAATATTTATAAATAAATTTTATCGTATTTGCGACGGAAAAACACACATTAATATGAGAAAATATTTTTTAATGCCTTAGTTTTAAGTACGTGCTAACATTTATTTATTTATTTATTTTTTTGACATAAAATCGAAAAAATGTTTTTTCTTTTATATATATTTTATTTTAATTTGTAATATAATTTTTCTAAAAATAAACTATATATATGAATAATAAAAACACATTATTATTTTTTATCGTAAATAAAAGCTTTTCTCTAAAATGTCACAATTAAGTAAGAAAATAATAAAAGAAGATAATTTTATTTCTGAGTTAAAAATAAAAATAAAATATTTTATTAAGCATGTACGTTGTAGGAATATGTATATATGTATATATTCTTATACATTTTTTGTTTAAAAATTGTTTTAATTGAACTCATAATTTAGAGAGAAAGAATATGAAATCATTTTAATTGATCATCACAAGTTGTTTCTTCATTTAATATTTTAAATAATTATATAAAATGTTTGTATAAATTCAAGAATTCACGTGTGAAAAAAATAAAAAATATAATTCGTATTTAGTAAGAATACCTTTGAAATCCTTGCTAAAATATAAAAAAAAATTTCTTTTTTTTAACTTAATAGAAAATTAAAATAAATATTCTAATGAAAATTTGCGATTGCAAATAATGTATAGGTGTAATTTTTATTACTTGATAATTTACTATTTTCCCAAAAAATTAAAAAATTGTCCTTTCCTTGTAATCGTAAATTTTCTACAGAAAAAAAAACTTGTGGAATATTATTTATTAGTATCCATACAACGCATGTACATAAGTACTTACATACAACAAAATAATGTTTTTTCTATTTATAAAGGTATACATACAATGTGTAATTTATAGATATTAAAATATAAGAATTTTACCAGTAATATGATCTGAATTCTTGGGAATAAAATATTGAAATATAATAATATTTCTACATAATTTGTTTAATGATGAACATCTACAACGTAATATCGAAATTAACAATAACAGGCAAATAAATCACTAAATATTTAGGCCATCACTCAAACCATAATCCCTAGATGCACAATTCCAGAAAATAAAAATAAAAAAACAATACATTACATATGATGCTGCTGTATTATGTATTTTTAAACAATTATTTACTTATTGTGCAAGGAATCGAAAACGATAATTGTATGTGATGAGCCGTGAATTCATTAATACAAATATTTTGTTCCAATGGTATTAAAGACCAAACGAGAATTAAGTAAATTTTATATTAAAATTATTTTAAAGGTCAAAATATTCAGGTAATTTACTTATTGGAAAAAAAAAATTCAATATTTATTTTCTCAACTCGGTATGGGAAATATTTTTCCTTAGAAAATAAGAAAATTTATTTAAATCTGTTTGGGAAAATAATTGAAACGCTTTTCACACACATTCATTCATGATTTGGATGGAATGCAACAAACTGTATTATAAAGGAAAATCACATCATTGTTTTTGTATTCATTTGGAAATGAAAATTCTGAGAAAATTAAAAGTTTCACATTCAAGTATAAGGTTTTTTTTTGCAGAGGGATGATTATATATTTAGAATATCCGAAATAAAAAAATTTAAATAAAATACTAATGGTTTTAATTAAGAGCGCAGCAATTAAAAAAGTTTATATATTTAATATTGTTTTTGAAAAATACCTGGAAAACTCTTTTATTATGATAACAAAAAAGAAACAGCAAAATTAAAAAATAATCCAAAAAAATTGTATTCTTTCTTTTATATTTTAATATTTAAAGTCACAAATTGTATTTCGATTAAGGCTGTCAATGTTTGCTTTTTTTTTTTTAATTTTTGTTTTTCTGTACTGACTGTTTTTTTTTTGTAATATTTTAACTTTTTTTCCTTATTGCACAAAAAAATTTATAATTATTTTTATTTTTTTTTTTTTTCAAGAATTATAATTTGGTTATTTATTGCACATTTAATAAAAATAATTTTTTTTTTCAAAAATTTAATTCTTAAAATTTATATAGATTTTCTTTCTTTTTTTTTCTTTTAAAAAATTTTACATTTTCTTTTCTTTATTATTTATTTTATTCTACTTAAAAAGTGTTTTATTTTTTTCTTCTAAATAATTATTTTCTGTCATTCAATGAAAACCTTATTTATTTTTTGTTAACGAAAATGGAATTTTATTTATTTTAAGTTATTGGGAAAATAAATTTTCACTTTTCATTAGAAAAAATATTTAAAAAAAAATCAAAATAATTCCACGTTTTCACTTTGAATGAATAGACGAAAAAAAAAAATAATTTTTTTTTTTTTTTTAATTTTCTGTATATCAAAAAATTATATTTTGATTTTTATTTTTGGAACTTTGTATATACAATAATGTAGATTTACTTTTTAAGCTTTTTTTTTTTTTTGTACGTGTAAGTTTTCCTTTCTGTTTCATCAATGAAAAAAGCTCAAGGGAAAATTTTATATATATAAATTATTTTTTTTTTTTAATTTAATTTAAAAAACAAAAATTTTTTAAATTTTTGATTTATGGTAATCTTTGAAATTTCTTTAAATTTTAAAATTTTTAAATTGTACGAAAAAGCAAAAAAAAAAAAAAACTTATTTGACAGGACAAGCAATCTTTTTTTTCCTTCTATTATTGAAGATTTTCAACTGGAATTAACTATTATTTTAAACAAAAAAAAAAAATTTATTATTTAATTTATTTAAATTTTTTTGATTATAATTTATAGTTCCCTTTGAATTTATATAATTTTCTTTTCTTTTTCTAAAATTTTTTTTTGAGCTTTTTTTTTTTTTACAAAGTTTTTCTCTTTATTTAATTTTGGGTGTTATTTAGTACTTTGTATTTTTTTTCCTTTCTTTCTTTTTTTTTTGTAGAATTAACCGTCACGATTGTCCGAATACAACTGAATCAAATTTAGTATGTACATTTAGTTTTTATGAATGAAAATTTTTATGTATCTTTTTTTTTTTTTAATGTTCATTTTGTATAGTAAAAGTATATTCCGGCCGCATATAAAATAAAATATTCTGAGAAGATGAGAGTATAAGAGGTTCGTTCATTCATTTTTATCAATGAAAAATTCTCAGGTATTGATTTTCGTGCAATTTTTTTGTTTTTGTTTTAATATATATTATATTTGTATTTTTAAAAGATTTTCGTATGTATTTAGCTGAGAAATAAATATGTATCTATTGTATAAAAAAAAACTGCAAGAAAATTACGGTAAGGTGATTTAAAGCCGGGAATTATTAAAAATTGATGGTATGGGAATTTGGGAACAAAAATATACAAAACGTTTTTTGTATGACGTCAGGGGACCTTATTTATAATAATATCGATCTAAAATATCCAGATGGTATTTTCAACAGATGAATTTTTTTTAATTTTTTTATTTTATATAATATAACTTTCTGTTTTATGACATAATAATAATGTATGTTTTTATATATATAGAAATTTAATATTTTCCTGCTATATACCTTTAAAAAAAATTAATGATTGAGGTAAACATAGTATTATTATGTAGATACGTACGTACGTAAAATGTACATTTTGTACATAAAATGTACAATTTTGTTATTTACTAAGATTTGGCTATATATGACAAAATTAAAAAAAAAAATAAAAATTAGAATGAAATATTATATAGCTTTATTAAACGTCATTGATTGAAAATTAAAAGTTTGAGTATTTAAATAATTTTTATGAATGAATTTTTTTTTCGTATGAAAAACATCAATTTTAATAAACCTTATTGGATTTGATGTTTTATTTTTAAAAAGGACGCTAGATGTAAAGGTCAATGAATATTATTTATTAATATATTTCTCATCATAAAGAAGTTTTCCTTGTCGGGGAAAAAATATTTATATAATTTGTTCAAAAACTATATCCAAATGCATAAAATATCTGCGTATACATCGGAATGGCATTAATAGAAACTCAATCGAATAATAAAACTAGAAGCAAAATTATTATATTTCATAATAGAATTCATTTGCAAGATATCAAGTGAATCATTCTGATGATACCAGGATGAACGAATTCAATAATCTTTCAGTATGTAATTTCAAGTAAAAAGTATAAATAAGCAATAGATTTTATAAGTGTTCTGCGTGCAGGGCCTTTGAGTTCCACAAAAAAACCATATTATAAAGTTCAATTCGGTTTTCGGGAGAAACAAAAACACTTTAAGGTTTAAATTTTAAGGACATCAAACACAAACTATTTAGTACTAACCAAATGGTAACTACTGCTTAATAAATTTTGATATAATAATTTGAAAATTTGTAACAACCAAATCCTAATAAATGTTTCTTTAAGATTTTGAAATCATAATAATGAATAACAAATCACAAGAATTGTGCAGTTGTTGCTTAAGTAAAAATCCAAAATACAATTTTTAATCGTTTTAAATAATTTCAAATACTTAATGTTGCTGGGAGGCTCCTTAAATTAAGAGGGCTGTGTGAACATAAAAGGGCTTATAAGCTTATTAAAATCCTTCCAAAAATTCAATTAATACTAAGAAAGCTAACATAACAATTCCAAATTATGTGAAAGGAATGATCATGAAGCTGAAGCTCGAAGTGAGTCAACTTAACCTAAAATTCAAAAATCTTCTCTTATAGTACTTGTTAAAATAAGATATAATATAGCTTTTAAGACTAGAATGACAGATAATTGGAAATTTATAAAAATATAATAATTGGAATCAATAAAAAATAAATTGTATATAATTCATCTCAAGATAATTGTAAATTACAAGTATCAAGTGAATCTTCTGATGAGTCCTTAGCCTAATATCAGGACGAAACAATTCAGTTATCTTTTAGTAAAAAAGTTATCTCGAATAATAAATAAGCGTGTGTGAATATAAAATACATAATTGCTTTCAGGTTTCATTACTATCTACGAACATTAGGTAATTAATATATACAGTTCAGCTTCAATCTATATTTTCAATTCCATAAAATTAAATTAGATATTTTATTCTTTTCACTATGAACTGTGCTGTTATTTTGAGTATTCAGTAACCGGAAAATTATCTCGAAATTTTTTACAAATACAAGAATATTAAAAAAAAAAAATTGTTTGCACGAAAATAATATATATTTCTTAAATATTAAACTTCTATTTTTTTGTGGAGAATAAACATTTTTTTTTCTCCTCTCTTCTTTTGAATAAAATAATACTTTAAATGCAACCACTTGTCGGAAAAATTTTTTTTCTCACCCATATGTTATTTAAGATATTTTATTCCTTTATTATTAATTTTTTTATTTTGATTCCATCAAATGTGAGTAAAAATTATAGTCAGAGTAAAAATTTGAGAAAATAATAATTAAAAAGAAAAAAACAAATTTGAGAAATGAGGAGGAGTTTTTTGTTTCCCAAATATACTTTAGAAAATAATTAAATTGTATTAAAACATAGTTCGACAAATCAAAGTGCACGAATTCTTAGGAATTGCCCCTACAATATTAAAAAAAAAAGTTACCATGTTTTTCTCTCCAGTAACTTTTGACGTTGGTTTCGCTTGAATTAACTACGTAATGGTTTTACATATATTCGTACTGGTATGAATATACATAGTTGTTTTTTTTTTATTATTATTTTATTTTTATTTTTTTTTTAGCAAAAATTGGAATTGGGGATTATTTAAAACGCAAGCGCACAACCAATCGGAAATTGAATTATATATTTATTTGATTCTTTGTTTTGATCACTATATTAAAACACTTGTTGTGTTTTTTTTTGTATGTTTATTATTGTTTATTACAATAATAATAATAATAATATAGCGATATGAAGAATTTTATATTATTATATATATATTATTTATATTTCTGATCCGGCAATTATAATTATTTTCAATTTTGTGATTAATATATAATAAAAGATTGTTATTTGTAAATTTGTAATAAATTTTTGAAATTTTAAAATAATATTAAAAAATTTGGATCCAAAAATGTATTTTTAACTTTATTTTTAGATTTTAATGATAATTTTCAAAAATAATATCAATTACATAAATTTTATTATTTTTTAACAATAATTTTATAAGTTTAATGACGCAAGGAAAATACAAATACATATACCAAATAATTATTGTATTTCTGTAATTCTAATTAAAATTTATTTCAGGATAATGTTTTCCAATATATACTATACATGTGTATTCAATAGATATTTATATAGGAAAACCAATTAGAAGATTTTAATTGCAATAAACATTAAAGTTTAATTCAGCAAAGTAACTAAGAATTTGAATGTGTGAATTTTTGAAGTAACCTTTTTCGTTCATTTTCCAAAGAATTCATTAATTTCAGTCATAAATTAAAAAAAACATAAACATAAATTTATAAGAAACTTTAAATATAATATGTTATAAGTTTTTGATTATTAATTTTCATTTATTGTAATTATTAAAAAGGATAATTTTTACTTAATATAATTTTTCACTTCAAATATAAGATTATCATAATTAGAATATTATTCGTTTCTATAACTTCTAAAGAGAACTTATTTTAAAATTAAATATTTTTGTTTTCTTTTATTTTTATAGAGGAAATGAGATTTTTTTTATGATGTCATAAAACCCAATTTTATTATTATTTTCTATAATTATCTATAAAAGAAAACAGTTTTCAATCCTTAATTCAACATCGACAAAAATAAACAATACATTCAAAGCAGCTCGTTGGTATAAAAATTATAACAAATGTATGAAACTATACTGTCCTTATAAAAAAACTTAAAGATTGGTCTTGAAATAGGATTAAAACAAAAAAAGAAACATAATTTAACTAAAGTAATCAATTTATTATGCACCTAATTAATATTAATTTTCACGAAAAAAAAAATCGATTGCATTGTATAAAAATTTTCTCTAATCCCTTTTTAAAAATTAATTTTAAATTTTTCAGTAAGTATTCACATACAAAATTATATTTGTTCTGATTCTCATCTCTATGAGATTTTTTTTGTCGCGTAGAAGACGGCTTGATGAGGGTTGAACACTCCAAAGTCAAATTACTTGATTTCAGACTTATAGTCATTTATGCAGGATTGTTAATCTTCATATTGAATATTTTAAATCGCTTGGAATTAAATAAAATAATTAAGTATATAATTTTTTACTCATAGAGAACTTTTTTGGAAACATTCAATTTTGGATTTTGATTATTTTCATAAGACTTAAAGTCTTGAAATTAAGTTAGAAAATAAATAGTCAAATATTCACACATAAATTCAATTAAATAATTTCAATAATAATATTATACATATAATTATAATAAACCCCTGATGTGACAAATTGATCAATATTAGAGATTGCACCACCATCATAATTCTATTATTGAACAATGAATGATAATGTTATATCCATTATTTTATACATACTTATAATTTCCTTCCTAAGAAAAAAACAAAATCAATTCTCTATCCAAATAAGCCAACCTACCTACTTATTATTATTATTATTATTATTATATTTTTTTCTTTTACTAACTAACTAAGTGACGCGTGCCATGTGTCATATTTTGTTTGAACCACACATTCACATTATTTTTATTTTTTACAAAACAAAAACGTACACAATCTGTATTTTGTTTACCTGTTGTACAACACACCTATCTAAAATTCATCACAAACACCAGAAAAAAAAATATTAAAGATATTTCGCCACACGCTCAATAATAATAATACTGAAAAAAAAAATACAAATCTCTACGATTTCATTTACGTGGGTTATATAATGATCATAAGATCGTGGGACGACAAAGCAACACAGCACAGCTCAATTGAATAAAAAATACAGATATTATAAAAACAAAAAAAAATTAAAAAAAAAAAACAATTTTCACCTAGGCCTGATGCCACAAATTAAAAAGTCGTACGCATACGCCTTAACTGCAATTTTTGCAAAACAATTTCAAGTAGCTTACTTTTAGTGTAGGACTTATTACCAAAATAATAATAAAATTTCAACATATTACTAGAATTATTATATGTATATTAATTAAATACATAAATACGTATATATAAAATTATGAATTTTTAATTTATTTCGTATTTTTTTTTTTAGAGATTTAAGTCAGAAATTGTGTCAATTCATTAGTTACGAAAATTTTTCAAATATTTTTTGTAAATCAATTTTATCTTAATTACAATAATTGTAAAATATTGGAAAAACTAATTTAGGACAATTTTCAGCATATTCGAATTATCCAAATTTTCTTAAGTCCCTCAATTGTTGAGTCTAAGCCATAAATTGGCTCTTAAATGGGTTATTGATCTATTCCAAGGATAGTACTTTGTAAAAATAAACAAATAATTATTTGTCAGTAGTATTTCAATTAACTTATTCAGTGTAAATGCATACTTTGAAATCAATACGAAATTTTAACATTTAAGAAATTTTCAATATAAAAATAGAAAGAACAATATCGTTCGATGATTTCATGGGTCTAGGCGTTTAATACCATGTTAATTTTTGTAATATACCATCAGTACAGTATTATTATGTTGGATATCCTTAAATTTACTATTACTATCTGAGTGTATTCAATGAAACTTTAAAGTAAAGCGAAACACCCAATATTGGTCAAATTTAAATAAGTTGATTTTCATTTTATCCTGTCCTGTAACTCATCAAATAAAATAATTTTAAATAATTTATTTAATTTGAAGTTCTTATTGATTCAAAAATTTAACAAATAATTTTAATTAACTCTTTAAAATTACAAAGAAATAATTAATCTTGGCACTTTAATATCATTATTAATTTCACATTGATTAAAAATAGAAATCAATTAATATGGGAATAATTATGTTTTTATTGAATTTAATTTTTATGTATAATATGTCTATTTATACTTGACCCCGTTATAGTTTAGCCATTTATCATGAAAGAAATGACTTAGAGGAACTGAGTTACATATTTATTCTTGAATTTAATGACACTTAAAATTGTTTAGTTTTGCCGAATTTGAAATTTCCTTATTCGAAAGAGATGATATTTATTTAAAAATAATTATGTTTAGTTAATATTTGATATTTCTAAATTGTATTTTGTGTATATAATTATCCAATAAGGCCGTTATATGATTTTGTTTATTTTATCACAATAATCAATTGTGAGTTGCAAGCAAGGTAGTTGCATATGTCAGTTGTATGTATCACAATGAAATATGCATATATTAGATTCATTTAGATTTATTTCTGAAAAGATTCAGTATTTCGTGAAGTGTAACTTAACAAATTTTGTAAATAGATAATTAGGCAGTAAAGTATTATTAATTCAAAGAAATGGCTATTCGAGAACAAGTTTTATTGATCAAATAATTTTTAAATCTATGATAAGGACATTTTGTTATGTAATTTCTTATTTATTTTTTTTCTAAAAGTATTTAGAAATTAAAGAAATATTTTTTGACTTCTTTTAATAGTTCCTCAGTCAAACTGAATGCGCAATCGCAAATCAAACTGTGTATATAATTATACATTAAAAAAAACTTAATAAAATAAAAGTAATTTCGAATTAAGTATAGAATTTATGTTCATAAATAGATTATCATAACTGTCACATGTCATATTTAAGCGAATCCAAAAAGTTAACTGTTTTGAACAGAATTGACTTGATTGGATTTGCTAACGAAATAAAGCTTAATTGTTTCTATTTTTTTTTTTTTGTAATATTCCTCACCAAATAAGGCCAAAATTTTAAAATAATAATAATAATAATACATACATATATTTTATTTTATATGAGCATCAAGAAATCAACTTTGTCAAAAATATATAAATTTTCATCAAAACGTTTCATAATCGTATTTAGTGGGCGAATTTAGTTTTAAAAACGCAAAATAATATACTTATAAAAAAAAAAGTTTATAAAGTTTCATATTATGTGTACATTAACAATAGATATAATTTTGTTAAAAAAAAAAAATTTATAACTATAGAAATTTATATACGTTATGTATATAAAATTTAAGATATTATTATATTATATTATATATGTATTCATAATAAAATAATAGCTTCATATACAAAAAAGTAATTTGAGGAAAAAAGCCTTTTACTTAAACGACTCCTCCACATAAAAAAATTTAGCACCAAAATTGGTAAAACTAATAATTTATGTTGTTTCCATTTTTATTTTATTTTATTTTATTTTTTTTGATAAACAGAAAATTTTTATTTTAAAGCAAGAATATTTTATTTGTATTGCGGGAAATAGAGTAACGTATATATATGTATATTATTAAGAAACAAAATCAAATAATCCTATTATGGTTAAAAAATTTTTAATCTTAAATTTTGTAAGGCAATTCGTTATATTATAGTGAAGGCGGTCAAAGTTGGTTCTAACTGAAATATTTTTCGATAGAAAATTTTTTAGATTTTTTTTAAATTTAATTTCACTATAAGAGAAAATTCTCTCAACAACTAAAAATTACAATTATAAGATATTGGCCTATTCAACTAAATTTACTATAGCAGAATATAATTTTGTGTGGTCAATGAGGCTGAAATGGATGAGAAACTTTAAGAAAATCTTTTCTACTCCTTACTGTGTTCCCAAAACATTAACACCTTGAAAATAATTAGCTAGCAATAAAATCAGTATTCAATCAAACCTTTTTAATTAAAATACGTGTAAAATTATAAGTGTGTAAATTTTTTTTGTAGTCTTGGATTAAAAATTCAACTGACTTTTACACTTTTAAATTACATATAGGTTTCTTCCTTATTTTTAATTTAAGATCTTTTTTTAGTTTAAAAATATTTTCTACCACCCAGGGAATAGTATATTTGGATATTTTGTAATAGATATTTATTTATATAAAGAAAATTTATATAATTATATAAAAAAAATAATTAATAATTTATCAACAAAGGTTTGTAATAATACTTAGCTTCAAGTACAAAATATATTAGTAACAAAATTGAATTACAGAAAAGATAATTTTTGTTAAAATTAAGAGAGTTATACAAAATGGGTTTGAAAAAAGTATTATTTTGAAAGTGAATTCACCGTAATTATCTCAGATGAAGGACAACATTTTTTAATTTCAGCTTGGATCTCTGAATCTCGCTTGCTTTTCTGCACCGATATAGACTTATTTTGTGTTCGTTAAAAACTTTTTTTTTAATTGCGTTTGAAACGTTTTAATAAATTTTATAAATTTTATGTTTGATTTCTATTGACGAAAATAAACCAATAGTCAAATTTCAAAACTTCTTAAGCAGTAGAAGAAAATCATACACTATTGTTTACTTTTGTGTTTAAGTATTATAACTATATGTACTTGAAATTTAAAAAAAAATCAATCTTAATATAATTAAAATGCAGTTTATTGAAACATAGTTATGTTAAATATGTTAGTTCTGTTAATTTTCTAATGTAGGTATGTTTCCTACTCAAAATAATTTTTTTATTTAACATAATAATATAATAAAAAAAATATTAAAAATTTTTTAATATTGACAATAGGGTAAAAAATTTGGTAATATCAACTAATAAAAAAGTTTAGTTAATGTTAGCGATTGATTCGTCGTTGTTCAAAATTTAAAAAAAACAAAATAATAAAATTATCTATAAATAATAATTGTAAATCATAAATTTTTCTCAAAAAAAATTAAAACAATTTCATTCGATTCCACTTCAAAATGCTTTAATCTTCGATTAGGTGTACTGTGGATATTACTTCAACCAAATAAAATAAACTTGAAATTATAAAAGTCAGAAGTAGCTTGAAGTACCAGTTCAAATAAATTACATTTTGGAACTGCGTTTCTTCGACGATAACAAAAAAAAAATCATATTTCAAAGTTTTAGTGTCAATCGCTTTAAACTTCTCCCTATTTCAGACTTTTCTTCAATTTTTTTTTTATTGAATGTAAGAAAAAACTCATTAAAAGAAGGCTTTTGCGCCAGCCCACATAATCAACATAAGACACGAGACAACACTTAACATAATTAATAAATTTTTATATATATATTTATAAGTTTTTGTTAAAAAAAAAACTAAAAAATATTATTGAATATAAAAATTCAAATCAAAAAGACTTGAAATTTTGTAAAAAAAAAAAAAAAAACATTAAAAAATAAAAATAAAAAGAAATTCATCTAGGGCATCCAGTTGTGAATGAAAAAAATAAATCTGAAAATGGTAAACTTGGAAGCCAAGAATATTAAATTTATTTATTTATTTTTTTTTCATTTCGAGTGATGATTATTTAAAAGAAGAAAAAAAAAAAAATTAATGAATTTATAAATAAAAAAAAAATATAATTACTAATTTTTATTCAACCTACAGATATTATGTTAATATTTATTGCTAATCATTTTGACAATAGCTAAGTAGTCAAAAAGAAGATTATAAATTACTAATATTTTATAATATTCAACAATAACATAACAGACAACAAGATATAGGTTTTCTTTCATTCTTAATTTTGACTTATTTCTCATTTGATGAAAATAATCCATGGTAGATGAAAGCTATGTGTATGTAATGAAAAATGTTTGTTATATTAATATTATTCGAACTCGTTTCATTTATTAATGCAACATTTTTTTTAACTCGAGAGATTTACTAAGCTTCTCCTACTTTTGTTTTAAATTTTTCTCTTTATTTATACAGAATCTTTTTCCCGGCTGCTAAGTAATTTTAACTAGATTATTGGTTTTTATTAGTACATTGTTTGATAATAATCGACGCCAGCCTGACCTAGAATAAAAAACTAACTTAAAACTTCCTTTAAATACAATATTATTTAATGCTGAACACTGTACCGTAGTTTACATGTAGCAATATAAACCAGATAAATAAAATTTACTTTATTTTATATCAAAAATCATCCCTCAAACTGGATTAATTTTGATTATCCGTTTTAATTTTTGTTATAAAATTTTAAAAAATAATTCATTTATACCCACTTTTATTTTAAAAAAATCTAAACTACACCTTTTCCAAGTGTAATTCAGAATGTATCAATTGATAATTCAGATTAGTCAATTTTAATTCAGAAATTATCATTTGTAATTCAGATTGGTCAATTTTAATTCAGAAAGCCTCAATTGTAATTCAGATTAGTCAATTTTAATTCAGAATCTATCAATTGTAATTCAGAAAGTATTAAAAAACGACAATATTTATTAAATTTTAAATTTAAATTTTATTAATTTTTAGGAATAGGTCAGAATTTGAAAAAATAAAAATAAAAATAATATAAAATAAAATTAAAAATAATATAAAATTGAGATTTTTATTGATACTTTCTGAATTGCAATTGATACTTTCTGAATTACAAGTGATAGTTTCTGAATTACAATTGATAGTTTCTGAATTAAAATTGACTAATCTGAATTACAATTGACGCTTTCTGAATTAAAATTGACTAATCTGAATTACAATTGATACTTTCTGAATTAAAATTGACTAATCTGAATTAAAATTGACTACTCTGAATTACAATTGATAATTTCTGAATTAAAATTGATACTTTCTGAATTACACTTGGAAAAGGTGTAGTACATAAAAGTTGTCCTTAGCGGCAATATCCTTGCAATTTTCAAGAAATATAATATAATGATCAATAAAATTTGACACTCTAAATAATTTTGATTAAAAAAGGAAATAATATTTATATAAATTTTTATTTAGAAAAAAAAAAAAAATAAAAGAAATTCAAAACAGATTTATATTGAGAAATAATATAGTGCCAGCTAGTTTGTTACCGTGACACACATTTTGTACATAAAACAAAAATTTGTCAAAAACATAATATTAAAAATTTTGTATTTTGAGTACTTAATCTAATAATAAATTTATGTGTTTTCAGACATTTTTCGTTGTGGAAGAAAATATTGAAAGAAAAAAAATTTTTTTTTAGATCTTTCTTAATTTTTCGAATTTTTCAAGCAAAAATTTTTATATTTTTCCTGCATTTTTAAAGAAAAACAATTTTCTAAAGTGGAAATACTTAATTTTATTTTTTTTTTTTTTTAATATTTTTGAAAATAGAAAAAAATTTTTTAAAAAATATTTTGGTGAAACAAATAAAAAAAAAAAAAATAGAACATTTTTTCAACACAATTTCAAAAGAAAAAAATTCATTAAGATATTTTATTAATTTTGTTTTGACGAAAATTTTGTAAAAAGATTCAAAAAACAAGTAAAATTTCCTCTCAGTACGGAAAATTTGAATAAAAGTTTTTTTTGAGCTATCTTCAAATTGCAATGAAATTTATCACACATATAGTTTCGGTATAAAACTTGTCTCTAAAAAAAACCAAAGCTTAATATTCGTTATTTTATGACCCTCTCTTTTTATTGGATTTGAAAATTATCAATTGAGTTTTTCAAATTATAGTTTTATACCACTAAACTTTTTTTTTTTATTTTAGACTTTATTTATCAGAATTATTTTGAAATAAAAATGCCATCAAAAAAACAAGTAAAATTTATAATTTAGTGAAAAGAAATTAAGTTTTTAGAAAAATCTAAAAACAAAAAATAAATAAAATAATTTGGGGACAACAGCTGAGTTGATATATTTTTTAGTGGAACAATTTTTTTTACGTTTGTAATCATAAGAAACACAGATAAAACGAGGAGCCGGATATTAATTTGTATATACAAGGTGAAGAAAATTTTTTGATTGCATTTTTATTAGAATATTTGAATACAGTTTTTGCTTTTTTCCCTTCCCCCAACTTTGAATAGTGTTATATAAATTTGGCAAATATGATTACAAAATTATAAATTTGAGTATATAATAATGTTGATGTTATGACTTTGAAGTCTACGAATAATATATACATTTATATATCAATCAATAATTTTCTGTTGTTACTTTTTAGAATTTAAATTTCTATAGAAATATATATAATATTGAAAATCACTGTTATCTGATCTTAAGAGAAAAATAAATAAATTTTCCAGCGTGAATGAATTTAGGACGGCTCTGAAAAACGAAATTTATTGTCGCCAAAATTATATTGATAACAAAAAAAAACTTATTTTTATTATGTCTAAAATACCCTGTGCCTGTGTTTTATGAATTAATGATTTTATTGTACTTTTTTACAGTATAAATGAAAATTTTAATAACTGAAAAAATCAGCAAAAGGGGACGGATTAAACAATTTTTTTTTTTTGAATCAGTTTAGGGATTTATGGATTATTAGAAACATGCTAAATGATATTTTTAAAATATCTAATTATTTATGTTTTCATGACGAAAATTGTTGACATTTTGATTTTTCTTACTTTTTGGAACTGTTTTTGGTTTCTCGCGTTTGTAGTATGATATTATATTATACATACATATAATTTATATTTAAAAGTGATGGGACTAAAAGGTATACGGTATTAATGAAATTGTTGAAAACTGATTTTTATTTTTAAATTAGAGCAAAGTTTTTAATGAGACATTAATTTATTATATTCAGTTTTACAAATTTATTATAACTAGGAAAATGTACATATTTTACATAATCATTTTTCTAATTGATGACGAATGAATTTTTGAAGAAAATAATTTAAATACGATTAATATTGAATGCCTCAATTATTCTATAGTATAACCTATATAGTTGTTTTAATTTAAAATTATACAAATTTCCTTATTCCATCATTGAACATAGTTACAGAGATTATGTCAAAGTTTTATTCCGTCGAACAAGTTCTGCGCCTTGTACATAAGTATATATGTCGTTACATTTCTTGAAAAAAAATAAAAATAAAAACATAATATCGCACCTAAGAATAACATTGTCGTTACTTTGAGGCCATGTGTTTGAGATAATTGCATTCAACGGTCTTTTGTTGACTTAATAGGTAACAACCATAAGCGATGGAACTTCCGACAGAGTTTCATTAAAAAGAGGGTTAAACATATAGTAGGAGCAAGAAAATTTCGGAAATTACGACTGTATTATTCTCAGATACGGAAACTACCAAAATTAGATAATCTCGTGTATTATATAAGTTTTTATTTTAATGTATGTACCATCCTTTAAATTTAGCGCATAAGTTTGAACAGTGTAAATGTCATCTTATAAGTTTTAATATAGTTTTAAGAATTTAAAAAAATAAATTTTCCAACCATTCATAAAAACTGACATAATTCATTCATCTTTTTTTTTTTAAAGATTTTATTTAGTACCTATTTAAACTCTTGGTTCTTTTTTTAAGAAGATTACTCCCTAGTGGAATATTTCGATGTTAAATTGCTAAATATATTTTTTTTTCTATTCAAAAACTTTTAAAATTTATTTCTCCTAATAAAATATTTATATGAATTAAAAGAACATTTTCTATAATGTATCTTAATTATAATTCCTTGTACACTACTTTGTGTACTCATAAATATGATTTTTTATGCAACATAAAAATACAAGGTATCTTTTACATGCGTTTAGTTAATAAAAATTGTATTTAAAATTGCTTATTCCAATGTTTTTTCAATTTAGCATAAAAAAAATAAAAATAATAAAAATCTATTAAAATTACAGAAAATATACTGCTTAGTAGATTTAATAATTATTATTAGTTTAAGTAAATTTATATACAATAAAAAATAGTAAATTATTGCACTAAATAAACATTATTTAGTATTATTTTGAAATTTTCTTTTTTGTTTCAGTTGACTATGAAACTTATATCTGTACAGTAAGCAAGTGCTTGTATGTATGTAAATATGTATATACACTTAAATTAAACTTTACAAACTGCCAAACCGGAAGTTTACAATATTCTTAGTCTTACAATGTGCATAACAACATAAATATTAAGAAATAAAGTTTTTTTTTACACGCTTTGGCCAGTATATCAAAGATATTTCCTTAACGAATTAACACTATATGAAATTAAGTCTATATAAATTAAGTCTATAAATTACCTATAAAATTTTCTGGTATATTTTTGGATGAGAACTTGTGCACTTTATTTTAGAGTAACAACAAAATCCATAATATAGACATCGAAGGCTTGAATTTTTCAATATTTGAATCGACTGTCAATACAATACAATAAATACAATACAAAAAAACATTTTTGATTAAGTTATTTTTTCATCCTTAATTCATCGAATCAATTTTTCAATACTTAGAACAACAAATATATGATTCATTAAAATCAAAATCAAATAAAAAGTTAATAATGAGAAAAATTATTAAAATATATATTATGAATTGAAAGGTTTTGAGGATATATTTTATAATATCGTACCTATAATAATATCGTATCGTATGGAGGCACATTATTATAACAAAATTTTAAATTCTAAATCTTAAAATTACTTCCCTACGCACAAACTTATCTCGAAATTCCGTTTGATCGTAGGAGAAATTAATTTTTATTTCGCAAATAAATGATAGAAATCAAAACTATGGCATGAATATTATTTTCTATAAAAATATTTTTCCCTTTATTTTTGGATCTTAAACCACCCGCTTAGCTTTAAAAACAATTTTTTTTTCTGATAAAGTATGCAATAGTGACGAATCTGCTCTTTTAATAGAAACTATAGGAAACTAGTTCACATTTTAAGCACTAATAAATTTATTTTAAGAATTATAAACATTATAAAAAAAATAAAAAAAATTTTGTCGTGTAAAAATTCATTTAGTTTTTTCCACTAATTTATAAAATATGAGTTACAAGGGAAAAAAGTGAATCACGATAACACTTTATGTTACAAAAAAAAAATAAATAAAAAAAACTTAACCATAAGATATTAATAAAATAAATCTCTAATCTTCAATGTCCTTTCCATGTAATACCCAGCTGTAAGTACAGCAAATGAACAAGTGCTATGAAAAATGCAAAACATTAAAATTTTATGTTAAATTTTTTTTTCTAGTGATGAGAATAAATTTTCAAGAATTAGTTTTTTTTTTTTGGGACTACACTATGCATGGGATCTTAAGAATTGGTTTATGAAATAAGAGTGGTAAGAGCCGATAGTATCTGCATAATGCGCCCATACCAAATATTCATTTTATTTTGTTAACTTACTCATTACTCATTGCCCGCGCACTAAGAAAGAGTTAAAACTTTAATAAAATAACTCTCAGTAGGTTCTCGTTGTTAACTTAGTTATATAAAATGAATGCATGTAACTTCTTGTGATGATTAAAATAAAATTAAGTATTGTAAATTTAGCTTGTTATCAGAACTATTCAATGCAATTAATATAATTTAATTATTAAATTTTGATGGATTTAAATATTTCTTGTTTTTTGGGGCAAAGGAAACTAAAATAAATTTATTAAAAATTATAAAATGCGTATTAATGTATTCATTAGTTTTTATTACAATTTGATCTTGTGACATTTTATTGCAATAATTTTGTGCAAGTTTTTTTGTTTTCTGTATTTTACCTTTAAAATTTAAGTATATAAATTTCTGAATGAAAAATTCTTTCACAATAATCCCCTTTTCCATAATTTTTTTCCAACAAAAATATTTGAGTACATGCATTTTAGCGCCACTTTTATATACATGCATGTACACTGAAAATAACAGATAAAACAAAGAATTACTTTTTTTAAGATTGTAGCACGTAAATGAATATAAATTGAATTAAAATTAATTTTTTATTTGTGAAAAAATTTAATAAATTTTAAAGAAATTTAATTTTGTATGACAAGTACCTACTTGTTAAAATTGATTAAGATTAAAAACGTATAATTTTACAAATTGGACATTTTAATATGAGTTCTTAGTTTTTATTTGAATGTGAACATTATTATATAAAATAACATTTAATTCCCAAAAAATAACTTCTATTATATAACTATAGTTGTATATAAGTTAGTATTGCATGAGCATGACTAACATAATAGTAGTTATGTTGGTTATTTATTCAATTATTCCTAAAACTGAGTATGTTTATATATTAATATGGCATTAACATCTCTAAGAAAATTCCAAAATGGTCCATCAGCTAAAGTTATCACAAATGAAAAATGGCAACAAAATATTATATTAACTTAAATTTCGGATTAAAATTTTTTTTTTAAACTTTTTTCTAAAGACATTTGAAATAAAAACAAAATTTTATTTTCAAACCTGTTTAAATTCTAAAACTTTAATTTAATGAATCATTCATTACATTAATTCAATTTCCCATATTTGGAAGCTCATTAAAAATTTGGCAAAAAATTAATTATCTCCAAAAATAGCGGATATAATATTTGTGTTTAAGTTGTTTACAAGTTAGTTTATAAAGTATACATTTAATTTCGATGAAATATTCAATATTGTAAAACATACACACAATCGTACAATAATTTAGCATTTTATTAATTATTTTAATCAATAAAATTTTAATAACTTATTTGTGTCATCACAGCGTTCATTTTAAAATTGACCTCAATTAATTAAACCAAAATAATACTATTGGGTTTGTTGTGAACATTGAAATGTCTGATCTAATTATTATTAACTATAACTATAATGTAGATTTGTACATATAATAATTTGTTGACTCAATGTTTTAAGTGTATTACATGTGGTTATACTATATTCACGTATTAATATTGTGTAAAAGCAATAGTCGATAAAAGTATTGGTTAAGATAAGATAAAGATTGGTTGAGATAAAAAAATATAGAACCAGTTCTTCCGATATATATATAGAACCAACTATTTTTATTGAATTTGTTGAAAAAAATCAAAAAGAAGATTCTTTGTCAAAAAATAAACAAACCCTTACAAAAGTAAATAAACTTAGCTCGAAAATAATGATGTATGATTTCAAACTTTTCTTGGATTTAGTTTAGAAGAAATAAAGTGATAATCACAAGAAAATAAAATCGGTAATTATGTTGCTTCATTAAGTTACTAAATTATGCAAGATATTGCAATTTTATTTATAAAACAAATGGCAGAGCCAAATTTGCTCTTGAATTAAATACAATTAGTTTATATATATAATTTATATGTATGAATGTTTATTACAGATCCCTATATATATATATTTTTTAAATTTAATTGAGATTAATTGAAAATAGAATAATTATTTATAATTAAAATAGAAAAAAAGACTAACTCGGTGGTCACACGTCGTTAAAATAATTCTTGTAATAAAAATTTTTAATAATGAATTAAACACTTCAATTAATTTTCTATTTTTTTTTTTTTTCGAATTCTTCTTTTAAATAAAAATTTAAAAATATTTTGAAATAGCCGATGTTTTTTTTGCCAATTTTCTAGGAAATTAAAATACTAAAAAATCTATATCACTCTTCATAATAATTAAAAATCCATAACTTCATGTTTCTCAGTCATTCTGGTGAACATGATGTTAAGAAGATGATATTAAAAAAAATATTTTCCTTGTACAGAGTCTAGAATTATTTTTTGAAAATTATATTCCTTATGTTTATTTTATTAATTAATTAAATTAACATGTTGTCATAATAATTAAATATTACTTAACGAGTATCTACCGAATTTGTGTTTATTTTGATTACAGTTCATTTCAAAGTACTTAGCTTACGTATAGAAAGAAAATATTGGTAGCTACCGTTTTCAAAATAAATATTTTTAAATTTAATGATCCGAAAGTGTATCTTTGTCTGAGACTCCTGATAATTAGATATTTCTGAAAATTTGGATTACTTTTTTTGCCATAATGCTTAGTTAAGTTGGAAAAACAAATATATCTGTATGTTATTTATTTTCCCATGTATGGTTCTCAGTGTCAATGTGATTTTTTTTTAACTTTTTTTTCTTCAATGTTATCAAATTATACTACCTATACCTCTCGACAATTAATTATAAAATTTTTAAAAATGTTTTATTAATAGCACGTTAATTTAGAATTAATTAATTCTTTTTCTAAATTTATCTATATGATTTATTATTAAATTATGTATACTTTTTTCATTTAGCTAATAATAAAATAAAATTCTAATTGTTTATTTATTTTGAATCCAAATTAAGGAATTTTTTTTTTTTTATTTTACATCAGAATCACGATGAAAAAACTGCATTTGACGTAACAAGTGTCAGATGGCTTTTCTAAGAATAAAAATAAAAATATTGTGATGCGCGCCAAATAAGTTTATTTATCATACCCCAAAGAAACTGAATTTTTCTGGTTCATCAATATAAATTTAGAATAATTATTTATTTATTTCAATGACGTTTTCATTACATTATTTGCTTTGATTTAGGAATAAATATATACATATATAATAATAAGACATTAGACATACAATTTTTTTTCTAAATTACGTTTTTTGAAGCAACATATAATTAACAAAATTTCTCTGTGATAATTGGCTTCACAAAACCATAAAAAACCAAGCAGATTTGAAGTTGCTTGTGGTTAGTATCTATTATCTACGTTATACTGTATTCAGTAGGCAAAATGAATTCTTGAAATAAATATCCAAAAAATGAATTCTTAAAATAAATATACTTCAATAACTCTAAGTTTTGTCAAAATTAAAGGAAAAAATACTATCAAGTCGAAGGTATATTTTTCGCATATTAAAAAAAAAGAGAAAATGAGAACATGAGAACATGATTTCGACATTTATAGATATGAGTTTATTAAACTAATTATCAGATTATATTTCATCCTTGACGATATGTTTTATATCGTACAATGTTATATTTCATTTGAGTGTTTATGTTAACAAGTTGAGTATTATGCAAAAGCGAATGTTGGTATGAATAATAAATACAAGGGTTATAGGGTATGGTGCGAATCATCGATACACCCAATACCACATCCGATCGTGACTAGTCTGCAAAAGCCGCAAAAAAATATAAAATCGAGACAATTCTCAATAAAAATAAAATTTTTTAATTAAAAAAAATATATATTTTCACTAGCTTTATGTATGAGAAAATTAATAGTGCAAACTTCATTCAATATGATATATCAAGCTATTATTTACAAGTCGTTAACATTCGATTGATATACATAATTTCAAGAAGCTCCTTTTTTAATGATTTTAATAGCTAAGAAATAAAAATTTCTCATTTTTGTTTGGATTATTGTTTTAAAGATTTTTCATAAAATTTATACATCTTACTCTATTTTTATTATATTTTTATTGTGAAAAATGTGTTCATTACATATTTTTCTTTAAAAACATAATATTTTGATGGATTTGTTTAAATTCAAATGAGAATATGATTTTATTTTTGGTGTGAATGATATTTGAATGCTTAATTAGAATTGTTTTTTTTTTCTATATATTTTGTTTATTTATTTCTAATTTAATTAGATATTTTTTTTTTATATTATTATGGTCAAACAAAATAAATTCATATCAAAAATTGTATTAAATTCTATCAGTTGTATTAAATTCTATCAGTCAAAATCATGTATTTAAAGATAAATTCTATATAGTATTCATAGTAAGTATTGAAAAATTTTTTTAACTGTACAGTATTTCTTAATGTATCTGAATTGTTCGAATGTAAATTTTGTTTTTCAAAAACATATAAACATTTGAGTGCAAAATTTTGAAAAAATAATAAATAATAAAAAAAAATATAAGTAATATAAAACAATGAAAATTAATAGTTTGCACAATATATAAAAAATAATAAATTTACTCATTACCTAGTCATATAATTGTTCAATATGCCAGATGTTAGGGCGTTTTTTTTTTTTAATTTTTATTATTTTTTTCAGAAAATTATTTTAATATTTTTTTGATGAGTTAAAAATTTAAAAATAATTAGAGTGAATAATGATTTATATATTATTTTACTTATTTATAAATTTTTTTTCGTTAAAACTTAAAAACATATTTTAAAAACATAAAATGTCATCAAGTTTTTGTTTTTTTCTAAATTTTGAAAAATGTAAAATAAATTGATCTCTGTTGTATAAGATCGCAAAATTATATACAGTAATCCCTCGCTTTACGAATGTTCGGCTAGTTTTACGAAATATCGAACTTACGAACACGGCATAAAAAGTGTTATACGAATAAAAAATTCGCTATTACGAAACAATTTTTTTTTAAATTAATATAAAATTTTGAATTTGTTACTTAATGAATAATGTAATTTTATTTTTAAAATAAATAAAATTGTTTTAAATGTTTTTTAACAATAGAGTTTCGTGGAACGAAAATTTTAGGTATGCATTACTGATATTTTTATTCACTGGAAAATCTATATTTATTTTCAATAGAATGTCATACTAATATTGGGTTCGCTAAACGAATTCGATATACGAACAATTTTATAGAACACATCGTGTTCGTAAAGCGGAGGATTACTGTATATAAATTTATCTATCTATGTAAACAAAAATTTGTGGTGAAGAAAAATTTTAGTTTTTTGTTTTATTTGCGACTACCTAAATATAATAAAGAAAAAGACGACTGTGTACAGAAAATATAGATTTACATATAATAATATCACATCTGAATATTGATATACAATTTTGTTGATGTATTTAGTCATAATAATAATAATTATTCTTTTTTTTAAATAAATTTCATAATAGAAAATAAAATTCATAGTAATATCTACTATAGATTAAAGAAAAATACTTGCGATGATAGTCGATAACGAAAAGAACAAAATATTTATATTATTTGTAAACAATTAGGTATGTGCAATTTTATATTTTTATTTCGAAGCACAATATGCTTTTTGTTTTTGGAATTTTTGTTTATAATAATTTTACTATCAATACTCATTTTTATAAATATTGCTTTCAAAATATAATCCTATGTTATTATTTTTTTTATTTAAGAATAGAAATTGGAAAATGGATTATAATTAAATTGGGAAATGAAAATTGAATTTAAAATTGTATTAAATTATTTTATTTTTTTTTTATTTTTTTCATTTAGTTAGGTGATGGTAATATCTAAGAATAACAAAAAAAAATATGTTGTCAAAAATAAATTGAAATGACGTCACATATCAATTTGTTCAATAAATAATTTCAACAGGTGTATTTTTTTTTTTTGTAACGAAATAAATAAAAATATAAGTAAAAAAAAATATAAATAGACCAAAGGAAATATATAAAATTTGTATTCAATTCTATTGTATTTATTTTTTTTATTTTTTAGATAACGACATAATTTTATTGAATTTTTTTTTTGTTTTTCATATATAATTTTGTCATATTGTAACATATATACGCAAGTAGTATTTAATTTCTTTTTTCAAGGAAAATTTACGTCATTTTTTTTTTGAAAAAAAAACTTTGGTACATATATTTTTTCTCGAAAAAGGAAATAAACAATTCATAAGTACATAAAAACAAAATTAAAGGATCCATTTTATAAGCCGGAAATAATGAATGATAAAATAAAATTAACAATATTGGATATAGATTATTAATAAAAAACGATCATCAATTAAAAAATTTATTTAACGCAAAATTTTGATTTAAGATTAGTTAAAAAAACAGCAACACTTAGATCAAGAAAGGCGAATTCCAAGAAACACGAATTCCAATCTTAAGTATAGAAATTGGTCATTAGTTAATTTAAGCTGCTGACTTTACATTTATTGTACCTTACATTTATTGTACCTCAAATAAACTTCTAACCTATTTTATTGCACTTCAAATAAACTTCTGACTAAGTTTCATGTATTTGCTAATAGTCCTAAGATGCACAAAGATCCTCTTCAAAATGTCACATACACGATTTCCTCAATGCATCACCACCAGACTGCTTGACTGAGGATGGGTGATCAATGAAACACCTATTAAGACTCATTTTATGTGTACATTTCCTAATAGTAATTTTTTTTTGTGGTGTTAGCTGTCAATCTTTAATCGCCTTTAAAACTCATTTCTAGCCTAGGCATTTTAACACACAATTTAATAATGACCTGAACATATAGAAAACTCGCTTATGCTAGTCTTGTATGCTCATGTAAATTGCACAAATCGATTTGTTCATGTAAATTTGTTTAAATGAGGGAAATTTTCCGGCACAACAGATTTATACGCCAACCACACTTTTTGCCTTCGTTTAGATACAACGATTTACGTTTTGGAATTCAATTGTGATGAAGGACACAAATACGTGAATCACATTATGACTTACTACCTAACAGTGATTATGTTGCGTGTCTTTTTGGTTTTTTCTCCGAAAAGCATCTGTTAGTTTATCTACGATTTTATTTAATGTGACGTCAGTGAGTTATGAAAATAAGAAAATACAGGATGATACTTTTATAATGATATAACATTAAATACATAATACAATGTTAGACATTTATATATTTTAAGAACCAAAAGTATCCCGCCAATTTTTCGATCATAACATGTTTAAGGTTTCTTTTTAATACTATTCATATGCATGCAGGTTAATAGTAAAATTGTCAAGCAAATCCGGAAAATAGGCATTTGTGTTGTTTGTTGTTTTCTTTTCTAAGAAATATTTTGATTTTTTAAATCAGAATTTAGAGCTTTATACATTATTTTCATATATGTCAATGATTGTTTCATAAATTGGATGACGGTGGAAATATAAAATACAATACAAGGACATACATAATTATTTATATGAATCATGTGTTATATAATTTTTGTCATTTGTTTGGCTTGTCTTTTATTTGTTATATTATTCTTGGAAATGCACCTGTTAAAAATATTACAGATTTGATAGCATTACAGTGAGAGTGACGTTGGTGAATTATGAAAATACTGTTCCATATTTATTTTATTGATAGAATAAAGAAGCGAGCATTAATTTTTGTGGAATACCTCAATAATCGAAATTAAATTTTAGAATTGTTTTTGGTACTTTTCCGTTAGCCGGGCGCAAATGTACGGCGCAAAAAAATTTTACGGCGCAAATTTATGGCGGCAGAAATGTTACTGAAAACTTATGGTCATTTAAAATGAATAGTTTTTTCGTGTATCGGGGGAAGGCTGCCGCCTCTCCCGAACCCCCTAGGCCCCCTTGGCGCGCGCGCGGTAACATGTCTGTTTCGCTTTGCGACTTGATTCACAATTTTTTGCGCCGTACATTTGCACCCGGCTAACGGAAGAGTACCTTGTTTTTTTTTGTTTATAGAGGTACATCTAGACAAGAAATATTTTCTACTTATATTCTCGGAATAAGAACTCAAAATTAAGCTCCCGACTGCGACCAAGGTTTCGGTATGGCGGCTGGAAGAGATTTTTAATGAAAATTGATATATATGAATGAGTAAGGACTGGAAAAAAAAATTAATCCGAAAGTATTTTAAATCGAAATGCCGTAGTTAACATATTAACATATTTATCAAACATTAAAGGGCAACACATAAAAGGGCAACACATAAATAATTATTAAAATAATTTTTGTATTTTAACAAACTTTTCAATAGCTTCAATTTTTGCTATTTTGTTTCTTTCCTTTTGAGTGAAAATTTAAAACTTAAAAGTAGTTTAATACAACCCAATTATTTTGTTTTATTTTATTTAAATAAAATTGAATCAAATATTAGATATTTACTATAAAGTTTAAATTTGGGATTACATGCAATTTTTAAAAAATTATTTGTTAATTTATTGACGGGTCATTATGGTGTCGAAATTTCACGATTCAATAATTGTAGCAATTCGAATCAAGAGATTTAAGATTATATAAGTAAAATGACTTTAATATTTTTTTTTTATACATAAATACAAGAAATAAAAATGATGCATATATTATGTATTTATTATGTTAAAATGTTAAAGATTGTTTAATGGCAAACAGTGAAATTACGAAGAATATTACAAGGACATTCATACGAATTTTTTTTATTACATAACTTTTTTGTTTTATACCAATCCTTTTTTTTTTTTTATTATATTATTCTCGGAAATGCACCTGTTATCTTTATCAGCGATTTATATAAAGTGACGTCAGTGAATTATGGAAATATGAAAATACAGTGCCTATTACATATTTAAAATGATATAATATGTTCATTTAAGGAAACATTATACAATGATAGATATTTAGGTAAATATTTTAAGAAAACAAATTATATCCCGCCAATATTTCAATCATAACATTTTGCTATAATCGTTTTAATACTACTTATTCGTGCATGTAGGATGCTTCATAGTAAATCTGTCAATTAAATGTGGAAAATTCATTTTGAATTTAATTTTTTATGCAAATAATATAGGCATTTTTAATAAAAATAATATTTCTTATGACGTATTCAATAAAAGTTAAATTAACAATAGAATAATTTATGTTACGAATTGGAAAATTTGTAGGTATGTAATAATAA
Source organism: Hybos culiciformis (assembly GCA_964007475.1). NCBI lineage: Eukaryota > Metazoa > Arthropoda > Insecta > Diptera > Hybotidae > Hybos > Hybos culiciformis. Next base: position 37,759,701 of record OZ023273.1, on the reverse strand, counting down.
AAACACAAAAATGTTGCAAAACATAATTATAATAATAATGTAATTTAAGTAGAATTTAATTTATTTACACGATAACTTTTATTTCCAATTACAAGAAGATTTTTTGTACATATAATAGTAGTAAATTTGATACTTGGAAAAAAGATAATAACTTGTAATTAATATTTTGAAAATTTTTTCTTATTTTCTTAAGAATTCATTATTGTCATATATCAGCCCTAGGAAAAAGTTTTATTGTTATTTAAATGAACCCTATTCTCTATTCTATATTATATGTACCTACATATAGTATAAATTCATCCTCCGTAAATTATGATAAAAATAGAAAAATATTTATTTAAAAAAAAATAATTTTTTGGAAGTTTATTGAGTAAATACTACTTGTTCTTCTACAAGTAACCTATGTAACCTTTTTCTTATGAAATTTTAATTGGAAATCCTAATAATAATGATGATAATAAAAAAAAAGTTTTCTTTATAAAAAAAAAAATTTGGTTTTATTTTCCACTTGTTAGATTCAAGTTAATTTGAAAGTTAAATTTATTTACGATTTCTAGAATCAGATAATTTGTTTTTATTATGTATAATGTACGTCAATCGAAAAGCAAAAAAAAAAACATTTAGCATAACATTGTCAAAGGGGGTTGAAAATATTTTTACTTTCTTGATAAGAAGATTGAAGGGTGGATTTCTAAAATTTCATTCATAAAAATGTTTGCAAATAAAAAAAAATTTACGCAAATTTGAAAAACTTGAAAGCGAAGGGAGGTAAAGCGATATTTCTGCAATGCGAAAACATTATAGTATGTTTTTATGAATGAAATTTCCAAGAATTTTTTACTATATTTATAAATTTTTATATGCTATATTTCTGTCATGTTAGCTCGATTGATTTTTCGTGCTTTACAGGACATTTTTTTATGTATATACATTAATACTATGAAACTTTGTATGGTATTCGTATGTTGAATACCATCAAGAAATGTGGCGGAAGTTTATGTACATATTTAGTGGAATAAAAAATAATGTTCTTGAACTTGATAATTGAAATTTTTTTTTTGTGGAGAATATTTTTTAAGGTTCCCCTTTAGGTAAACAAAGAATAATATTAGTACCTATGTATATATTGAGTTTTACTTTCTAGTATGTGTTGAAATTACACACATTAGAAAACTTAAAATTAAAATTGAGTTCGTTCTGCCATTTAAAAGTTTTTCCACATTGTAGAGAAACTGTTCTAACGAAGTGTGCATAAGCTTAAAATTTTGTCTTATGAAAAGATCCTGAAATTTTATTGAAAATTAATATTATGATAATAATAAATGTTAAATGAAGTCGTTTCACTGAAATTTATCTCATAATAACTATCTGGCAAAATAACTGCTTATTAACTATAATAAAATTATGCTATTTGCTGAAATTTGAAAGTTCTTTAAAAAAAAAGTATTTCTATCTTTTTATAATGTAGATTTACATATAATACGGCGTAGAAAAATTCAGAAAGAGTGATAAAAAATTTTATATCATCCCAATTTTTTTAATATGCGCTTTAACAAAGCTTTAGAAAATTTTAACTTAAATAATAATTTAACATTTTCTTGAAGTTTATAAGTTTTATATATTCTTATTTATATAGGTTTTAATATAAAAAAAACATTTTTTTTTGCAAAATATATAATTTCCGATAAAAATTAATTAATTAATAGGAAATAGTTATTATGAGAATTATAATGATGGTGCAGTGGAGCAAAATCTTTTGTTTTTTTGCACCTACAATAAAGTGTATATAATATATTCTTTTGTGATATTCATGCCACCCAGAAGAAACAATTATAGCAATTTGACTTAAATACGTTTAATTAAAACATTTAAAATTTTGTTAATTTTATAGTTTTTTTCTTTTTTTTCATTTCTGCATTAATGTTAATTACAAAATCGTGATTGTCCACCAAATGTTGAAATTCTCAATTCATTCAAAGTGATAGTTTTATTTTATTTTTGTTTTATGCAAAATTTCATGTTTTGATTTTAGATTTTGTAACCAAATCAAATTGCATTTTAATTTAATTTTGTTTGTTTTTTTTTTTTTGGTTTTTTTTTCTGTACCGAGAGCAGAAAAAACAGGTAATTCACACATTTTAGTCACGTTTAATTAAAGAAACATGTTAAAATTTAATGATTTGGCGCTTACTAAATCAAGTTTTGATAAACTTCTGTAAGGGAAAATAAATAAAATTTAAGAAAATATTTATAAAGAAAAATGAAAATTGTACAAGTAAAAATTGTTTATAATAATAATATATACAGCGTATGGATTTTTCCTTCACTTGTTATTAATGGCATTGAGTCTTTGAATTTCTAAAGAATATTCATTAATACCATTACTACAAAATATACTTTTTTAATGTTATGTGAATCTATTATATTTTGGCGCAAAAATATTCGAATGAAATTCTTTGATACTAATTTTTAAAGAAATTTATTAAGCTAGATTATTTTTTTTTATTAAAGTTACCAAATCAGTAGGTGGGATACCTTTTATACTATAAGAAGTATGGATTGGGTAATGAGGACAGGAAGTTTAGACGGGATTAAAAGTGGGACAGTTAGTAGGTAATCATTTACACTTTTCTTAAAGCGGCGCAAGTCGTAAATCAAGCGTCCACCAGCTGTCGGGAACATCTTTGATGGGAGAGCATTCCACATTCCAGAGGTGCGAATTGAAAACGAATCTCCGAAGCTCGTTCTATCACATCTGGGAATTTTTACGAAATATGGGTGTGACGTTTAAGCGGTACGTGTTTGACGTGAAAATACTTGAAGTTGAGGAAGTAGGGCCTTTACTTCCAGGGAACACGTATCCATTCCAACAAGGTATTTATAAAAAATGGAAAAATAGCCTACATTACGTCGGTGGTTGAGTGAAGTTAATGAGCTGGTGGTTTGGTCATCGTTTATCAATCTAATAGTCCTTCTCTGAACTTTGTCCAGGTATTCAAGATGGGTTTTGGGAGCACCAGCCCATATATGTGAATTTTTTTTGGATATTTTTTGATTGTGTTTACTTAGATGTTAAAACATTTTTAATAAGGAAAAAATTAAAGATAAATATGAGATTTTTATATTGGTAAAATGTTATCATATTTTATTTCTTCATTATATATGTATATGTATAATATAGTTTTATAATCCATTTTAATTATTTTATTTTTTCGTAAATTATTACAATTCAATGTGAATGAAATTAGCCGTCACCCAATCTGATTAACGTAAGCCAACGCAAAATAAAAATGAAAAAAATTTAGTCGCGTGGCGCTTATTACACTACAGAAAGGCAGAATGCCTACGTTTTCAATTTAAAAATAATACTATATTAAAAAAAAAAAAAAATAAATAAATACATTTTTTATCTGGTCTAAAATAGCATTTATATGAATATATGTATAGTATATACAAGAAATAACCTGAGAGTGTGAAAATATGATTTTTGAAAAATATATGAAAAAAATTGTCTCGTTTTTTTTTTTTTTTCAAATCCTCCGCAAAAACAATATTTCAATAAAAACGCAAAATCAAAAGTTACAATTTATTTTGTGTTTTTGACTTATACATCGCCAACTTACAAATGACACGTCAATATTTGAATTATAATATTTTTGTCTTTAACCGAAAAAAAAAAGAAAAAAGAAACTATTTTTATTTAATAAATTCTGCAAAAATAATCATTTTAAAATTCTTTAAAAAAAAAATTTGAAAGTAGCCGCAGGAATAAGCAAACATTTTCTTTAAATATATAGAAACATAATTTCTCATACTATAATTTTCTTTAATATTTTAAGAATGAATTTTATTGAAATTAGATTTATCTTAAATAATTTGATGATTCTAAATATTAATATTCAAATGGAAAAATACATATATGTACAGCACTAAGTCGATTTCGAATTAATATTTTGAAAATTGAAACTAAATTATTCAAGTTATAATGTTCTATTTGTATATATTAAATTATTTTAAGGTGTTCTTGTTTGTCGCTCATAAGGATATATTTTCGGCTGATTTTACTTCAAAGATATATAATTTTGTAGTTTGTTGTTTTAATACAAGTTGGCATGATCAGCAATATGACTTAGTATCTTTCTATATAGATCTGACTCAGTCCATTGAACGTCTGGTCAAGATTTTATAAATAATGTTTTTAATTTTTTCTTATTCATTTTCTTAATATTAAATTTAGTGTTGGTGTCACCTATTTAGTATGTTAAAAAAAATATTGTTTTTATTAAGAAAATCGAGCACCTAATCTAAGCTACATGTATAAATACAATTATTTTGAAAGCGATTCATAAAATAATAAATAAATATTGAGATTTTCACTAATTCAATATACATACAACAATATCTAGATTATTATTTTTATATTTGTATAGGTACATACATATTTGGACTTTTGAAGATTTCTGAATTTTGATCAAATAAATGTTTATAAAAAACTAACAATTTCGGTGAGCTTATTATCGTTCTAAGCAGCACTTTTACCCAGACCGATATTAAAATTTTCTTTAAAGCACTTCGTTTGACATTATAAAATGTTTATTGTAACGGCTTTCGATCACTTCAAAATATGAATGCCAAAATCTTCAGAATGAATCTAGACAAAAACTCTTTTATAAATTTTTTGAGGAAAAAATAAACTAATATACATATAATGAACAGTTTGATTGCAATTTCTAAAAATATTAAATTTATTCATATGTTTTATTTATTTACAAATTAGATTCTATTATGTATAAATTTTATATAATAATAAAAACATTTTCTACATGAAATACCGAAAATATTCTATTTTTATTTTAAAATTAAAATAAAATATAATATGTTTATTTAAAAATTTCGAAAGGTAACGTACCCAGGTACATTATTTTGAAGTGTGTATTATTTTGAGAACACTACAAAAAAAATCTTATCTTGTATAAATTATTCACAATGTTTGTAAATAAATGTACATCTTAATAAGAAGAATATGTACAAAATTTTTGGAAAATTATTACTTAAAAAAAGTTTTGAAATAAAAGCCAAGAACAAGGTTTTAAGTTTGTGGGCCCGTTGGTTTAAAAGTAATAAGTAGGTTATACTTATATGAAATAACTATTTAAGAACTAAAAGTGAAAATAATGTTTTGTGCAGAGATGAAATAATAATAAAAGCGGAATAAAATAACATTAATTTTTAGAGCTATCATTTGAAATATCTTTAGAAAATTGCTATTTTAATTAAGTAACTAAAAATTTGGTTGGAAATCTAATAAATGATATCACTAAGTAATTTAAAAAATACTAAATAATAAAATTGTCGCAGTTTACAACATTATGATATGAAAAATTTGATGAATTGAAAAAATTTGTGAATTTGAAAGGTAATTCAATAAACATAAAAACTTTTAAAGACTTTTAAAGAAAATTAGGTTTAAAAATTCTAGAGTTTTATATTGTAAGCCCAAATAAATTATCAAACACACTCTTTTAAGTAATGGTCCACTTAAATTTTTATACTAGAAATAAAAATTAATTTTGTTTTTTTCTTAAAAATTTTTTTTTAATTTTCTTCAAACTAAAATTAAAATTGTGATGTGTGTGCCCACGAAAAATAAAATTTTATTTTAAGAATTTATTTTTAGAAATTTTGATATAATTTTCACATATTTTAAATGTTAATCTTCGGTTTTTTATTTAAAAGATTATTCGATATAAGTTTTGGGGATTATCAGCAACTATATAAAATTTTATATTATGTGTATATAGTTAGTATATTATATGTGATAAAAAAAAAGTATTTAAATTTATTTATTTTTAGGTTAAGCTTATAATAAAAAATAGTTCCTTGATTTTATTTTATTGATTTTAATAAATTTTATTATTTATTTAGCAGATAATTTTTAAGAATAAATTTATAGAGGAGTGTTAGTGTCAATCCAATATAACCATTTTTACACTGTAAAAAGTTATATTGTATTTGAATCGAATTATATAATAGGTGTTATAATTCTTACTAAATGACCTGAAACAATTTTGATTTAATATGACATTATAATGGGCTTAAAACCTGTACTTTTTTTTGCCGATTACTTAGTTTGAAGCTGAGAACGATAAGTATATTTTTGTCGATAAATACTGTTTGTAGCTGAAAACGATTGTGCTTGTGAGTGAGGCTTGTAAATTAACAAAAATATTTGGCAAAAATATAAGTTTTGAGCTATATTTTTATATACGAGAAAAATTAAAGAAAATAAGAAAAACTATATAACTAGAAAAAAAAATTTAAAACTAAAATACGAATAAAAAATAAATTTTGTCATATACATACAATGTTTTTCGGTTTTTTTTAACCTTATGTCACAATAAATTAAAGAAAATTAATTTTTTTTTATTATGAGTTAATATTTTTTATTGATTTTTGATGATTTCAGCATATGTTCTCAACTTTTTTAAATATTATATTTTGCAATTAAATTAGATTTAGCATAATAAAATATATAAATTTTTTTATTATGACATTTTAAATTTAGCCAAAATTAAAACTACCTATACTAAAAATTTTTTATTAACATTTCCTTAAAAATTTAGTCATAATATATAATTATAAAATGTTTAATTTTCTGTCTCATTTGACGAAAATTAATTTATTAATAAATTCTTTAAATTTGTTTTCAATATTATAATATATACATAAATATGTAGGTATAGTTTGTTTTTATTTTTATTTAATATTAGTTTTTTAATTTTTTTTTTTTTAATGTTAATATATAAATTTTGAAACATATTTTACTCCCGTTTGCAAAATTTAAAATTTTTTTGACGTAATAATTAGTAAAGTTTGACGTAGTTAGGGTTGGTCATAAATTTCAAAAATAAGAAGCTTTTGTATACATTTCAAATAAAAAAAAACATAGAATTTCGCATACTGTCTGCAGACTTTCAAAAATAGTTTTTTCTTTTTATTTTTCCCAAACTTTGCTGTAAACAACATTCCTTAATGATTTTCAATTTTTCTTTTTATATAAACAAAAAAAAAAAAAATTAATTATTAAAACGTGAAATTACATTAAAAAAAATAATTTTTTTTACGAGTATATTTTTTTTATTTTTTTTTAATTGAATTTTAATTAAATTAAAATCTAATAATAGATTTATATGAAATCTGTGAAAAAGATTTTATTTTTTATTTATTTTCTTAAAAATGTTTTATAAACATTTGTTTACAATGCATAACATTCATTATTTAGTATAATGCTAAGTGCGAAAGATGATTAATCAGTCCTTCACCTGTTTTATATTATTATTTTTAAAAAATTTTTAAAACATTATTAAAACATTATTAATTATAAATTAATTCTTTATTAAATCTGATAAGAAATATTTTCTATTAATTTTTAATAAAAATAATGATTTGGTACAGAAGCTTATATTCAGAATTTGTCATAATATTGTATGTACTGATACTGACAATATGTAAGGTATGTTAACGTCTGAACTAAATATAATAAATTTGAGTCCAAATATAAAAATATTATTTTGTATGAATGAAGATTTTTTTAATCTAAACGTAAATATTGAAAAAAAAATTGATATTAATTATGAATCGAAATATGTGTATATAAAGAAACTTAAATTAAAAAGAACTTTTTGTCATCATTATAAGAATTCACTCTTTGTTTTTAGTTTTAAAAATTTTATGTATATTAAAAATTTTCTTTGAGAACAATAATTTAGCTTACTTGTCATAGACTTAAATTGGAAGTAAATATCGAAACATGTAACGTATGCTTTTTAACTTAGCTGATAATTTGACTATAATTTGTTGGGCATTTTCTATATTTTTATTGGAAAAGTATTTGTGAATAGTACATATAATATAAAACATAATATTAAATGAAAATTTGGTAATGTAATTTTAAATCTATTTTTCAACTTCTTACATTATAATAAATTTTAATGTTGTAAAATTAATTTTGAAGAAATCTTTTTGAATAAATAAAAGTTTATGATAGATGTTGACATTGACAGTTCGTTGTCAATAACGACAGCTGTTTGTATAGTATTTTTTGTATTGTATTTTTTATTTGGTTTCAACAAAATTATATATTATTTTTTGTTTTTACATTCGACATTAGTGTAAGTTTAACTCTTTAGTTCCAATGATGCTTCCTAAATAAGTTGTTATTGTAATATTTATTGAATGTTCAATTAATTATTGAATCTCAAAAATATTTTATAATAAATAGGTCCCTCTTTGTTAGACGCATTATCATTAGATTTTCTGAATCTAATATTTTTTCGAAAATTTGAACCTAAAAATCTAAGTACCTATAGTGTACTGTACGTGCAATGTAAAGATTAACAATAATGTATAAAGACTTTGTGTAAAATCAATAGTTTCTTAAACAAATTTAAATTAAAAAAAAAAAAAACAGAAACCTCATGTACACAATTTATATATTTATAGAAGTGTGTATAATGTTTTTATTTAAATTTTCACGAAATTCAGTATTAATAACACTTTTTTAAGTACTTCAATGACAATTTTAAATTATATGCTAAATGCTTGAAATATTTCTAAATATGAAAATTAGCTCAAGAAAAATCTAAATGTTCATTGAAGTAGAAAAAAGAATGATGGAGTTTTCAGTTTTTAGTTTAAAATGGTCAATTACATTTATGAAATTATAATTTCTTTCTAGAGATACTCAAAAATATGTATAATATTTTGTTATTTTTATCTAATTTATTTTTCCTTTTTGTCTATATGTTCAAAAGAATATTTTTCTCAATAAGTGGAAACCTAATTTTTTAAAAATAGATTCAAATTATAAAGACATTTTGTCTAAATATTCGAAAATATATGTAATTGTGATTTCACTTCTCAATTATTCCTAAGAGTTTAATTCTAGCCAATTTTTATTTTGTAATGAACAAAAATTATTTTCGTTGAGAATTGAATTCCTAATTTTTGTTACAAGTTCTAATAATATGAAATTAGAACAGCTTATTTTTACTTCGAGATTTTATCAATTTGTTTTGTTTGATTTAATACAATTTAAATAATTCAATCATGGGTTAGCATGAATAATTTCCTTCGGGATTGATCATCATATGCATTTGATAGTTCAAATTATGAAAGCTATACATTTTTTTTTTTAAATTTACTTCGATAACGTAAGAGTTAGCGTAGCAAGTTAAAAATTATTTGAACAAAAAATGTAAAAATTAATATTTTTTAAATGTACAATTATTATTATTATGTATTATAGATCTTAGCTTAGAATAATAACTGTTTAAAGATATGAAGATTTTTCAACTAAGCTTCAGTTCGTATATATAGTTAATTGATCGAATAGATATTTTATTTGAGAATTAGTTGACCAAAATTATAAATTTAATTACGTTTTTATAAAATATTTTTTAATTAAGTAAAAATTGTTCTAAATTAACTTTTGAACTTGCCAAATTTTATTTTTGCTGAAGAAGATTCAAAATTTTGTTATTCGAACACTGATAAAAAATTCTTTACTTTAAATAAAAATTCTAAAGAAATAAGAAACAGTGTTAAATTGCTTCACTTCGCTTAACTTCAATATTAGCATATTTTTATTTAATATGTATTGTTAAAAAGTGAATAATGAATTAAAACTAAATTATTAAATTGGCTAAAAGTCAAATAGAAAATATTTTTGAGTGAAATTTTAATGTTAATTTTTTTAAAAATCCGTGACTGATAAATTACTAAAATTATGAAAACATTTGTGTCCAAATTAATAAAATTTTTAATTTTAATTTTTTTTTTGCTATTAAGGCGGCAAATAAAATCAACATTTTTTTTTTAACAATTGTCAATGTTGAATTAGCTTCTTCTTAGGATCCTCTATAACAAATTGAGATAGAGAACAAGATTTATATATCTTATCAATTATAACTGTGGAAATAAAAATAATTTGATTGTTAAGTAATAAAAAATTATGAAGTTTAACAGTCATGGCAATAATATTACATAATAAGATAATAATATTATGTTTATGTAGAATTGAAAAGACTAATTTAAGGCTCGATTTTAGGTGGATATTCTATTAATAAAATAATATACCCAGGTAAATTTAATAGAAATGTAAATAAATTAAACATAAAAACATTTTTTAAAAATTTTAAATAGGTAAAATTATAAAGAAATTATTACGCATCGTTCTTAACAAAATGTAATAAAAATTGAAATAATAATAATAATAAGCAATTGAATGAACACAATATTTTACAATAAATTAAAATGATAATATTCATTCGTCCTTGAGCAAAAAATAGATAGTTTTCTGAACGTTCTCCCAGTATTAATGCGACTAATGCCTTAATTTTTTTTTTTATAATTTTCACATTAGTTAATTAGGTTCATAATGTATTAATTATTAGTTCAAAAAACTTATGAGATATAATAATATATTAAATAATAAAATAAATAAATAAATTTAAATTTCTATGTCTCATATTAAGATTTTTGGGTACTTTTCCGTTAGCCGGGCGCTTTTTGCGGCGCAAATTTACGGCGCCAAAAATGTTAGTGAAAACTTATGGTAATTTAAAATGGATAGCCCCCTAGGGCACCTTTTTTTTTATTATTTTGGCTTGGCGGGCTTCGAGGCCAATCGTAATTTGAAATTGCTCTTGAAATAATCATTTGTCCACAGTCGTGAGTACATACGAAAAAGCTCCACTAGTTCAAACGTATGGGCTAAATAAAAAAAAAAATAATTTAGTTTCGAAAAACGTAGATGTATTTCCATGTAAAAAAATTCGAATGCTTCCAAGCTCAAAATGAACTTAGTTATAATGAAGTTAATTTAACGACTGATTAAAAAATTAACTTAAATCTTTATCATCATAAGTACCTGAAACAAATATGTTTAAAGGGATAATATTTTAAAAAAATTTAAAATATATTTAAAAATCTATTTATTTATTGCCGTTTTACATTCACATGCAAAAAACGAAGTTAAATCAAACTTCTAAAATGTATTTACTCGATTTATGTACATACAATGAACGGGGTCCCGAAATAATTTATACGGACATAATTTATACGAAAAAACGACATTATTCCTACCATACAAATGCATTATGTCGCTTTCAGGCACGTCATAATTTATAAATGAATAAAGTCGTTTTTTTTTTCGTATAAATAATGTCGCTTTTAAAACGACATTATTTATCATATGAATAAAGTCGTTTTTTTTTCGTATAAATAATGTCGCTTCTAAACGACATTATTTCTACATGAATAAAGTCGTTTTTTGATCGTATGAATAATGTCATTTTTAAAACGACACTATTTATCGTATGTGAGTAAAAACGAAGAATGTTGGCCGTACAAAATGTAGGTGAACTGACATAACTGCGAATATTGTGTTCTAAGCAAAAGGGGAAGGGGGGGCAGCAGGGCGGCGGGCGGGAGGGCGGTTGGTCAGTGGGATTTGCGGCGCCAGCCAACCGCCCTCCCGCCCGCCGCCCTGCTGCCCCCCTTCCTCTTTTGCATAGAACATAAAATTTTATCGGAGATATTGTGAGGTACACACGGGAAGGGGGGCAGCAGGGCGGCGGGCCCACTGACCGCAAATCCCACTGACCAACCACCCGCCCGCCGCCCTGCTGCCCCCCCTTCCCGTGTGTCTACCACACAAATATTTTATCTTTTTTACTCACATACGATAAATAGTGTCGTTTTAAAAACGACATTATTCATACGATAAAAAAACGACATTGTTCATACGATAAATAATGTCGTTTTAAAAGCGACATTATTTATACAAAAAAAACACGACATAATTTATCGTATGAATAATGTCGTTTTTTTTTTGTATAAATAATGTCGCTTTCAAACGACATTATTTATCGTATGAACAATGTCGTTTTTCTCGTATAAATTATGTCCGTATAAATTATTTCGGAGTGCCACAATGAACTTATAACCGAAACTAAAAATTAATTAAGAGACTAACTATATGTTTTCATTAAATGTTCGTCCGTCCGACCGTATGTCCGTCCACCACTAAAATGCTTATAAAATGAATCAACTAAGTCTTTAAATGCCAAAACATACGCATTTTAGTTTGAAAATATATAGATTCCGTTTTTTCGTTTTTTTTTTTCAAAACAAGCTAAAAATAAACTGAGATCCATTAATTCAAGTTTAAAAACTAGTTCACTGGAACCAACTTTATTAGCTTCATGGAGCCATCCGATGAGGTCGTACATTCATTTAACCTCTGTATCATAGAGTTGTGATACGTGAACGGCTTTTGTTTTAGTTTCGGGTTTTTTTTAAAGAATTTTTGGTATTTTTGTTATTGGAATTTAAATTTTTTGGCATTTTTTTAAATTATTTTTTTTATAATTATGAGTATGACGTACCAATACTTTAAAATATAGTTTTATGTAAAATAAATATAACATATATGAATATACAGTATATAATATGCATCTTAATGAAGTAGACTTAATTTACATTATTTGTCCTTTTAAATCTAATTTGATATACCTTTGATTGAGATGCTAAGCATGAAAAATTTGTTTATTTATTGCGAGCAATATGAGGGTGAAAATAAGGTGAAAAAAGATATATTTTTTCGAAAATGTCACTGAAATATTATTATTATTATTATTATTTTTGAATAAATATTGAGATAATGTGTTTTTTATGCTTTTTAATTATTTTTAGAGCGTTGGCGTTAATGAAGTTATAAATATTTTGAGATAAAATTTATGTTTCGGAAAATTGGCAATTATAAAATTTTATTTGCTATAATTTAAATGAGGGGAAAGAAGTTTGCTACAAATAATTTCTTATTTAAGGATGGTCATTTTCAAACACTGATCTATCATATATTTGTCAAAAGTCAATTTTTAAGAATTAAGACCCTTGAGTTAATTAAATTATGATTTTTATAATTATTTATTGTATATTTTTTCAAATATCAGCAAAAGTATTGAATTTATAATTCTTATTGAATTTATAATGCTTATCAATAGAAATAATTATTTAGGAATATTAAAACAAATATCTATTGATGACTAAAAGATAAAAATCTAAAATCTAAATAGCAGTCTGCTTTCAATTTTACCAAAAAAAAAATAAATATAATATCTAGAATTTTAAATTAAAATTTATTTTTGTTAAATTTATTTAGAGACTGAATAAATTTAAATTAAAATCAGAATATTTTCATTTTCATTATTATTATTATTATTATTTTTAAGGGAAACCAATTTACTTTTTAAAAGACATGATCACCAAAGACGAAGACATGAAATGTCTTAAAAAAAAAAATTTTATGTTCGAAAAAAAAAGTAAAACAAAAATAATAATATTTATTTGCACGAGACCGACAAGTTGAAAAAATAAATTATTTAACTTATGACCATAAAAATAATATTAAAATTAAAAAATAAATACATATATTATATATATATATACATATATATAAAAATTATTATGTACCGTGAAATAACAAGAGCAAAATGAAGGCAAAAATAAAAATAATGAAAATAAAATAAAAATAAAAACTAAAAAAAAAAATCAAATGTAAATAAAATGAAAATCATCTTTGCGAAAATAAAAAAAAAATCTCCAACAAGATTGAATTATTTTCAATTGATTTATTGTCTTTTAAGAAAATTAAAATCAATATTTTATCGACTGCATAGTGTACCGACACGTTTACATAACGATCCATGGTTAATTAATAATTTATACTTGCTTCCTTCAATGAAGGTTAATGCGTATTTTTTTTTAAGTCTAAATTAATAGGCTGACTTCTTTTTTTTTAACAGATATTATTGTTCTAAGCTGCGAAAATATGGTTTTTATTTTATTACTAATATAATATGATATAAACAAAACTTATTTGGAACATTCTGTTCATACAAAACCTTTATGAATCTCTGCATAGACTTACTTTTCTTTTTTTTTTAATTTTTGAATAAATCATCAAATTATTATTTTTCATTATTTACAAAAACAAATCAAAAATAACTAAGAAAAGTTTGGAGTTGAAGTTGAAGTAATTTGAAACAATTTAATATTTTTCAACATTAGGTAATTTTAAATGATTTGAACGTAGAAAAATATCTGATATGACAAAAAACCACAAAATTTTTAAATTCTTTGTAATTGATAAAAGTTTATGAATAAAATGAATTTAATTAAAAAAAAACATCAATTTATAATAATCCATTTTCGCTTTAGTTCTATAAGATCACATAGTTGCTGTACATAGAAGTACGTTACACTCGCATTCGAATATATTATTCGTCTCCAAAACTTTATTATTACTTGAATAATAACTATACAGTTTTTATTTTATTTTTTTTTGGATAAATCAATTTCTAATTCCATAATGTAAGCTTCAATTATGTTGCTTAAAGTTTCGACTAGCACTCTTCATCATCACAAATCTAGCAGAATATGATATACTTTTATACAAAAAAAAATCGAAAAGTTAGCAAAATACATTTCAATAAGATAACAAGAAAGCAAATAAAAAGTCAAGAGTAGTAATGAAAAATAAAAAAAAAATAAAAAAATTATTGTAACCTAGGAATGCTTTGTGTACATTTCACTGACAATTTATTATGCATACAAAATATTGCAGTTGTTATTCTTCAACTAAATGCAAATTATGGGAAGTAAACTTTTAGGCTTTTTTTTTTGTTGTTTTTTATTGGTTAAATTAAAAAATTTGTGTCAATTGAAGTATTGATTGCCAAAAAAAAAACCAAATATATACGTATTATGTAATACCGATTCTCTTTGTTTCAACTAGGCTTTGGTACGAACCATTTTTTTTTTTTTTTATCAACATGATAAATTTAAAGTAATAAAATTTGAATAAACTCAGGTAAGAATATCATAGTTTTTCCCACCTCTCAATATTTTATGTTTCATTATAGATTATGATTTGAAATTTTTATGTATATCAAAAAATAAAAAAAAATTCAATTTAATTTTTGATAACTTTGTGAAGTAGATAATTATATTTTTAATGATCTAAATATTGCATTTTTTTTTTGTCTTTTTTATTAATTTATTTTATGAAACAATGTAGAAAATAAATGTATGTGGAAAAATGTTTATTAAATTTTGCTTACATAGCGAATCTTATTTTAATTGGCTAGAAAAAAATAAACAATCGTTTAATTTGTTGTCTATGATGATATAAATATAAATAAAACATATAATTTCTATTTCGCTAGTTTTCATCACCCACTATATTTATCTGAATTCTACCTAAGCTATCAAATATCTTTTAATTATTTACCTAGATACCATTACAAAATTCATCGATAATTAAAAGGAAAAACAGATATAATAAAGTCAACATAACTTTAAAAAAGATATTTAATAATTTATTTTTTATAACTTCAAATTCACATTTTTATGAAAAGAAAACAACAATAGCTTGTAACCTGGGACCAATTATATTAATGAGACTTCAGCGAAATTTGTCTCAACTTTGTACATAAATATTCTGTACCACCAATTATTGACTACAAAACCTTTCTAAATTTTCATATTAAAATTCTTATAATAGTCAAATTCGAATAATTCTTGCTCAGGATTATTTTTAATGGAAAACAACTCACTTAAACGTAACTTCGAAATATTCCATAATCAATTAATGAAATGCATGAGCCGCGCGAATATCACATTTCTGCTGAAAAATTTCCACATAAAGGTATTTATATATTATAGAATTATAATATAATACATAATAATAAAAAAAATTTTAAAACCACTAAACTAAAGTAGTTTAGAGACTCATTGGATTACATAAAAAATTAACTTTAAAATTATTAACTAATTTAAATACTTATTTTATTTAACATTTATGAAAAGATTTTAATATTTCAATAAAAATAAAAATTTTAAATTTATTTTCTTGGTTGTGTAACTTAACATTTATTAAGCAAAGAATCAAACAATTGGTAAATTTTTTACCCAGCAAATGGAATTTTAATCATTTTCGAATAAAATTAATTTATTTGCGTACTTTGGCAATAATGCATAATTGGGACTTATTTGTTTAAAAATGTACCAGGATACAGTTGCTATTTTAAATTAAATTTATTATTTGTTTTTGAATAATGTAGTTAACATTTCGGAAGAACTGTGAATGAATCAATTATGTCTGACATTATTGCTTCATTTCATTCAATAATTGTTATTCTTTAAAATCAAATGTTTGTAAAACGTTTTAGTTCCCAGATACTAAGAACAATGTTTAAATCAGCCAATGACAACAATCGGACCATGGACCGCATTCGGTCCATTCGTTTGTTAAATGCGACCCGTTGAGTTTTTTTTATAAATGGATTAAAAAAATTTTAAAATATTGTTAATAAAACAAAACTGCCAGAACAAGAATTTCAGTTCACATTTGAAACCAGAATTTTCGTTTCAACAGCGCAGCATTACAATTAAAATTGAAGATGTTCTAAGTTATTTAAAAATACAGTGAATAGACTATAATGTTGTTTTGAAATCAACTTTTGGAGCCATCGGAGCTAAGAACATTTCATTCTAGCCTAGCTTTATGGAAGTTAAAAATATAAAATCAAATGTTAGAATCAAATGGCCCACGCTCTTATTCAGAAAATTAATTCTTGCCCACCACTCGAAAAGAGTGCCGACACCTGGTTTAAAATATTCTTTTAATATATCATTAAAAGGTATAAAATTTAAATAGATATATTTTACTAAGAAAAACGAAATGTTATTCGAAATATGTATTTCAAATTTAGATAAAAAAAAAAAAAAAATTTTTCCAATATCCTTTGTTTCATCATTTTCTTCCCACTAACTTTATTACGCTTATTAATTGGTTTTTTATTTTTATTTTTTGATTAGATAAATTCGACAAATTCGACAAATTGGAAGATTGTTATAAAAAACATTGACAGTTTTAAAATGTTAAGGTATAAATATATTCTTTTTCTTTGGTAGAAAAAAAAAATAGCAATAATATATATTGTGATTGTCTCAAACTAAATCAAATCTTCGTAAGATAATTTTTTTTCAACATTTTTAAAATTTATCGATAATTTTGTTTTTTTTTTCTCATTTTTTTTATATTACATATACACATTTTTCCATATTTCTAATAATTTTATGTTTTCAATTTACACTATAAGAAATCGGCTATAAAAGATAAATGAGTAAAAAATTTATATAAATAAATAAATGTTAATATGTTTTTGCATAAAACATACATAATATAACAAAAGAATTTTAAAGAAAAAATTTTATTTGATCGCCCACATCTTTGAAAATGCATTTTGGCATTATTTGCTATAATCTTTATTATTATTATTATTATTACCTATTATTATTATTATTATTTTTTTTTTTATAAAGTTACTTTAAAAAGTGCAAAAACAGAATTCTATGTTCAATATTTTATGAGCTAATTTAAAATTAATAAAATTAACAAGTAAGAAATATTTCTGGGCAACAATATCTTTTATTTACACTAAGCAGATATTTGAGTCTTTTCAGTAATCAAATTTTGACAATTATAGTAAAAAACAAAAAAAAAAACAATTATACGAAAAAAAAAAATAAACTCGTTAGCACAATTGCAATGCATCCAAAAATAAGTTTTCAAAATTATAGAGTCCAACTCAGTAGAATTTCAAAGAATTTCAAAGAAGAATTTATGCAAAATTAAATAAACTAATATAATAACCATAGATTTATAATTTAAAAGGATTATAATTAAAGTTTCTTAAGTCGAAAAAGTAAGTAAAAAAACCAATTAAAAATCAAACTGTACTTAGACAATTTGTATTTGGAAATTTATTCTTTGATTCCAAAGAAAAACTTTGCCTAAAATAAGATTAAAATAATTTTTGAGCTGTCAAACCAAGAGCCCAAATGATCACTTTATTTATTACAGCTTCATGTAACAAAATATAATCTTATTTGTTAGCTTTGGTTACTTATATACAAAATAAAAATCCGCTATTATTTTTTAAGTACGTTCTTATGTAAAAAAAAAAAATTCAAATACTTAAGACCTGAAGTTGAAGCTTAAAAGTGTTATAAATTTTACAATGTGTGAATATATATTTCGCTATTTCTATATGCACAATTTTCTATTAAAATTTAATTTGATTTATTTGATTGTAATAAAAAATGATTTATACACAAATAATTATAGAATTTTAAATTAAAATTATTTTTATGAAATTGCATAATTTTCGTATATTCTTTTGCGTCTCAAATTTGTAGCCATTTGAACTAACATGTTATTTTTGATACTTTAACTGCCAAAAATTATCTGCATATAGATTTTGTAAATTTTTTATTAACGGTATACACAATCACAACATTACTCATCTGACTTATTATATAAATAGTAAGTCATAGATATATTATATACATACTAATTTATTTTTCCTTTTTTCAGACGTCTAAAAATATAATATGTTTTATAAAGAGTTAGGTACTTGTACTTGTATTCAATTTACATTTATAACATTTTCTTCATTGAGCGCATTGCCATATTTTTACTAAAAACAGGGAATACACTTAAACGGCATACGCCAGTTTTTCTTACTAATAAAAGTGGTTTTCGCGTAGGACTTTCAGATTAAATATTTTTTTATACATTAACATTATAATAATATTGTATGTATTTATCATAAAATATATCTATGCTTAATATAAAATTAAGGCCTCCATTTACATATGTACACATATTGCAAGTTTTTGTTATAAAGTTTTTTATTTTTAAATACGTAGGCTTAAAAACACCAAGTGTTGTTAGATAAATTTTTAATGCTCATATAAATTGTATTAACATTGAAATAACAAAAACTACAAAGTTTTTGGAGCTCTTAAAAATTTTATGAATGAAATGAATTTTAATACTAGTACTGCACATAAAAAAAAATTATAGTTTTTGTTAATTCAAATTCAAACGTTTGTATGAGAAACAAAATTATATATTTTTTTTATATTTAAAAAGATATTATTATGATTTCGTAATCAGATAAACATATAACATAATTTCGAAAATTTAATTATTCTCATAACTAATGAAGATTTTGAAATAATATTTGTTTTTTAACTTGTATGATACCTGCACAACACGAAAAAAGATAGAGCTTTCGTTTAAAACATTAAACATATTTTTTAAAGTGTATACTGCACAATATATAAATTGAAAGTTCTTAAAATTCATTCATAAAATATAATTTTTTATATTTCTTTCGCATGCACCTCTCTTGAAAACTTTAAGTGTTTCTATGCCAATATTAACTACTGAATAGTTATGTGTTTTACATAATTTCATTAAAAAAAACTTATTAAACTCAGCAGACAGTTATATAAATTAATATTTTATAAATTATTTAAATTATATTCTATGAAAACATATAAAAAGTAAACTTTAAGATTTATCTATTTCTTAGTTTTGAAACTTAAAAATTTATTAGTGTTTAAATTAGAGCCATCATAATCATTTGAATTGCATTAATTAAAAAAAAATAATTTTTCTAGAAATTAATAAATTCATAATATCCTTAGTATATCAGATTTTTTTCAAAAAATTAAATTGATCTGATTATATGAAAGTTTCCTAAATTAAAGTCCTTAATTGGATTTCTTTTATTTTATTATTTTGTTTATATCAAAGCCACTGTTGTCATTTTATTTATAAGATAAACTTAATTCCGGATTTTTAATTATTAATAATTAACTTCGACTGAAAATTTTAAAATTTAGGGACATATTAGCATCGGTTAAAAATCGGATTACGTTACAGCTTTTTTGATGATAAAAATGAGATCAATAAATAATTGATTAAATAAAATAAGTCACTTATAAAGTGAAGATAATTCAAAAAACTAGAGTTATGAATCAATACAATGTTGTATGTCTTATGATCGTGAATATATTATATAAAAAATTTGATATTTTTTTGTATTTTTTATTATAGTTACACAAAATTTTATGAATGAAATAGATTTTCATTCAAGTTTTTTTAAGTAATTCATTAATAAATTTAATTTTATTTATTTTTTTTTAATGAAATACTATACTATCTAAGCTGATAAAAAAAAAGTGATTGTTGCAGCAACACAAAAAAAAAGTTGTCGCGCGCGAGCGTAACATAATTATTTTTTTTTTGTCTATTTGGCCTACGCATTTAGTTTAATTTTTTTCGTAACCAAAAAAAAAAAGAAGTTAAGTTAAAAAAAAGAAAAAAAGTTGTAATCAACCGATTTAATCGAAAAACGCCAACACGTTTTCTCTTAAAGATTTTTTTTGTTGTTCGACTTTTATTGTTTTTGTTGTATCTTTCATAAATTATTGTTTATTAATTAATGAATGTGTAATTTAAGCACAAAAAAGGTGTCAGTATCACCTGGATGCATCTTTGTTTTGTTACTGTTAATGCAATTATAATTTTGGGTATTCAAAAAAAAATATTATAAGTTTGTAATGCAAGGTTAAAAAGAAAATTATATCTATGTATGTATATAATGTTAATAATTTGTTAATATTGTTTAATTATGAGTTATATAATATGTCAAAATAATAGAACGAAGAGATGGCAAACGGTGACATTACCAATTTCAACTTTATTGTTGTTTTTTAGTAAGAATTGATTAATCACCAAGTATTATATTAAATTCTTTAATCATATAGCAAATAGATCGAGTCGAGTGTGCTGGAATCTAAAAGACTATTTTTTATTTGCGTTATTCAGGATGCATCCGAAATTAGTAAAGAAAAAAAAAAAATACTAAAAAATTTCTAATTTTTTATATCGCTCGGTCCACTATCAAAAATTTATGTAAAAAGTGTTAACGTATTTTCTAACGAATGAATAAAGTTGAAAGTAGAAAAATATAAAAAAAAAATTTATTTTTTATAAGAAATTTATATTTTTATTGTATATTTAAATTATTTTTTTTATATTAAAAACAAAATATATAAATTTCGTGGTTTTTCTGTTACTAATGTTTTACGTAGGTGTTTATTGTTTTTCTTATTATAATCCGGAAGTTTTATATGATTTTTTTTGTTAATTTAAAAGAATAATATTAATAAAGACACATTTCTATTTATAATAATCGTAATATTATTTTTGACAATTTAATATCAAAAACATTACAATAGATAAGACAAATGGACTGAAAATTTTAGTATTAAAGTTATATGACGACAAAGAAATTGACTAATAAGTATAATGGAAATACCATACAGCGGGCTTTTATTAAATAACATACTTTGTTGATGTTTGTTGTAAAATCTGGTAAAATATATATAACGAAGTTGAGTACCATTTTTCATTTTTACATCGTACTATATTAAACCGTTAACAAAGTTTTTAATCTTCGCATAAACATAAATTGTTTATCGTCATTTGAGTTTGACGTTTATTAAGCAAAAAAAAAAATAGAAAGGAAAAGTTTAAGAAAATTACATGAAAATTTCGAAAGATATATCAAATTCATACAGATATATAATTTGAAAGACCTCGATCTTAAATTTATGATTTTTTTTTCGAATATTTTTGCAAATAACTTTACAAGGCGTACAAATATATATAAGAGAACATTTAAATGCATTATTTTTTGTTTTAAAATTATGGCAAATATGTTGTTTCTTTTATTATATTAGAAATAGGCACGCGACAATTATTTCCACCTGTAGGTGGCGTGCATAAATGGCACACATATGTTCATTTCAATATACCCACCTAAATATTATTTTTGTTAGAAGCTAAAACAAATTATTTTGTTTTAATTAAATAATTATTATTTTCCTTTTATACTTATTGATTTCTTAAATGTTTTCAATAATTTTTTATTACAACTAACAAATTATTTTTCTCCATAACTTCTTTAAAATTATAAGAATAAAACATAGAAGTGCTGCTATTATTTTATATTGAATAGTATAAAAATGAAAATATTTTCAAAGACTTTGGTTGTTTTTTGCAAGTTTATGAGATCTACGCATAGCTAGACAAATACGCTTCTACAATATAAAGACAATATTTCGTTCAAAATTTATGATTCATTATAAAATCTCTACTTTATTTATTAATCAAACCCAAAATTGTTGCTTGCTAACTCAAAACTGTATTTTCTTTGAGTTAGTATACTTCGGATCTGTTAAGAGGATTTCAAAAATTTGAACTTATTATTTGTGAAGGAAAATTTTCTTGTAGGATGAAAATTAAATATATTTTAAATTCGATATAAATAACTTTAAACTAGTAATTATTTAAATTATTTTCATTAAAAAAATATTGAAAATACTTGTTGCATGTAATTTAAGAAAAAAAATGGAATATTTGAAAATAATAAAAAAAAACATTTTTGTTTTCCTAAAAATTGTTCCAATGCGTAGCTCGAATCATAATAAATTAATGTAAAATATTCTTGTAAGTATTTTTATTTTTGAGCAATGGAAGTATTACGAAATTATTCTTGTCTAGAAATCATCATATTATTATATAGGTTTGTTATTGTTACTGTATTAAAAAGTAATTAATGCAAACATGTAATTAGATTTTTAGTTGACTTGATGTGAATAATTTAAGATTTATTTTGGTTTTTCACATGTAAATAGTTAAAATTCAGATGTTGCCACTCTTCCTCTTTTGTAATATAAAATATGTTTACCGAATTAAAAACATGATGCCTTCTTAAATATGGAAAAAAAAAACTTTCAACAACAAATATTTATTTTATTTTGATTATCTAGTCACCAGTGAAATATAGCCAATATAAAGAAGTACATATATTATATTTAAAATAAAACTTGAAAAATAAAAATGTTATTCTAACAATTTGTAGAATAGTTAGATAGTACCTTAAAAAAAATTAATTAAAGATAAAACTAGAAAAGTAACTTATTCGAACGAACTAAATATTCTATCTGCATTTCTGGGTGGTATTAAAGAAATAAAACTGTTATCTACTTATTCAATTTTAAATTACTAATATTGAAATAATATATTCATTAATCTGATATTGAATTGTAAAATTATGTTCATTTTATTTGTCTGCATATACATTATTTACTGAGGGTAATTAATATATCTTAAGTAATTTGGAAAGACATTATAAATCAGGAAATTGTGGTTTATATTTAACTAACTTTATATATAGATATATAATATATGATAAATTGTAATTAATACTATATATATTATTTTTTATATCTATAAATATATTTTTTTTTATAGAATAAATTTATTCTGAAATGCAAAATACTAACGATTATTTTAATTGATTAATTTTTGAAGGAAAATTATTTCAGAAAAATGCACTATACTTTTAAAAAAACTTGATTGAGACAGAAAACAATCTATATTTTATTTAAATGAACAACTAATTATTGACAACATTAAAAGTGATCAAAATAAATAAATAAATATCAAATTGAATATGTTTATTGTAATATTATTACTGTGCGTTGCAGTAATTTCATTCTTGTTGCTTAATATTTTGAGGCCAGAATTTATTTATTCAATATTATTTCTATTCTGGTTCAAACGTGTGTACTTCCAATTCTATTTTTATAATATATTATTAATAGACTTGTTATGACATCATAATTATAATTTTATTATTGATTATTATTATTATTATTAATATAATTATTTTTATCTCTATAAAAAAAAAAAAACAAAATTAACTTATACCAAATTTTTGCGGTTCAGCTTTTTTTTTTAATTCAAAATTTTAACATAATTCATTCCATGGTAAAAGAATTACCAGTGTAAATATGAAATTTTTATTGAATTATTTTCAAATGCTTATGTATACATTATGTATATTTAAATGAAAAGCCTTTCCATGTAATTTAAATTTCAAAATAAATTTTTTATTATTATATTAAACTTATAATGATTTTTTTAGTTTGTTGTTACTAAACAAAAATCATGTTTTTTTGTGTACAATATGTAAATTTAAAGTTGCATATTTTTTTCAAATGCACATGAAGAATATTATATATTAAATTAAGAAAATTTAAAATTTTGTATTAGTTAAATAAGTTTATTTTCATCTGGTACTTTTATATTGTTGCTTTCAAGTTATAAATATCATATTACTAGTATTTCAATCAAGACACCGACTTACTACGAATTAACAACGAATTATTTGTTATGCTTTTAAGGACGCTAAGCAAAGTCACGTCGTTTGCAATATCCTTTATTAGAGAGATCTAACCAAAAGTAAAAAAAGAAACAGAAAACGCAACGAAATGGTACTAAAATGAATGAATTCGTGCATTTAATTCGCCCTTATGTTTGGAAAATGTAAGTTGCTAATTAATTTAGTGTTTCTAATCATATCATAGTAAATTAATTAAAGATATTTTTTTGTTTTTTTTTTAGTCCGTTTTGTATCGAAAATGAAGGACGAACTATATTTTTTTATTAAATGTCTATCCGTCTGTCGCTAAAAGGCCTTATTTATAACTTAGTCAATCGATTTTTATTCTTTAAATCTTAAGGCAAGCGCAATCACGAACATTTTCACTTAGACTAAAAGTTTTATCATTTTGGGTTTCGCAGTTAGAGTCTGTATTTATATAATTTAATTTTTTAAAAAAAGACTTTTGAAATGAAAAAGAATCAGAATGAGATAAAACTTAACTGTTTTAGTTGTAAAGCACTTATTAACTAGACATCAAGATCATGGTTTCTCTATTCATAAAATTTTGAATGGATAATATTTTGTGTGTAGGCTGAAAGAAAATCAAATTCATTGAGAAAAAAAATTTAAATTTGTGTACCTAATACATAGGAGATAGAAACATTAAAAATTTAACTTAAAAATATCGAAAAATATTTTTTTCTGTTTTTAGTTGTAAAGATTTTTTCAATTCTTTTGCGAAAAATGTTATAAGTTTCGTTTTCAAAAAAAGTTGTATTAGAAAAAAGAAAAATTAGTACTGTTTATTGCAAAATTTTCCAATAAAGATTATTATGATTAGATTGTTTTTCAAAAATTGATTCGATTTTTTATTTAAGTAAAATTTAATTTTATTAAAATTATTTATTTCGTTTTGTGAACAAGAAGATGGTAAAAATAAATTTGTTATTTATTAGGAAAAATCAATTTATCAAAGGAATTAACATTTATATACTTATTTTGATTTATTAAAAAAAAAAAGTTTCTATTAAAATTACAAAGGCCTTGCGGGTGCATTTAGGCGTGAAATATATATATTATATACAATATACGTATTTAATTTTTATCTAATATATTTTAGTCTTTTAATTTATTTTGTATTGTAGGTTGTAAGCTTTTTTTTTATGAATGAATTATAAAATTACATTCATAAAATTGATATATTTCAATTTTTAGTAAAAAAAAAAAAATCGATATTTTTATATTGAAGTCATATTATTTTTGTTAAGTTTTTTTTAGTGAAATCATTGTCGATTGTGAGAAAAATAAAATGTTTTCGTAATTTAAAAATCTAGTTGTTCAGAGTTCTGTTCTGAGAAACGAATGGAATCAGAAAGCAGACTTCAGGATTTTATCAGAAATTTAAAATAGAACAAATTTCCACAATCACATTTCATTCTAGGCTAGAAATATTTTCATTGACTTGCTAATTTTTATAGAAGTATTTTATACCATAAACATACATTATATGTATCTAATATTGTATTTTTATGATTATCGAATCAATAAATATTCTTATTTTATTACGATTAAGCTTCAGTCTAGTCCGCATATTTTATTCATCTTATTTAGATTAAAATATAAAATATCATGCTAACATCATTGATTTAAGATAATCTGGTTTATTTAGACAAAATAAAACTGAAAGTTGTTTTTATCTTTACAGGGGAAAATTACTTAAATTGAGTATGTATTTAGTTAAATTGATAATTTTCTCACGATATATAAAAACTAATTGAATTAAATGTAAATGTGGGTGGGAAATAATACTTACATTTGAACATTTGTTTTAATGTCGGCTAAAAAAAAAAATCGACAATTGTGAATTCAGTTTTGAGTTTAATTTTTTGTTTTCTAATCATTTACTACAAAAAATACTATAAAAAAATCTTCTTTTATTGAGAGTATTCCGTTTTGATGATACGACAGTACAAAGCTTTTAATAATTAAACATTAAAATTAACTAATCATTATCATCTTTTCACATATACGTATCTCTTTACGTAAAGTACACACGTTTTTTTATAATATGATGGAGCAAATAAATTATTCATCACGACAATGTAGATTTATTTTCGAAATATTTTTAATACCTATTTTTATATGATAAAACAGCAATAGTTTTAATATAGATTTCTAATTTTTTCATATTTTTGCGAAGGGATATAATAATACAAAAGAAAAATCTAAATAAAGGTCTAAAAAAAGATTGATAGGAAGAAAGGAATAGTTTTGAAATTCTGATAATCTGTTTTTTTTTTATATTTATCATTTATGTTAGCCAGTATACCAAAACAATTGGTATATTTAATACAAAAAGAATACTGTTTAAAAACATAAAATTTTCTACATGTTTAAAACAAACTACATATATGTATATGTTTTATGCTTCATAATAATGTAAAAATGTTCAATAAAAAAGTGCGAATCAAAAATGCATTTAAACAGACAAAAGTGAAAAAATGAAAATTCATGTTCGCTGTCCAATGACAATCTCGTAAAAACATTAAAAATATGTCAAGAAATTTAAAATAAGGTACTTCTTATTATTATATATATATTTTTTTTTTTTACTTAATATCTGAAGGAACTTTTTTTTTTATTCATTATTTATTGGTTTTAAAAGGAAATCGTATTTTTTTTAGAAATATTGACAGTTTTTGTGATAAAGTTTACCCATTGGTGGTTGCTTTATTTTAAAGGAAAATTGCAGTAAATTATACAAAGTGATAAATTTCAAGTTGTAAAAAGACAATTTTAAAATATCAAAATGAAATTAGTACATTGGTAATATTTTATATATGGAATTGGTAAATGTAGGTAAAATTATCTTTATGTGTATTAAGGAATGGATAAGATTAAGGAAATTATTGGAAAAACTAAAAGATGAATATTTGTAAATGGACAAAAAAATTTTGAAATTTTCAATTAAATTTCTTAACTATGAAAATAGCATCATATGAGTAAAGATATTTTTTAGAAAGTTTAAGACATTCTACGAAAATTAATACTTTGTTTTAGGCACCATTTAATAATATTTGTTTTAAATTGTGCAGTGTGTTAAAAAAAGTAAATGCTAAGTTTTAAAATCACGGGCCAGATGTGGCTGACACCTATATCGATTATAAATAAGAATGGTGAGTAGAAAATATTTATTATTTAATTCAGTCAAATATATAAAGACATTGGTACTTTATGTACTTTGGTTAACTTTTTTATTTTAATAAAATTGTTTCGCAATAAATTTCCTTCATAACCACAAAATATTTTGGATCTAGAAAAACTTGATCCGTTGAATATTCCAAATAGTACAAATTCGTGTGAAGTCTTCTTTTCTTTTCTTTTCGTTTCTATTGTTTTCTTTGGGCAATTTCCTGGTAAACTTGGAATTGGTAATAAAAGGTATAACAAAAAAAAAACACAAAATTATGATATGAAGGTTGTATTTCAATCGGTTGATAAATAAAGAAGTTGTACTAGCTGAAATTTAAGGTAATAAACACAAAAATCGCGACGCATAATTAGCACAAAATTCCCGACCGTTTGTGCTCATATTGGTTTGTTCACTTTATGGACGTCAAACTATAATGGTAATCCTAGAAATTGAAAAAACTACAGGTCTGTTACTAAAAAAAAAAAAAGTTAAAGTTGTGAATCTTTTTAAATTGAGGTACACCAATCTTGAAAAAAAAATCACTAATTTGATTAAAATATAGTGTTATATGTTCTTTACAACTATAATAATTTATAATTACGAAAAAAAAAAAAAAATAAAGAAATTTATTTGATTTATCGATATACCTTAAAAAAAATTAAATAACAACAAAGATTTTATTTTATTTTGTTTCAGTAACTTTGAACAAAAGAAATGAACGAACAGATTGAAAAAGAAGGCGTAAATAATTTTTCTCCAAGTTTCCTTATTTGAATGAAATTGCAAATGAAAATTTTATTAATGATTTTATTTATTTTATTTTTTTTTCTGAATCAAATCAAGAGAATAATAAAATTTTTTTTTTAATGTTTCATTAATAAAAAAGTGATTAAAACTAAAATTTATGCAAGAAAAAATTAATAGTCGTTTCTATATCGACCAATCCTATATAGAATCCTACGGTATATGTTTTTTTTTTTATGAAAACAATGAGAATGGTTTATATTAGCATTATTTTAATTTAATAATAATTTTATTATTATTGAAAATAAAATTTGTCTCTGCGTTTTTTATTTTTTTTTTATTAAATAATGTTGTAGTTCACACCTCGAGTAAAATAAGCTGTATATTTAAAATATTTACTTCTAGCATTAGATTATGTATATGTAAATAAAATAATATTAATGTGTTATTCTGTTTAAACACAGGGCTGCATCGAAATTTTTTTAAGATGAACTCAAAAAAATGTCGACATTATTAATTAATTTTTTTCAACCCAAACAAATATTGCATTAAGGACTTTAGATTAAGATAACACCGTATTTAATTCTTTCTTATAAATTGTTTAAAATGAAATTCGAGTGAAAACTTTAAATTTGATTTTTCGCTTTTTAAAGAAAAATCGACATAAATGTTTTGTTTTTTGTGTTGATTCTCGAATTGTATTGATACTCGAATTTTGAATTATACGTGCTGATAGTATCTGAAACAGAATGGAGGAAAAAAAATGTAAAAAAAACTATTTGAATTCTTTCTTCTATTGCAGGAAAAAGTCCGACCCGAACTGAACGGTTGTTCAGTGGAATAATCAGCGCCAGCCGTATTAAGATAAATTATTTATTTTTCAAAATGTTTTGATTTAAATAATAATAATTCAATTCAATTCAATTATTTATTTGTCCACAAAATATTTACAATAGTTTCTTATATACATAATTAAAGAAACTTAAATCTGAGGATGATGGGTACAACTAATTAATCTACTACATAAATGTCATCGACGAATATAAATAATAATTAATTATAATTATTATTTCTTTTTTTCGTAAATAAAATTAAATTACCTTTATTATGCTTAAATAAAAGTTTTAACCTGCCCAGGAAAAATGCACTTTTTTGTACCAATATGACAAAAAAAATATGATTGTACAATAACGTTTCCATATAATTTTAAAAATATTTATTTCTTTTTCAATCTATTCTAAGATTTTAGATATAGAAAACTTTACCATGTGGAAATTCAATAACACCTTATTCTATATTGATTATTAGAACCTTAGGGTACTTAGTACTATACGGAAACTAAGAGTAACTTAAACGATCATTAATAAGTATTTTATTTTTTTTACTCAGCATTACTATTTGTCAGTTAAATTTATATAAATCCGGTTAATGTCATCTGCAACAAGTTGTGATTAAGAATAAACATAAATATTATTTAATGAAATTTATACATAAAAAATAATGATAAAAATTTCATTATATTTTTTTTTTCTATATATGTCAGTGAAACAGGAGAATATTTATTTAAATTTTCATCAAAAAGTTTCTCCTTTCATTATTGTTCTATAATATTATATTGTGATTGGTTATTATTATTATAATAAGGTTTTTTTTTGTGAAATTTGATTGCTTGTTATTGGCAAGCAAAATAAAAATAAAAAATTAAGGTCGGCCTTATTGAAAATAAATAAAAATAATAAATTTTAATAAAGTTGGTTTTGAGTTAAGACGTAGATCTTACTATTTAAGGAAAACTAAAAAAAAAAAAAATTAAAATAAATTAGTAAATATCTTATTGGAATATAAAGATAAAAATTTGGAGGTAATAAATCAGACAAAATGTTGTCGCAATAAACAAGTATTTTACATCAGCTTAGTTGAAAAATATGCATTTCTGCAGTGTTTGATTAAATTCTTAAGTGATAGTCGTTTCAACTGTTCTAATTTGCACCAAATTATTACCATTTAACAAAATAAATGCGAGTCAAAGTGAATAGTATTCAATTCGTCAATTTTTTCATGTTGGCAAAAAGAAATTATAAATTCAGTGTAAAAAAGACTTTTCTAAAGCACTTTGTTATAATAAAAAAATACACTGACAGAAATTTTTTTTTGAATTCATTTTCGACCAATATATTTTTTTTGCAAAAACAATAATTCTGTTTCAACAACATTGTTTTTTTTTTCAGAGAATGAAAAATATTTTGTCAAAAGAGTTTCCCTTGCCTTAAAATTATGTTTATTCCTGCAACAGAATTTATGTTTTGGTAAATAATTTCCTTAATTTTTTTGTTTTTTTTTTTGTAGATTCTTTGACTGAAACAGAATTAAAATGTTGACTTTAATTTACTGGAACAAATTTTTTTTTACAAAAACTATCTATTGTTTGGGTCAAAAGAATTTAATTCCATAACATTGCGGTAAAAGAAATTATTTTCTCTTAATAAAATTTCTTTTTCCTTAAAAGAGTATTATTTTAAGATTCTTGGAACAAACTACTGTTTGTTGCAGGAAAAGTATGATCGGTTTCAAATAAAGTATTTGATGTGTGCACACACTGTGTGTGTCAACACATACATTGTGTTCACACTGTGTGTGCTAATACAAACATTTTTTGGTAAGTGTGTGGTAGTTTTAATAGATACCGAATTTATATTTTCTATTTAATACATTGTTGTATATTACTGACATAGCTCAGTGGAAGACTCTACATCACATTGAACACAGAAGGTTAAGATAGAACTTAGATGTCGGCCCATAAACAAATAAAAAAAAACAATATATAAAAAAAAAGCGAAAAAAAAACAAAAAAAAAACAAAAAAAAACAAAAAAAACAAAAAAAAAAAAAAAAAAAACAAAAAAGAGTAAGTTAATTGTGGCAAAAATATATATGATTGCGGTAATAGTTAGCATGAGTTTGCCACAACCAATAAATTGATTTTGGTAAAAATATATAATATATTATTACAGTAAACGCTAACATGAGGTTGCCACAACCATAAGTTGATTTCGGCAACCATCAAATTTCTATTGTTGCATATTACTATTACGGTAATAGATCTCTTCTCTCAGTGTAGGTAAATAGGGAAATATTCGAAAAACCTTAATTTGCTTTCATTATAAACATTATTCTGAATTCTGACGTTTACAGGTATTATGATTTCGTTTTCAACCTTAGGAATAAAATTTCATATAAAACAAAATTTTCTGAAGTTATAAATATTAGTAGTGTCTAAAATGTTGTATCAATGTTTAACTTTGTACTCTTTGTCTAAATTTCTATCATTGATGAGTTATATTTTATATATTAAAGTTCAATAGTAAAAAGATAAGTTAATAGATGCATTTTGTAATATCTACACATATTCAATTTTATAACGAAAACTATAACTTCTACCAACTCAAAAGAACTTTAATTTATTTATTAGAATACGATACGATATATTGCATTTTGGTCATTTTCTTCAATTGCGCAGTAATGTTTCAAAACTTAATAACTGGCAGTTTATATATTTTATTATAAACGTGATTAAAAATTGTTTGAATATACAAATTCAAAAATGTTTTTAATTTTAAGTCTTAATTATATTGAATGATCTTTAGTGTCAAATTAATGGTGTTGATAATAAGTATAAATGAAAAAAAAAACTTTATTAAATGCAATTAACTATAAATTGCATTTAATTTTGTTTCAAATGAATAGGTCACAATCAATGTTAAAGATGTATTAAATACACAAAAGTACTTTAAAATTTTTTAAATCCATAATACAACAAGATGATTAGAATAGTATTGCATTAAACCATATTTGGGTCTCGATTTTGGAACATTTTATATCAATGTGAAAGATAAAAGAAAAACCCTTAGTTTTATTTTAGTATTTTTAATTGCAGTCTTTGGCATTTTAAATATAATTTGTAACGAATAAAAGATATGGCAGTCAGTGATGTGTATTTCAGTAACAAAGTCAATTCTCAGTGAAAATCCGTCTATTCAGTTTTAAATTTATAACTTAATTCAAATATATTCGAAATAAAAATAATGAGAATTTTTTAACATAATATCAATTTACTATTTTAATATATAAGTACCTACTTAGTACTTACGATACAATAAAAAAACAAACGAATGGGAACATACGTAAAACACAATTTTATTTTTGAACTTTTTATAAGTTCATATATAATGTAGAAGAAGCGGAGTTCATAGTTTTACTTTGAGGAATCTGTTTTTGTTTTAATAGGTATTTGAAATGCAGAAGCGATATTCTAAGTCTTGATTTTTTGTCTTAAGTTGCAATATCATTTCCCATCAAAGTTAATTAATGCAAAATGTTAAAAATTATTTTAATAAAGATCCATGAAGATGTTGTTTTAAAGTTTTTGTTGTACAAAGGGCTAAAGTTAGGCAATTAAGATGAGGGTCACAGGAAATGTTGTATTCATATAAAATAGGAAAAAAGATAAATAGACACAAACAGAAAATAATGATATTTGAGTATTTGATATTGCATGTTTTTTATAAATATTTTGAGTTGGGAAGTCATAAATTAAAATATTTGTTCGAAAAGAAAAATGAATAATTTTGATAATGTTAAGAAAAACAAATGGTTTAAATAAAATTGAAATAATTTTTTGATTATACTATATTACATGTATGTTCATTTACAACCTGAGAACTTATAGCCTATAAGTTATAGGCGTGAGACTTACTTATTTTGTCCGATTTTTAATTTAATTGTTTGATTACACCTATTATATAATGTTGGATTATTTTTGACAAGTATGAAGAAGCAATATAAAAAAATTGTATTAAAAGATTTTGTAATAAATTTTCCCTGTTTACATAAAACATACAATATCTATCAAAAGTATTTATAACTTAAATATTATTGGGTAATTTAATAGAAAAGGATAAACCTCAGCTCTATCCTTTTAAAATAATAATTAATAATTGTTTTTTTGTATATTTTTGAAACAAAATGTATATATAACGAGGAAGTACATACATATATTAAATTGAATTGAATCACGTAACTTTTACTTTTATAATTAAAAATATAGAACGAATCTTTTTAAATAATTTCTCGAAATCAATATTATAATCATCCTTGGATATTATGTCAATATTTGAATCAATATCTTGAAATTGTTATGCTAAATATTTTATTGCATTAAAAAAAAACAATAATATACAAATAATAGCATTAAGTTCTTTTATCATTTAATTATGTTGTGCATAATTACAATATTAAAAAATATCTCATAGAACAAATTTAGCAGATCTAATTAGTCTATATAAAAATTTTCTTGCATAAGAAACAAATATATTATTTTTTTATTTCTTTGATTTTAATGAAGATTAATTGCATCCCATTTAAGAATAATAAATATATGTACATTATGTATAAACTAGCAGACTACCTCTATGTTACTATAATTAAGTTTTTCAGATAATACCACCAATAAAAAAAATATCACGAATATACAATTGATAGGTTTGTTAAAGTATTTTTAAAGAAATAAGTTAAATAAAATCCGCAAACATTTGGGCAATATGCAATAGACCTCCTATGAGTTAAATTTTCTATCTGAATTTTTAAAAAAAATATAAACATCCATAATATTATACACAGTATGTTGTTTAGTGTGTCTGCTATATTGATAAAACAAAAATATAAAAAATACTGCAATGTAAAGTGAATAGGTATACAGTACAGAAATTTAGATGGAAGATTTCAATATAATTGACTTTTCGAAATAAATTTCATCTAACGATTTTATGCAACATTATTCTATTATACTGGTAGAAAAAAGTAAAATACTGTGGTGGTGTTTTAAAGTGTTCATTGGCAGAAAATGTCTGTATAAATATCCACTGTAAGCGCTATGTGTGCTCATCGGAACAATAATATAAGTTAAAGAACGTGGACTGGGTAGGCCTGGTATATGATAAATTTCCTTTTGAGAACATCAGTTCGATTTTTTTTATAGAAATTTTTAGAGATCAAAGAATAGAAAACTTATTGATATTATCATAATATTTAAGGTCAATCCAAATGTTCCTCACCACCTAAAAATTTTTTTTTCTTCACATTTTCTAAATATAATTCCGCTTTCTTTTGCACAAAAATCCTAACAAACCATCATAAATTCTTTTTTCTCGATAAACGTTTTTCTTAAAAAAAAAAAAAAAAAAATTAAATAAAACTTTGTTAGGTAGGTCTCATATAATATTTATATAAGTATTATAATTGGAATAAATTTGCAAATAGTCGCCTTTTAAATGATATGTCTGTCTTTGTGCTTTAATTACTTAATAAGTCAATCGTTCAGGTCAAAAGATATCACCAGAAAAAGATATTGTGAGTGCATAAGAGTAAAATTTTATGTGCACTAGTCCACTACACGTTTATGTTTCTCAATTCAAAACATTATATCAGAAAGTGTACAGATAGATTAAACTTTTCAAGTCAGGCAACTGGGTAATTAGTTGATTATGTCAGTTTACATTTATTAAACATTTTATAATAATTCCCAAGCATTTAAATTACAGAAATATGGTAAAAAAGTTTATGTTGTGTTTTATTATAACTTTTTTTTAGAAAAAAAAAACATAAATAACTCGAAACATTGCACTTTGGTGTTGGGATGGATACTGCGAAATTTTACGGATTTTTTAATTCATAAATAAATGTACGTATAGGGAAACTTTTTCCTAGTAAAATATAAAAATAACGACGCCACGTGATTATGATCAAAAAATAATAAGTGTTTTATATAAGATTTCTTTGGTGATCGTCCTGAACTACGAATTTTTTTAGAAGATCAACGACGAAGATGCACGCGGGAATAAGGCGAAAATGTTTTCGATTTAAAAAAAACTTATTTACAATTTACGGAATTTTAGGAACAATTATTTCAAAAATGTTATGAAATGAGGAAATTTAATAAATAATAATACAATTTAAATTGCGAACTAATTAAAAACGGTTTTAGATTTAATTCTTTAAACAATGTCATCAATTTCCGTTCCGGGTGCAAGACCCCATTATGTCTGACTGTAATGTTCTACAAAAAAAAAAGAGTGAAGATCTAAATTCTTAAATCACTGTAATATGTTAAAATATTCAACTGAAATATATGTAATATTTTACTAAGGCAATAAAAAGAATAATTCGTATCAAATAAATTGGTTGAAATTATTAATACATAATTGTAGTAAAGAAACATTATATATATATCTATATTTTTTGATTCAAATTCGAATCATCGCATTATTAAATGAATATTTTATTTTAATTGAATCCAAAACGGTTAGAAAATAAAGGATTACCAAAATTTAATTATATTTAATTATTTTTGCCAAAAACCGCGAAAATTAAAAAAATTCCATTAATTATTGAATACAAATTTAATCCAATTATTTAATTTTTTCCTTATATACTATGTAAATAATAAATATTATATATACTAACCTAATTTACACACTAAAATATTTATTTGATTTTTTATTAATATTCAGTTAATAGAATTAAAAAAAAAAAAAAAAATTTTAATTTATCCGATATTAAACGTATCATTCATGAGCTAAATAAAACCGCGGGCGTTTGTACTAACTCTATAGTACTAATAGACAAAAATAAATTTTTTATTAATAGCATTTGATAAAATTTTGATTTGATTTGGTAATTAAAGAAAAAAAAAATTATCTTTTTTTTCTTAAACATTTTTTATTTTAATTGAAAGAGGAAATTATAATCACGAATTAAAAGACTTCGATGAATATGTATGTTTCACATTTATGTTAAAATTTTATGTAAAATAACATGTGTGCTTCGATTTGGTTAAAAATTAATTAAATAACACATGATTTAAGATGCATATAAAAGTTTAAATTGACAAAAATTGAAGTGATTTTTATTGATATACATACATATTATTATGTTGAAAAGAGAGAAAAAAAAAACTAACTTCCGCACAGGTCAAATAATTTTATTAGAAGTTATTTTCATTGGAAATTATTCAGAAATCAGTAAAATTATTTTTATTTCTCATGAAATGTATTGTTTTCTTTGGTTCTTGGTAAAGTTTAGATGCGTATGGGAATCATATTTCTATTCAATTTATAGTCTGGTGATGTTTATCCGAAAATCAATAGAGAAAAAGAATAAAATATGTACCGATTTGAAAAAATATTTGTTTAATATTATTTTCTCATTAGTCGATAATATTTTTCTAAGGGCAATTTCTCAACATTTACAAGTTCGGTGTACAAGTTTATAATATTATCTAATTGGTATTGGGAAAAAATGAAAATTATTACGGAATAAGATATTGATATAATTGTGTTTTTCTTGTAAATGTAAGTTGATTATGAATTCGAATATATATGCTCAGACCCAGGTCATGAGGGTCTTTTGACATGGGCTTCTTTATTCAGGGGCCTCCAAAAAATATTGTTCAAAACGATCAAAAAATTTACTTCGTACTTTTACGTACACAACATGCCGCACAATATTATAATTTCATTCTTGCGGTTGATTATTATTCCAAAATCTGCGAATAATTACGCTTTAAGTTGTAATTGCAACATAAGTTGAAATTATTATATAAAAGCTTTTTAAGTAGTAGTTACTACTTGGTTAGTAGTACTTAACTTAGTCACGGTGTGCAAATTTCGAGTTAAGATGAAAAAAAAATATCATTGCTGGGAGTAGGCTTGTTTGAAAGCTCCCTGTGAGCCCTTTCCAAAAAGGTTAATTTTAAAATGTTTGTATTATGGGTTTCCGAGAAATCGATCAAAACGACATTTGTAGGGTTTGGGACCGAATTAATAGAAATTAAACTTTCAGAAATTAAATTTTTATCTGTTTTTCTCTTAATTCTATTTTTTTTTTGGGTTTTGTTCCCTCCGTAATTCTTCGTATTATTTCTCGAGATATATTGAAAAAATCATATTTATCATAGGCCTTAAATTATTTATTAATGATTTAAAGCTTACAAATATATTTCTGGGCTTGATGAGTTATAGTTCTTCGTATCCATGTGGATGGTGCGATAGTCACACATCAGTTCTAAAGTCGTGTGGGAGACCAAGAACTTTATTTGGGATGGCTTAGGAATGTGCGAAATGGAAGGCTACCGGAGCAAACAAAATTAAAGCTAAATTTTTTAAAAATTGCGTGAATAATCCTATTGTAGAAGACGATTCTCGACAAATCAACATAATAGATATTTTCCCTCCACCTGAATTGCATCTCTTGCCAGCCACAGTTCATACAATTTTCAATAGCTTCGAAAAATTAAACGCAGATGCAACGGAATCGTAGGTTTAACACTGCCATGTGGAAAAAGATATTATGTTTGCTGGAAGCTTTATTGGGAACTCGTGCAAAAAACTTCTAAACCATTTAAATTATTTGGAAGATATAATTAAAATTAAAAATATGAAATATGTAGAAGCCTTAATAAATTTAAAAAATGTAGTGAGCTCATGTTTTGGTAAAACTCTTAATCCGGAATACAAAAGATTTATTTTAAATTTCAAAATAATTTTTCTAATATTAATGCAGTCAGATAGTTCTTTGAATATAACTCCAAAAATTCACGCAATCTTTTTCCACATAGAGCAGTTTTGTTAGAATAATAAAGAAAGCCTCGGAGTTTGGAGTGAACAGGCTTCAGAAACAGTTTACTCGAATTTTAAAAAAACATGGGCTCGATTCAAAATTTTGAGAAAACATTCAAGATATTCTGATAAATTGCTTAGAGCAGTTCTGGACTATAATTCCGGTAAAACTAATTCTGTAATTCAAATTCTTCCGTCTATCTATATTTTTTTATCCTATAACCTATATCCACCCATCCCATTCCATTCCATCCTCTTCTACTCATTATCCTAACAGCTATTTTATCCCTTCAGTTTGTACATCATGGAATTCGAAGACCTACCTCCACCTTCACGTGGTGAGCTCTGAACTTCCAAAAATCAAAATTTTAAAACATTTGATAGACTGACGGAGGGGCATAACTCAAAAATATATAGAATAAAAAAAAACAGTGATAAAAGTTTAATATCTATTAAGCAATTGGGTCCCAAACCCTACAAATGTCGTTTTCCTCGATTTCTCGGAAACCCATAATAAAAACATTTTAAAATTTGCCTTTTTGGAAAGGGCTCACACGGAGCTTTCAAACAAGCCTACTCCCAGCAATGATATTTTTTTTCATGTTAACTCGAAATTTGCACACCGCACAGTGTCCAATTTTCCCTTTTTTTTGGAATTTAATCGCATTTTTCAAAATTATATAAATATATATTTTTTTTTTATATTTTTTTTCATTACCTAGAAAGAGCTTTTTCAGATTTTGGTGGGTCTGCCTTTAGGCAAAGGCATCAAAATTTAAATTTAAAGTTGGACTTAAAAAAATTACTCCATACAATTTGTATGGAGAAAATAAAATAGAGTTAAAAACACAGTGATTCACCTTGATTCACCTAGATCTTTGCACCGGTATATGCAGTTTGATCTCAGGATTTCAAATCTTTTCGAACTTTTTGCTCATAATTGCGCGTTTAAAAGTTATAGCCCTTAGAAAATTCTTAAAAACAGACTTGTACGCCATCAAAATTTTAGCAATTCATGAAGTTTCTGTTACTTATCATCACCGCTCGAGGTCGGTTATTTATGAATATTGGAAGTTCAGTTTAAAAATTTGCCACTCGGGTAGCTGATAAACCTAAATCAAATGCGTCTACTATTTCTCTCCTAGAAATTTTCATTTTAATTAAATAAAAAAACTGATGTATTCTAATCAAATTACGGGAGAAAATGTTCTATTCATGTACTTTTTTTTTATTTTTCATAACGGTATTTACAGAAAAAAACTTCTAACACATTCATATACATTTTTTTTATCCTCATAACGGATTTTGTATTTAGTACTTCTACATATTCATATAAATTTTTTTCATCCTCATAACGGGTTTTGTATGAATAATACTCCAGAGTAACAGAAATCTTAGCTTTTTCAACTGTGTACAACAAAAACTTAGTTTGTAAAACAAGCGGCAGCCAATATTATTATTCTTCATATTGAAATTTTTATCGGCGTACAAGCCTTTTTCTGTATGATTTTTGTGAACAAAAAAATAACAAAACATTAAATTCCAAAAAAAAGGTATAATTGGACACTGTGCACCGTGTAGTACCTCCTCAGTTCACGTTTTCAAACGCAAACGTTTAAACTGTAATTGTTTTAGTTTTTTTCTCTAAAATTCAATTAACCTCTTCGAACTCGATTTAAACTACCGCTAATTTTTTTCATTAAATAAGGTGACAACATATGTTGTCTGACCTGGGTCTCTCAGTGTATCGCACAGGACCTGTATGTACTTATATTCTTGATTATGCTGGGATGGGTTCAAAATTCGATGATGAAGGCAGTATTTAAGGTGATTTATTTATAATTTTTAACAAATGTATTAGATATAATGTAAGTTTTAAAAAAAGTAATGAGTATTATTCCTCTTAGTTTGTTAGTCTTTGATTTTTGAATAAAACTTTAAATCACACCTGTGCCGTTACTTCCAATCCAAAGTGCAAGTAAATCTTCTTGGGGTGATGTATGATAATGATTACCATACAAATATGGACTTGGATAATCTAATAAAACACGACGTGATGGTGAGTCGGCTACAAAAATTTTACAATTTATAACAAATACAAAAATTTTGAATTATATAAATTATTCAAAATATGTGAAGTCAATTAATAAAAACACTTACCTTGCACTTGAGAAGCATATTCAGAAGCTTTCTGTAAGTTAACACGTGGACGGGGTTTCGCTAAATTTTGTGTAGCTGAAGTTACAGTCGTTGTTGTTGAAGTATTCGTTATATTTGAGGTGGCAGCAGCAACAGCTGATGATTCTAATAAATGTTGCTGAACTTGTAAAATGTCTACATATTCATCTAAAGTTGAAGTTGAGTTTGATGAACGATTGTAACCACCCGACGATGATGTTGTACTAGTCGATGATGACGGAGCTAACAAAGGTGGAGCAAAATGATGATAATCTGAAGGGGATAATAAATTCAATCCTGCGGTTGATGTAGAATTGTTTCCATAAAGTCCATATTGGGAATGTGATGGTTGTGACTGATGTAAAAACGAAGGATTTTGTCCCAATAGTATTGTTATTTCTTGTTGCTGTTGCAATGTAGATGCTATTGAAGGATTTGAATGACCTAATGTTGTCGGTTGCGTTTGAATTGAAGATGACGAAGTCGATGCAACGGCTTGATTTTGGGGATGATGATGGTGGTGATCACTTTCTCGACGCATTGTTAACAACATTTTTCTAATAACTTAGGGAAAAATCCTCTGACGATTGAATAATAAAAAAAAATTAAATAATAAATTGAAAATAAAAATAAATTTTCATACAATTGTTTTTCCATTTAAATTTTCACTTTTTATTGTTTGAAATTGTTTTTAATCTCCTTTCATGAGATTAATGTTTTTGTTTTTTTGAACTATAATTCACATTTTTTTGTTTATTAAATCAATCACCTGGTTGAGTAATGTTACCTGTAAGTAAAAAAAGGGCTCATTTAGGTTTTTTGAATT
The DNA here is from genome assembly GCA_964007475.1 of Hybos culiciformis. NCBI lineage: Eukaryota > Metazoa > Arthropoda > Insecta > Diptera > Hybotidae > Hybos > Hybos culiciformis. The sequence goes on along the minus strand of OZ023273.1, from coordinate 37,718,869 downwards.
TTTTTTATTGACAATAAACTGGTAATTTTAATAAAGTTTAACGGAATGAAAATACAAACATAGAAAATGTGTTTAGTTTTGTCTCACACGAAGTTTGTAATAAGTACTAATTAGATTTTCAATCTATAATGGTAAATATTAATATTTTTGTTAAAATCCAAGCTGATTACCTGACACTTTCAAGTTTTTGATTCTGGATATCAGCAACCCCCAATCCCCAATCCTATTGTTTCACGAGGCATGCTGTCATTCCCCATATACATGGTACCTATCATAAGGGCAGGTAGTCGTAGGAAAAGTCTTTATATAATTTGACTTCGAACATAACAGTACCGAGTTAATATTTTCAGATACCCTTTGTGTAAATATTGAATATTCCATCCTATCCAAAGGTAAATAAGTTTTGATCACTGTTTTAATTACACTATTATTGATTTTTTTTTCTTAAATAATGAAAACGCTAACATGTAATCACATTTGAGCTTGCTTACCTCAAATATTCGGTTTTATTCCCTTTTAAAAATAGCCAAAATCGTTCTACTAAATGCCGTTTATTCTTAAATATGTACATATAACAGCCCAGCAGTATATAAAGAGCCAAAGAAGAGAATTTTCTTTTTTTGATATTAACAAAAGAATTATGTTTCAAACGAAAAAGTATTTTATCCATATTAGTCACCTAATCTGAACGGCTTGTCGAAAAATTACATTTTCTTATCTTATGAAAATGATTTTCATGCAAACGAACTAATTTCCCAAAGTGATATCGCAAAAAATGTTTACGCCGATGTTTTTAACTGTTCCCATGCTTCAATTTATTCCAAAATCATAAAAGATAAACTATTATTGTTTCAGACGAACTTTCTTTTTCATAAAAGATGCATTACGGAAGTAAAAGACGACAATCTAGCCTTTTTTCATTAAGAGATACAGCGCGAAAAATTCCAAATTGAAATATACAGTGCTGTATTCGGCTGTACGTGTATCTAATAAAAGGATTTTTTTTATTTTTTATTTTCGATTTTTTTTTGGAAAATTCATTAATACTGTTCGGCGCGGCTAAATACATATACTTACCTACTTGATGGTAAATCGGTAACTACTGATATTTTCGTTTCTGTTACAGCCAAACAAATATTTCTAAGGAAAAGGTTGTTACCAACGTTTATACATTCGTTTATACATTCGTCCCGCACTCGACGTGTGATGCTTATCAGTGGTAGTCAAAAAAGGTAAAATCTATATTACTAGTTAACATTTTCTAGAGGAGAAGGTATTAAGATCCTTAAGTTGAGTTATCTGCATAAAGCAATAAAAGGAACTCATGACGCCTTATTCGCACAAGTACTCGCACTGCTACAATAATAATTGATAAGCAAACATCTATATGAAAATAAACATAAAGTAAATAAATTTCTGAAAACTGGACGAACGGCGTTCAGAGTTGAAACTGAACAGTGGAAATTTAGTCCAAAAACTGAACTCTTCAGTCTAAAAATGGACAGGAGGCATATTTAAATAAATGTTTCATTTATAAATTTTATTTAAAAAATTTCCTTATTTTTTTTTTTTTTTGGTAAATAATCCGACGCTCTTTCATCGGAAAATTAATTTTTTGTTTAAAATATTTTTTAATAAACATAGGTATATGTTTTTCTTTTTTAATTTCTGTATGTCAACGATAAATATAATATTTATATATACTTAATTAAATTTCAATAAAATGTAAAGTAATAAAATTCTTACCATTATTATAAAAAAAATATATATATATATATATATATATTTATGTATTTTTAGCACCGGATAGAATAATTTTTGTAAAATATTTAATATATTTTTATTGTTAATTATTATTATATAAAAATAAGTTACAAATAGCTATACCTATATGTGTATATATTTATATATTTATTCTGAATTTACAATAACAATAAGATATTTTCATAAGAAGATGATTTTTTTATTTTTTATTTTTTTTTTTAAATTAGCACTTTAATTTTTAAATGTTACATTTAAAAATATATTTATTTTTCACTTGAAATTTCGTTTTTCTTATATGATTGTAATACTTTTTTAAAACGATAATTTTCTTGATTTTTGATATTCAATTTTTTTTTATTAATTTTTAAAATAACTACACTAAAAAATTATTACTTATTTATTTATTTTTTTTATTTTTTTAAAATAGCACAAAAAATATATAATATATATTTAATTCATTAGGTATTTTTAATAATTTTTTTTTTACTACACAAAATATCACATTTATAATTAATTATACAAGAACAAAAAAAATTTTACATTAAAATTCGTAATCTTTAAAAAAAAATTGTAATTTTTTTTTTAATTACTTTTTTTATTTTAAGTTATTAAAAAATTTATTTTCAATAAATATATTTACATTTTTGATTTTACGTTTTTTCTTCACGTTTTTTTTTTTTTGTATGTATTACTTTGTATTTAGTTTGAAAGTTTTATTTAATACAATAATTCCAATAAATTAATTGAATTTAAAAAAAAAATATTTTTTTATATTTTATTTTATTTCATTGTGTAAAATTTTTTTTTAAAATTGTTTTAATATAAATTTTAGTTGAAAAAACTTTTTTTTTTTTTTGTAAAAATTTCAATAAATGAAAATATTTAAATAGTTGCGGTAACAATTTTTAATTAATTATCGACTTTTGTTTTTTTTTTTTTTTAACTTTTAATTGACAAAATTCAATTGCTAAATTCAAAAAAAAAAAATTATTTAAATTATTATTAAATTTATTTTTTGACTTGAAAGTTTTGATTTTTTTTGGAAATATTTTCGAAATCTCATTTTATTTTTAGAAATGCTCCATTGTTTTTCCGATATAATTTAACAGGTGCAGTAATTTGATTTTTTTTTTTGGGGAAAATTACAAAGTTTAAGAATCAGTAACAAAAAAAAAAATAGAGGAAAATCTAAGAAAATATTTGAAAATTTGGAAATATTAAAAAAAAGTATCTTTGTACATATTTAGTTGGAAAGTATTAAGTTCATATACTATATTAAGTTCATGTAGGGTATATAAGGAATTTTAGTCTTTTTTTTTTTTTTTTTTAATATTACACCGAAATTCAAAAAAAATTGTGCTTCTTTAATTTGCTAAATTCTCCAGTAAGGTTCAAAAAGATCAAATATCCAAATAAACTTTAAATTGCTTTACTTCAACTAATCAAAAAAATTAATTAATCGCATTTTATATACATGTTAGTTTTAGCAGTTTGTACCTATCACCTTGTACAGTTCATAAATATTTATAAATTTATATAACATTATCAATTATAAATTTCATTGCTCTATTCTTAATTTAAATCTAAATTTAAATTTGGGTCTCAGAGTTTTTGATAATTAAACTTGTATATCTGTGAGCTGGCCATGATTGAAGTCATGGAGAAATATATAAAATTACAATTCATTATTCAAATATTTCCGAGTGATTTAAAAATTTTGGGAAATAAAATTTTTATTTTTTTTTTTTATTTTTCAACAAATTTGTAAATTTATTAACATAAAAATAATTAAGCTTTTAATTATATTCGAGATACATTATACTTAAATAAAATTTTAAATCCTTAAATTTTTCTCAAAGATTTTTTTTTTTCTGTCGTCTATAGTTTTAAACTTAATTATGATAAAATAAAAAAAAAAACAAATTACAAAATGTAATAAAATTTTTCACTTAATATTTTCTCTGCTCTATTTAATTATTACAATTTTTTAATTAAAAAACAACTTCCGATATGTGTTTCAAATTAACGAGATACATATTTATTTTTCTTACTTCCGCCAATACCGACTGGCCGACGCGACGTTGCCAGTAACTGATTTAATTAAAAAAAAAAAAAAGCGCGTAAAAATTTCACCTGAACAAAAAAAAAAACAAAATATTTTCAATCTATTCAAAGTGTTTCGGCAAACTAAATATTTTTAAATAAATTTTTTTTCTCATGACAAAAAAAAAAACACAATTTTCAATCAGACAGCACGACATTAATTTTTTTTTTTTTTTTTTGAAGAAATTATTACAAAATATAATTTTTTAATATAATGTAGCCGGTAAGTGAAACTCTCTCGCTCATCGCAAAGCTTTCTTGCAAAAAAAAAAAAAAAACGAAAAAAGAAGAAAAATAAATTTATTTTATTTTTCCTGAACTGAACAAATTCCAAAATAAAAATACATAATGAATTCAAAAATTCATATACGAACAATTTTCAGTTTTCTTTTACTATTTTTTGTTAACGAAATTTTTAAGACCGGCGCCGCCACCACCAACGATCATTAAGTGGAAAATCACAATATTTAAATGATGAATATTTTAAAAAATCGCAAGCTTTTCATTCATGTTTTTATATAAATAAAAAAAATAAAAATGATACAGAAAACTAGTGATGTAAAAAAAAAACATAAATTTCCCTACATACGAAAGTATGAACAAATGTGCGATTAAAAATAGAATATTACAATTTTCTTTACAAAAACATATTTTTTTTTTCTCTGTGTTATACAATTTTCATAAATATATTCTCTTCCCAGCCGGTTGTTTATGGCAACAGAATTGGAAAAGCTTGTTCTAATTTTTATATAATACATGTTTCATTTTAATCTTATTCAAGAATTTTTCAAAGCAGTATTAGAATCTGAATACAAATATATATTCTTCAAAAAAAATATAAACATAAAAGTAAAATATAAGTATTTATGTATATTATGTGAAATTTTAACTTTAATTTTAATAATTATACACAACTTGGGCATTATTAATCTTCTTTATAGATTAGTTTTAAGGTGCCTGGTTAGAAGTGTTAAGTTGCACAGTAATTTTTTTAATGTTTACTTAATGTGTAGCTAAAATGTTTATTTTTGATAAATGAAGAAAATTTGAAATACATATTTTGTTTTTGATTGCATTAGATAATCCCTAAATAAATGTATCTTATTAATTCTATATAGAAGAATCGGAATCCGTTGCCAATACATATTTTTCATTTTAAGTAACTTAGTTATAAAACATCTTGTTCAATTTATACATTTTTTCTTGGCTCTAATACGACTTCAGGGGTAATGTGAGTTAAGGTAACTACATTAATATTATTTATACATTTTAGAGCTTTTTGTCAACTCAAGAAAGTGTTATTTATTTCATAGCATTTCTCAAGAGTATTTTCAGGTAAAAATTCACCCCCACAAATACTTATAAATATAGTAAACTGTATATGGTGGATGAACTTGAAAGCTTTCGATTGTGTAGGAAGAATTTCTTTTTTTTTGTTGAGAAAAGAGCAACAGATTTCACTTTCAATTCAGGAATTTTCTTTTTAATTTGTTCAAATGCCACTTAAAGATTGTTTATGTTGATTTCAGAAACCAGGAAATTCAATGATAAAGATATTGTGTTTACCTACATAAAAATAATACATAAATACAGTTTCCATATTTTAATAATAAAATATGGTACAAAGATTTAAGAATTTTTGAAAATGTTCGTATACATCTTTAAAATTATTTCAATTTAAATAACATTTTCATAATTTTTTAAATCCTTTATGTTGATTGTCTCCAAATTTAAGAATTGAAAATCGATTTTTGTCAACCCATTATCGGCGGAATTCTTTTTTCAACAAAGTTGATCATATTGGAGCAATTTTCTAGTTGTTCAACAAAAGTTGGACACATTTAAATTTTATCGTTCAATAAATCGAAAAAAAAATATAAAGAAATATTAACCTGTTCAAAATAATAATTTAAAAAAAAAATTTAAGTGAAATTTTGCTATAATTTTTATATATGTATATAAATAATAATACCTTTATATTTAATTTATATACTTTTTTTTATATAGGTAGTTGAATTTTTTGATTTCAATATCAAAAAATAGTGTAATGCTGCTGTTTACTGTATACTATTCTACTATTAATTTAATAATACTATTTGCAAAAATACTTCCAGATATTAGCAATATTTTTAAATTGCAATCATATATAAGTTGGTAATTAAATTGGATTAGAATTTTTGAATAAATAAAAAGAAAAGATCGCTGTTAAGTGTAAATATATTAAATTTTGTTAAAAGCTTGCAGTTAGGGTAACTTAAAAGAATTGGTATAGTACGATTCAAATCACTTGACCAATCCGTTATGCAAAGCTTTCCCTTTCCATTAAAAAATGCATACAAAATTTAGGGGAAATTATTTAAGAAAAAAGCTCATGCAATTTTTGTATAATAATTATATTCAAATTTTACCCTCTCTTAAAAGCTCATTGGTCAAGTGATTTGAATCGTACTATAGCTGTCGATAATAATCGTTTTCTTCTAAACGTAAAAAAAAAACGTTGAAAACTTTATAATAATTAAATATTTTCTCAGATATGTGTAGTTCACTTAATTTCCCGCAAAAAATAATAATTCAAATCCTGAAGCCTAAAATATCATTAACGATAATCTAAGAGTTTTCTTTTTTATATAGCCTTAAAATCAAAATATAAGATGTACGATGTACCTAAGTTCAAAAATTATTAATCTATATGTGGGCTTCAACTACGTATTTCTGTATTTTTGTTGACAAAATATTGTATTTAGCCTTATATTACGTCAATTTAAGGTTTATACTATAAACGGTGGTAAGAGCTTATTTACAAAACAATAACAGTCCAAAACAAGTATATTATTTTTGTTGTTTATTTAATTTACAAATAGGTATTCTTATCTTTGCTAATCTAAATACAAACACTAATTTATAAATAATACTTCTGATTTATATGATTTTTAACATCCTGATATTAATTCACTTGATTTGGGAGTTGTATTTTAATTTTGATATTAATTTTATTTAAAAAATTAAATTAATAAATTATATTTATATCATAGAATTGTATAACGCAGGTGTAGTTAATACAATTAAATTTTATTGAAAGTATTTTTATATTTATATAAAATTAAATTTTTTATTTAGTTTAGAATCATTATTGAGGAAGCTTTTATTTCCAGTTTCGAATACATAAATATGCAAAATTATGTATAATGTGTGGTATAATTGAAACTGAGAGACTTTTTTAATTGTTTGGTTTTTTGTTCGTTTTCCACGGATTATATGTTTTCACTTTCTGTCTGCTCTTCTGTACGTCTGTCAGTCTGTCCGTCGCGCACTTAAATGATTAAAACTTTTAAATTACTTCGCCGATTTCGATGTTTAAATGTGGGCAATCTCGTTAACAGAGAGCGATTTTAGAATATATTTTAAATCCAAATGTTGAAAGCGAATTCTATACTTCATTTATGAGGTAGTGTTTTTCTTTTTTTTTTATATTTGCACTTGAATTAATATTGTTTTTTATTGTTTTTGAATTTTTGAATTCGTATTAAATTTTTTTTTTTTTTTTAAAAACAATTAATAAATTATTATAATATCAGACGGTAAGAAAACAAATTTATTGATTTTCTTATTAAAATTTTTTTTTATATATACCTATTATGTTTTTTTTTAAAGTTCTAATAACGTAAAAATCAAATTAATGAATGAATATTATTTTTCTTTACTGTTTGTGGAAAACGTAAATATTGAAATCATGAATGAAACTAACTTTATTTGTAGGTATGTATATAGACAAAAAAATTGCTTAAAAGTCAATGTCTATACCAAATAAAAATACAATAAAAATCATATGAAAATAAAAATAATTTAAAAAACATTAATTTATGAGCTTTTTGATTTTCGCAAGCAATAATAAGAAAGCTCTTACGTCGTAGATTCCATGCATTAGAAATAATTACGTCATAAAAAAAGCTTAATTTTGGAATATTTTACATGGATAAGAATTTAAAACTTTTGTTTCTACCTACAGTTAAAGCAACATTACACAATAGGTAAATCATTTTTAAAGGAGCTATTTAACATATTTTTTTTTCCTTTCTTTTTTGCATATTATTTTCATCAATCGAATATTTTCGTAGTAAAATAAACAAGTGGTTAAAGAGAAGTTAAAATGACGTCATAACTTTCCAAAAAAAATGAAGCGTAATGATTGGTCTTTAAAAATTTTACAATTTTACAATTGATTATCAAAGTTTGTTTTGATTTTTAATTTAAAGTATAATATGGGCCACTAATAAACAATTTGAGCATTTTATTCACATTTTTTGAGTTTGGATCATATTTTTAAATTGTATAATTGAGGGCTGAGGCAGATACTTTTAACGAATTTTTTGTTCATAGTAATTTATTATTTTCATTTATCTGATGAAAAATGGTTCTTTGATTGCAACAGGATCGAGGTTGAGGTCGAGGTGGAGAAGGAATGAACTGAACAGCATAATAAATATATGAAACAAAATGAGAAAAAAATAGAAAAGGACGAAAAGACCAAACAGGAAATTGAAGAATTAAAAGGGGAAAGAAAGGATAAAATCATAAACTAGTACTAAACAAAGTAAGGAAGAAACTAAAAAAGGTGTGATCTTGTCGGTAGGAATTGATGTACTGATATAACTTTTTATTTCAGACGGTTTTTTTCACTATGTAATAAGTTTTAACTCTTGTTCCATTTGAATTATAAATTTTTGCATATTATTTGATACTTATTAAATGGCTATTTTGTAGTTAAATATTATTACTATTAGTTTAATTTTTTTTTACAAATGAAGTGCCATTTACATACATTATAACAAACAAAAATATAAATTATTATTATTATAACAAACAAAAATATAAATTAAAGAACCAATGTAACCAAAAATAATCAATACTATATTTACTTGTAAATTTAACGTTCAAACCAGTTGAGTTATATCATCGTTAAAGCTAAAAAAGTTAATTATTAATAATTTATTTAAAACTCATAGATGGAAAATATAAAATTTTTGAACTTTCCTTTTTTTGTGATAAAAAAATCACTGTGTTAAAATATCACGGAAATCATGGACAAATTTATATCCTTGCAGTGCTCAACGTAAATAAATTTATGTACATTACTAAGAAAATCAAAAAATAATTTAAACTTTAACTTTAATTTTAAGGATTTAAGTTAAAATCATTTAAAATTCTCGTGCTACATTATGATAACGCATCATAAACATATAAATTCAACGCATCATATAAATACAAAAGCTTAAATATTGAAATGTAAGAGTTTTAATCCATGTACTATCTGAAAATAAGCTTCTATCAAAATTTCTTATGTAATTTGGATCCCTGAAGATTTCAGTAATACAAACGGTGTCAACATATTTTCGTAATCAAAATAGAAGAAAATTGTATAATTTTTTTTAACACAATAAATTAATAATTTTGTTTTTAACAAAAATATTAATAAAATTATTAAACAAATTTAAATTAGAAGTATTAATAACTATAACATTATACATATTTATATTATGTAAAATAATGAAAATAATGGATTAAATAATTTTATAGAGTAACCAATAAAAAATTATTAATTATTGACAATTTTATAACGTATAGATTTTTCATTCTGAAAAATAACTCTTCAGATATTACGAGTCTAAGTTTATCTATTCTGCAGTTAAGCTTAGTTTGCTTGATGGTTCAAACATAATATATAAAATTGGTTCAAACTTATCCACATAATTTTTTGTTTTAAAGTTTGTTCTTTTATAAATTTTTGTTTATAAAAATTTATTTTATATTCCATAATTTTTTATTTTTAAAACACAAAAAATAATTTCAGTATTAAAAAAAAATTTTTTTTTTTTTTACTTTAACCGTGATTTCCTTTTTTATTATCCTTTATTATTCTGAGTTTTATTTTTGTTTCACTTTAAAATTTTCATTTTCAATAAAGCTTTTCCAAAAGCTTTGCAGTTTTTTTTGCCTTATTTTGTTTTCTTCGCGCTAATTTGCCGATAAAATTATTAAAAAAAAAAAATTATTTTTCAGTTCATCTTTTCGTATTGGAAAGTTTTTTTTAAAGGAAAATAAGAAACAACACTAAAATGATAATAAAAACTAAGTATTAAGTTTACCACGTTTTATTTTTTTTGTATTAATAAAAAATTAAAAAAAAAAATTATCCGATCCAGCTACAATAAATGAAATTATATGAAATTTTTCTTTATTATGTTTTCATTACTTTTTTTTTTGTTTAGTTTTTAAAGAATGTAGTGTCGCGTGCTTAATAAGCGACAAAAGCACAAAATTTTGTGTAGGATTTTTAATATTTCTGTTGTTTTTCTCAACATTTTTATCTGTTCCCAAAGAAACAACAAAAAATATGAAAAAAAAAAATAAAAACAGTCGTTGGCGCAAACGCTGGGGCGGTTAAGAAAAAAATAAATAAATTTATATATCCAACCAACAAGAAAACTTTAACGTAGTGTTGTTGTAATTGAAAGACAGTAAGCCATAACCTCTCCATCATAAGAACTCTCTGATTGAGTGGGCTGCTTGAAAAAAAATATTTATTTAAAAAAATGTTAATAAGATTATCATTGAAATATTTTTTTTTTCTTTATATCATGGTTGCGGCATTTAAAGCTGCTTAACAATTTGATTGTGCTTCAATTAGTACACAAAAAAACAAAATACAAAAACACTATTAAAACTTTTTTAAAAAATTCATTCTAAAAGTACCTACCTATGTGTTATCCTTTTATGGTTTTCCCAAAATTAAATTATTATTGAAAAATTTTCAACATCAATAATATATACTTTTTATTCAAAATATTATTGAATATTATAATCCTTAAAAAAAAGGGGTTCTTATAGTTGTGAATTGATAAAGAATCAATTTCATTCAATAGTATTTCATTATATAAAATAATATTTATAATAATATATGTATGTACATATGTACATTATTTATGTATTATGTATAAAAATTAATATAAAACGGAAGTCTAAGAGTAAAAAGAATAAAGTAGGGGTGAAATTTAAAGTAAAAAGTATGTGATTTTTAACAAAATTGAATACAACATCTCCTAAATAGAGTGCATAATTATTTCTATGAAGATTATTTTAATCTATCTAAGTCAAATATGAACAATGCTTTTAGCTGGAATATTATAATTTTTAAAACCATATTTAACGGTAACGGTAAAATATTTTCTCAAAAAATAGGCCCTCGGTCACTTTTATTTAAACATTTTCTTTACAAGCATTTTGCGTTTCATGCACCATTATTCAGTTAAAAATCTTAAATGAAATATAGTGCAAGCCTAGGGATTCGTCTGCATTTTTTATATTTTTTATATAGTAAAGGAAGATAAAATATTAAATAAAATATTCTGACATTAAATAAAATATTTCAGAGTATGTTGTTATTCAAAGTTAGTTTAATTTAAAAACATTTATATACCAAAAAATTTCCACTAATATTTTTCTTGTATTAATTTAAGCTCTTTGTTAATTGTTTGTTTTCGTATCAATGTTTTAAACCCACTTTTTTCAAACCAATATAATAAATGGTTGGCACTCGAGAAATAACTCAAATCAGTACTACTTTAAATTATTTCGCTTACCAGAACTCAGAGAGATATAGATATTTTCTCTGATTGTAAATTATATATATCCGGGGCTTACTTTTTATAGTATAGAACATATACGAGCCCATAAGACCTCGTACGGGTTTTTTTTTGGATTTGTTCTACTTTTTTCCAGTTTTCTCCAGTTTTGTATTTTTTTCATTTAAACAAACCTTTTTTTAGGAGTTTTTGGTCTTTATAAAACATTTTTTTTTTTTTTAGTTAAATTTTGTGAAAAAAATTATTTTCCAAAAGTCTACTTTTTCAGCTTTTGTTTTGGGCATCGCAAAAATTTTCGAAAGAAGCATTTTGAAGGGCATTTGAGAGTAGTTAATTTTAGCTTTTTGGGTTTTGTCGATAAAATAAAGGAGAGAGACAAAAAACGCCTTTGAAATTCCAAAAAACAGGCCAAAAACCGAAAAAGCTAAAATTAACTACTCCCAAATGCCCTTCAAACTGCATTTTCCGAAAATTTCTGCGATGCCCAAAAAAAAAGTTGAAAAAGTAGACTTTTGGAAAATAATTTTTTTTCTCAAAATTTAACTTAAAAAAAATTTTTTTTTATAAAGACGAAAAACTCCTAAAAAGGGTTTGTTTAAGGGGTCTTTTAGCTTCAGAACACCAAAAATACACGTTTTTTTCGAATTTTATTTTGAGAAAAGTTTATAAGATATCAGTATAAAATTTTCTACATATCATTGTACAACTCATAAAGTATATAAAAAAATTTTTTTTTTCGGCCCAGCGTGTAAATTTTCCTCAGGGTGTGGTGCTGACTGAGACGCCCAAATGATTATGGATTTTGCGGTGTAAGTCCCACAGGTCGTCGGTTTCATCTGAAATCAAAAAAACAAACGGAATCTTGAAATATATGTTTGTGGCAATGTAACCATCTACGGAAAAAAAAAAATTTTCAATTTTGTAAAAGTTATGAGTTTTTAAAAAAAATGTTACAAAAATGGCCCTTTTTTTTGCTATTTAAACCCTTCAAAAAGGGTCAAATTTTTGAATTTTAAATTTTCCGTAGATGGTTACATTGAGTAATAATAGATGAATAAAATGAGCCAGAAAAAATCAAATTCGGACAGCTTGGCTTGGCGCTAGCGCTTATACCGATCTGAAAAACGCGGTTTCGAGAAAAACGCGTTTAAACATTTTCGCTACAATTAAGTGATGCGTGAACTCTGGGTCTTTATACCGCTCTATCTTCGAAACTAGTTCGAATTTTGTCTTAAAATTTCAGGGGAATATTCAGAAAGAGTAGGGGAACAGGAATATGTAAAAAAAAAAAAATAGATTTTTTCGAAATTCTGAAGCTAAAAGACCCCTTAAACGAAAAAAACACAAAACTGGAGAAAACTGGAAAAAAGTAGAACAAACTCAAAAAAAAAAAACCCGTACGAGGTCTTATGATGCAGGGCTTGTATGTAGTTTTATTAATAAATTTCAAAAATTAACATATTTCGTTGCATGAATTAACAAAAAATACATACATATACTAAAACTTTCAAAAGTTCTATTTCATTTTATATAGTGCGGCACTAATGGCACTACTTGACCTCTGCTTTATGGCGTTCAAGTTTTTCATTTTCATTTAATTCTAGATATCAAAAAAATCTTGACACCAACAGATGAGATGTGAAATGAAACACAGGGTTTATGCGTTGTTTATAGCTACCACAGTAAAGTAATTTTTGGAGGAATGTTCCGGAAACCTATTCACAGCTAATTTTATCTGAAAGTAAAAAATCAACTGCAAAAAATATAAAAAAAAACAAAAAAAAATTTTTGACAGGAAAGCTATCGTAAAAAAATATTATGATAGGTAGGAAACGTAATGAAAAAGAAACAAAAAAATAATTTTGTGAAGTAATGAAATTGATATCAAAAAAAAAAAAAATTCAATTTTCTTAATTATTTAAAAATATTTTAAAAAAATTCTTTTTACGAAAAATAGATAAAATGAATATCTTCATTTTCAGTAAATTTGCTTAAATATAAATAGAATAATAACATAGAAAATCGGTTTTTACGGTACCATTTTTTCAGATAGGTAAATTAGCTATAAACAAGGCATTAGTAGTAACTAAAATTTTACATTAAAAAGAAATTAAGTTTCTTTTTAAATTCGTATTTTTGTCTAAAATAAAAACATCTTTAAAAATACTATAAATATACAATATACACCACACATAATGTTTATTACACACCTAAATTTTTATTTCTGCTTGAACTTATCGCTACTCGAGGTGCTTGTAAAAGATATTAAATTTTTATATTTCTATTACACATTCTATTAATCTTCTAATTAAAGAATTCTATGGAAATTAGAAAACAGGTTCAATTTTTTTTCAAAATCAAAAGGATTATAAATTTTCTTTGTGAGCATTATATTCTTTCGCAATTTTTTCTTTTTTCTTTTTTCATATTTGAAGCAAAACAAAAAATTTAACAATACAAAAATTAAGTTCGTCCCACGTCAATATACAGTTAAACTATTACAAAAATCTAATTAGCAGTGTTTATTGCTGATATCAAATCTGAAGGTGGTGGAGTCATAAACATTGCAAGACGACTTGCAGCCAACTAGTGAATACGACATCTGTTTTAATGAATGAAACTGTAAGTTATTTTTTTTTTGTAATATTATTTACATTTTCACATTATAAAAATGTACGTAATAGTTTTAAAACCATCTGCTTGAATGAGAAAGAGAAGTAGGTGGATTTCATTCATAAAACTTTAAAATGTGGGCAAAGATTTTTCAGGTTTTTATAATTGATTTGTATATGAAGTTTCATTGAAAACAATATTTAGATTTTAAAGTTGCATAAATAATGTATGCAAGCTTTATATATGTACATATATTTTAAATATAAAATGATTTTAGAAATTAGAGCAAAATATATTAGAAAACGAGCACCTACGCTCGATGATAAACTTTATCATAAAAAGAGAACTTAAAGTGGAAAATAGCTTTAAAAAAAAGGATTTTATTTGAATATATAATATGCTTACAAACAAAAAAGTAATAAATCATTTTACTCTTTAAAAATTTTTTAAAGTTAGAAAAAATTGAATGTCACAAAAAATAAATTTACATACCTAGGTTCTTGTATTATGTACGGTACATACGTACATAGTTATAGTTAATTGATTTGATTTCTTGAAAACTGTAACGTAAGGGAGGGATTGTTACATAATTTCAATTTCAACTTATTGTGATAAAATGCGCCCAATAAATCGATGGAAATTTTTAATCTTGAAAGGTTCAGGCAAACCAATATTGGAAACTGGCGATTTTAAGATTTTAAAAAGTAACTAGACTTCGTAATACCAAAATCGTTAATAATTAAACGTACTTTGTTATTTAATTTTTGACCTGTAGAATAATTGAAAAAATATTATAACAAAATGATTTTTATAACGAAAATAAAAATATAATTATTATCTTTCTTCACATGAAATGGAGAGTCAGAAAGAAATTTTCAGACATATGATGTCATTTCTTCAAAAATCAGAAATTTAAAAAGAGTCAGTCTAAGTTTAATGTTTATTTGTCAATAACCAATTTTGGAAACAAGTATAATATATATATTATCGAAATAAATTTCTTTATTTTAAAAATTTTTATAACCATTTCCTTATTTGGTTTTAAAAAAAAAAAAATTCTATACATAACTATGCGTACATCATAAACAGTACTTGCATATGTGTGAAGTTTTTATTTGATTGGATTCTAAACTTTTGTCATGGTTCTTTAAATACTTTCATGTTATATTATAATAATAATGTTTCCCTCTTTTGATATAAGAAAAAGAGTGTTATATTCTATTTAAAGAAACTTTAAAAATAAAAATAAAAAAATAAAATTACCCACGCAATTTGATATGGCAACATTATTTATTTCATTTTAAAATTTTTTCATACGGATTCAATTTAAGTTTTAAATCTCGGTTACGTCAAAAATATCCGTACTTTTTGGTTCAAATTATCAAAAAAAAAAAAGCGAAAACAAAACTTAAGTTACCAATATTACGATGAAATTGCTTTAATAAATTAATTAAATTTTAGTGACACATCATGAGTTTGTTTGTAATGGAATAAGGGGTTATTTTTTTTTTTTTAAATATTAGCATTATTTCTTTGAAATTGCAATTTTCATTTTGAAAGATATAAAATAATAATATTATTTTAGTAATATTATTAGCTTAAGTTAATCTATTTTTTCTTCGGTCTAAGCATCTATTTTAATGAACAATTAAAATTGATTTTTTACTGTTTTGTTTCTGTCAATATTTGTTTGGTACATTCTCTTAATTCTTAATTTTTGAATTTTTAGTTTAATACATTTTTATTTTTAATTTTTTATCTTTTATTTTACTTTTTTCTTATTGTTCGTTGTTTAATATTACATGAAAATGAAAGTTCAAGGATACTATAATTTATTATAAAGTCAATTTGCTTTAAAATTTCATATTCATATTCAAAAATTTCTCATCCTAATTATTGACAATATAAGTGTATATATTTATATATGTAATATATTAAACAACATTAATGTTTTTTAATAATTTTATTTATTTCATCTGGTGGATTTAAAATTTTTTGTTTAATGTATGTATCTTATAATTTTTATTATTCTTATTATTACCTGTTGTAGCAAACCTACTCCCTTCACGAAAGTTATCCATAAATTTTCATTCAATTGATATTTTTCATTCATTAAAGCTCTCACGTGCCGAAAAAGAAAAAAAATATAAAGAACTTTATAAACACCCCCATATGTTTGCTACTTCTTCGAAGCGCCAGTTGTTGCTATTGTATTATCAGTGGGTGGTGGTTTTATGTCGTCATAGAAAAAGCTATGTTGCTTTGAAAAAGAGCTTTATAATACATACAATACAATAATTAATATTATATGAAGAAAAAAATGGAAAATCAAATTATACTTAATAATATGCATTGAATTCAAAATGTTTTACTATGCTTTTTCTTTGTAAGCATTAATTGTTTTTTACGAGGTTTACATAAAATAAACATTTTTCGTTATATGAATATACAATATATGTGCATAAATTGATATATGTCATTAAATCATTATGGCAACAATTTGTATAGGATGCACTTGATTTAGGTAGCTCAATTAGAAAACGATATCAAACGCTTGGAAAGTTATTTTTTCGTATTTAAACTTCAAAATTAATTTTTACGATATAATATATAATCCACTATGTACAAACGATCTTTGAATTGAAGGAAAATTGAATCCATTTTATAAATAAGATATTTTAGAAATATAAATTGGTATTCTCTTTGACTGTTTGAATATTAAAGAACCAACTTTGACCTTGTCAGGTAAATTAGAAATTTTATGTTTAATATTGGCGAACAGTATTCATTGCAATTATGTATGGGTTTATTTTTCGCAATAATTTTTACTAACTCTTTTGAATTATTATGTTATTAAACCAAAATATCTTTCTAGAGTTATCTTTTTTCTTGTCAATTTTATTTGGCGCAAAATACATAAAAATTGCTTCCTATTTCATAATAATAATTGGAATAATTTTCTATATTTTATTTATTTATTTCTTATTTCCAGAAACTGTAAAATAAATATGTATATGAAGCTAATCAACGGTTGATAATCTTTTAATATAAAACAAAATAAAAACATTGTCTTTTTTTTTTAAATAATGCATTCGGTATACATTTTACAATTTCTATGTACCTGCGCTTCCCTCCCACAACATATTTTCCACATTTTCTAAAAAAAAAATAAATCTAACTATTTCATAACTATGCGCGCAAAACTTAAAAAGATTTATCTCAAAACGTTTTACATTTTTTTGGTTATTTTTCTTCTTTTTTTTTTTTTTTTGCATTACAAATCGTTAAATTTGTTGTAAACATTACATTACAAAACTAGAATAATCTATGCTGTATTAAAAGATTATCCATGTTTCGGATCATCATCAAAACAAAAATAATTGTAAAAAATAGAGATAAATGCACTCTTATACTTTTTCTGTATATCTATAGATCATTAACTGGTATTAGTGTATGCATAAGTTAATGGTCAAATTAATGATTAGATCATATCAGAGATTATGAAGACTTTCAAGGTTTTCGATGAGAAATAAACTGGAGTGTTTCTAAATTATAAATTTATGTTTTACGATTTCAAAAGGAAATAGGATTTTTCTTAAAATTCTATATTTTCCGGTTAATTCATAATGAACATTCAATAATGTCAAAGTTGAATTTATTTTATTTACAAATCCGAAAATTTGCTATTGTTCAAATATACCTAGGTATCTCCTAGGTATGTAGTTTTCTGGAAGGATATGTAACTTTAATATAAAGGAAAAAAAAACTATTTCTATACCAAAATTAAATAACTATCAATTGGAATGATAAAAACTTTAAAAATAAAGTTGATCCAAATTGAAAAAATTTTTATTTCTGCATAATGTTGTCAATCACTTTTACTGATTTTGGTTTCAGAGATTATTGATTACGTCATTAAAATAAAATTAATTTTAGAGCTAATGGCATCACTCTAATAGTATGCAGTATTATTTTATTTGTTTTTTTTTTCGCAAAAATAAAATTGCATTAAAAAAATAAAAAATTTTATAATCAAAATGAACTCCATGTTTGATCGGTAAAGATAATCATAAAAAAAAATTTAACTGTATTGCCAGCTTATGATGCAATTGCGTAATATTTTAACTGAAAGATTGGTAATATGAGTCAAGGTTAATGATCAAGAAATAGAAAATTTAAAATAAAAGGAAAAACAGGAGATGTATCAATGTTATATTTTAGATTTAGTTTGTAGTGTTTATATGTTTATATTGAAGAAAGTTTTTGTCACAACATGTCATTGAAAACATTAAATTATTATATTATCAACATAGAATTTATCTTAATATTTCGCATAGAATTTATCTTAATATTTCGCATAGATAAGGAAAAATGAAAAACTCTGTGCTAAAATTTTTTCTTGAAATTTTCCTAAATAGTACTACAATCAGTAAAAAATATACAACAGTACCACATAAATGAAGTATGGAGCCAGTTTTCAGAATTTTGCTTTAAGATACTTTATTTTTAAGTCACAATCAGTTCTGAACATATTATTTAACTTCCTTTAATATCATTATACCAATATTATTTAGTTTTAGTTATACCATATGCATATACAAATATAAGAATTTTAATCGATATCCAGATCCTAGTTCAAATCCTGAGGCTCTCAACCAGCCAAGGGTCTATATAATTTTCGCATAAAAATTTTAAATTTTATAAAAGTTTAAAAGAATTCTAATGAAAATTAGTACGTGGTCCAAGTGTTCGGACTAGAATCCCAAGAACAGACTAAAAAAACACATTGTGGTCTAATTATGAATGCTTTTGTACTCAAATTTTACACGGTTATTTTTTATTAAAGGAAAGGAAAAAGGAAACAAAACAACAATACTTAAACTTTAATATTGGATGTAATTTAAACATCCTGTACCTCGGCGATAATAAAGTAATAAAATTTTATAGTAAATGTCATTTAAATGATATTAAATACTTTTGGAATGTAAATTTTAATTTTTTATAACCTTGAATAATTTTTTGATGAATTTGTTTTTCTTTTATTTTCATAATTTTTTTTTTAATTTTTCAGTTTTTTTTGCTTAGAAAAATGTTTGAAGATTTATTTCAACATTAAATTAAATCTAGTAATTTATTGGGAAAATAAAAAAAAAAAATTCTGGTGTCATAAATTAAGAGCAGAGATGATTAAGTTTAATTATTTGCGAACCAAAAATTAAGGAAAGAAAATAAATTCCGGTAATAAAATTTTTGAAACCAATTTATCGAATGAATAACATAAAAAAGGTGGTATAATTTCGAATTGAAAATTAGATTAGAGGTTCTTTGTAGAATAACTATGTCTAAATAAACTGTGATGCAAAGGAAATTATTTGTATATATAGTATTTAGTATATAACTTACAGTGTTACACATCTCTTCTAAAACCAATATTTACTTTAAATTTGTTAGTTTTTTTGTAATAAAATTATACTATTATATATTATGCTAAAATGAAAATATAATGTATATATATATTTTCTTAAATTTTCGCACGATTTATTGCTTCGGGTGCACCATGAGATAAATTAAAGAGAAAGTTCAGGTGAAGTTGCATTAAGGGATTGGGTAATGACAATACAATTACATCACAGCAGCCTAAAAGTTCATAAAATTGAATGAAAATAAAAGAGCATGCATAATAGACAATTTTTATGTTCAAAGTTAAATAAAATTCCACACACTCCTGATATTTATATATATATATAGTTAATAGAAAAATCAAGTATTGTAAAAACAAAACTCGCTTGTGATTTTATAACTTTGGAAAATATGTACCTATGTTATTTTCTAAAAATAAAATTACTGTTTGAATATTATTTTATTATAATATATACATATATATATTTTTTTAGTAACACTAAAGCACTATGATGAGGCTATTAAAAAGTTTCGCAAGATTGAAATTTCGTTTATCTTAAGTTTATGTTTTCACGAAAAATGAAATATTTATTAAATTTATTTGAAAATACTTTTTTATAGCGCTATAATTATGTTTGAAATAGTAAATTAACTTAAATATAATAAAATAATTTATGTTAGCTTTGCATTTTGATTTAAAAAATAATTTTAAAAATTCGAGAAATAAAGCGAAACAAAAAATATGAAACGGTTCATATACCTAATACATTTATACAATTTTATTGCTGGCTAATATTCTTCTATAAATCTATACCAAACCTATATAGAAACTAGATTTTTATGTAGTATATATTTTTCGTTCCGGCGAAATATCAATTAGAAAAGAAAATATAAAAAAATTTATTTGTGTTTCAAGCAAATGTTTGTTACTTAGGAAATAATCTTTAATTGAGCTTGAAAAGGTTCTGAAAGTAGAGTGTTTAATTGTAGTAAGGAAGTTTTTATTAAGATTTATTTTTATAGGGAAACGAAACTGAATATCGCGAAATCAATTTGAAGATAAAAATAATATAATTGAATGAATTGAGTTAAACAGGCAGAATCAGAAACTTCATAAAATTAACAGTTACAAGATCTAGATACCTATGTATATCTTTCGTGATTACATATTTTTTATATGCCTATAATTTTTTTTTTTTTTTTTAGAAGTATAAATAACAATCTATTGGAGAGTTCTTGGGGATTAATATTTTTGAAAAATTAGCGAAAATATTTCTTAAAAATTAAATTTATTATGTTTTCACTAATAAAAAAAAAATATTTTTTATTGTTCTTTGATATTATAAAAGAAAAAAATAAAATAAAAATAAGTTTCAAACAATATTTTATATTAAAATAAATAAAAGAAAATATTTATAGCGACGGATGTGTGAAATGGAAAACTTTTTTTTTTTTTGTTAAAGAAAAAATTTAATTTTGTTTTAAATTTTTAAATTGGTCCATAATATATTGAAGTTGATTCCGATGGGTGTAAACGACTTTAGGAAAGGAAAACATGAACTAAAATTTCTAAATAAAAGTAGATATTTATTTCTAATGAACTTATTTATAATTATTAATTTCTTTTGGTTATTATTAGGAAAATTGGTAAAAAAAAACGTTGTGTTTAAGATAATGAACTTACAAAAAGACATTATTCACACTATCAGAGATGATAAAGTATGAGATGTTGTATTTTATTCTAAAAGTGGATTGCATGAACAAATAAACGTACTTGTACAATATACTTTAACAACCAAAGGTTATTAAAATTTTTATTGTTAATAAAATATAAAAAATTCAACAACATGTTTGATATAATTGCTTCGTCTTGGACGTTCCCAGAAAAAAAAATGTTGGTATACAATAATTGTTAGAGTTTGATATTTCGCCCAAACAAAATTTGTCTGTATTTAATGAACTAACAATATATCGATATATGTACATTTAAGGACACATCATAAAACATAGTATGGTGGACTTCAATCTTCAAATCTTTCTTTCAGATATAAAACTGTAATTAAATAATGCATATAGCGTCTTTATTTCCCGAGAACCTCGAATTCCTTCAGAAGCCTGTAGCGAAATAACGTAACTGTAAATGACTGTGTATATATAAAAATATTTATTCTTTTTTAGAATGTAGAAAATGCATTGAAAACATTTTAATAGAATAATTTTGAAATTTATGATATTTTTTTGTCCACACTATGATTTTAAAATTCCAACAAAATATTAGAGCATTTTGTTGACTCGTGCCATTTTTCAGTTTAAGAGAATGATGTCAATGTGGACAAAATTGTTTCGAAAAAGTTGCCTATTTATTCAAATGAATGGATTTATTTTATTAAATTTTTTTTTTTAAATAACAGCGAAATTATATACATCATTAATTCAAAAATGTTGCTGTTTTTATAAACCACAAAATATTAAAAAAAAATTAATGATGCTGGTCATCAACAGTCTAGTTATTAGTTTTAGTTTTTTATTTAATTATTATGATAACTATTTCTAAATTAAAGTTCTTGTAATGTTTAATCTCAAAAAATTTTGAACCAAAAACTCTAAATTATTTTTTTGGAATTATTAAGTTTTCACAGAACGACCATGATATATAGAATATTATGCAAATAATTCATTTAAAATTAATATATATATGTATACATATATTTCACAAGTCAGACCTAAAACTAACATTCTGTATAAAAGATTTTTTTATTTTCGTAACCAAATGACAAGCACACTTATATGCAGCGAGCAATCAAAACAAAATCATCTAATTTAAAAAGTATTTCCTTCTTAATTTCACTTAATAAAATAACTATTACATTTCATAACAACTCATATGTAAAAACAAAATGTAATAAGTGATAAGTTCAGAAAATAAAGACAAATAATAGTTATTTCAATTTATCAATTAACTTTTACACTGTTGTATTTATAATAAATTGAGATAGATTCGTTAAACTGTCCTTACATTTACAAAATCGACTTAGAATAAAGTAATATAATTACAAGCAAAAATGAACTTATAAATTATACATATGGGTATATTGCAATCTGATACTAGTTTTGATTTTGTGTTTTTGGAGGCAATTAACGCAATTTCTTATGATGGAAATTTGTTTTCCAAGATTGTATTAATTTATGGACCTATCAACAATATAATATATATAAATGAAATAAAAATTAGTGCAATATATGAAATAATAAGTATATTTATGGATTTGGTGTGGCATTTATGATAAATTCACAATAACCGATAAAAAATATAAAAACTTTCTTTTATTTTTATAACATACATAATAAATATTATTTTAAGTATTGTTTCATTGTTTAGTTAAATTATAAAATTATTATTATCCCTTTATCATGTATCATCATTTAATCTGTATGCGGTCGGTAAATCTTTAAAGAGGGGAAGCATATTTTATAAGAGTGTTCTTTTTCAAATCACTATTATTATTTTATTGTGAATTAAATGCGGACGTATGCTGTTAAAAAGTGTCGTGCGCTAAATGATTTGTGGTACTCGGAAGTTGAAGAGCCCTTGTGTCTTTTATTATTTTTATTTTTTTATTATTATTTTAGACATTAAAATATTTCGCTCATCTTTTAATAAAATAAAACATGTTTATTTTTTATCATGAAATTAACATTAAAAAGCATTAAATGTATATCGCGACCTCAAAGAATAACATAACGATGGACTTAATTTGCGATACAATTTGTTATTCTCTCTATTCATGAGTTCATACCACGAAAACTCGATGGCTTTCAACAATTATTTCCACTATTGTCGCAGTTCTGCTCGAATCTATAGTCTTAATTTGACGTCACAACCGATTTTCAGAAATTGGTGTTTGTCTAGTACTAGGGCATACATTATTCTTCACTACGCCACAGATATACGCAGTATATAAATGAAATATTATTTTCTGTGAACATAATGATGGTTTCGAAATTTCCAAATGTTTCGATTAAGATATTTATTGAAAATTTAAAAACATAAGTACATTTGGTTAGTAGGTAATCGTTTTAAAAATTTATTTCAATTTTTCTTGTTTACAACAAAGTGCAATCATAAATTTGTCGTACAACTAAGAGAACAACATATTTGGCATTTTAATTTACGACAATTTTATTGATTACATTTACATAAATATAAAATAAAAAAAAATGTATACATTTTTACTTTTAGATTAAAATAAAATAAGAAAATTAAAATATTATTTGCTAAAAAAAAAGTGTAAAAGGGAAATACACAAAAAAATAAAAATAAAATTGAATTCTTAGCAATTTTACGTGATTTTAACATCATGTTTCCTGCAACAATTGTTATAATTTTTTTTTATTTTTTTATTTCAAAAAGTGGTTCAGAATTCATGCTATATATATGTATGTTCTACATACTATTTATGTGATAAAACTTATGTTCATAATTGACAAGAAACACAATTTTTTTTTCTTTATCCCAAATAAAGATATTTTTACACAACAATGAATTTAAAAGAAAAAGCAAAATCTCTTAGGATACAGTTTTTTTTTTTCTTTAAATAAGTAAGCGCCAAAAAGTATATTTATATATTATGTGACATCCTAAGGTAGTATAGGTTCAGACACTGCGATAAAATTTCAATCAGCTGTGCAGAGAAAGCTTAATAGCAGGAAAAATATCTTTTTTTTTCATTAGATTGATTTTAGAAAAAATCAAAAAACTTTAAGCTCGAAATTCCAAATTACGGCAAAATAAATTCTTGTTATCGCTTGTTTCAAAAATTTAATAAAAGTTATTTGTTAGAATGTGAAATTAAAGATACAACACCAAATTTCCTGATGTTTATTATTAAATATATTTCCAATAATATTTTCTTTAAATACGATTGGCTCGCATTGTATATAAAAAGACCAAAAATATTTAAAGCCATTTCGTTGAACCAAAATAAAATAGCATCCAACAACATTATATTATTTTAAGGACGTTAATTCTTTACAAAGAAAATAATGGGTAGAATGACCAACCCATACAAAAAAATGTTTTTGTATTATTTCTGCAAGAATACAACAATTCGTTGTTATTGTGAAAATGGCGTTTGAAACTCGTTATTATTTTTTGAAATAAATTCTAATGATTCCCCATTTTACCTTTTTACAGACAAATCTGTCGACAAATGCTTTTGGTTCCGTTTCACACAGATCAAGATATATGGAACAATCTTTTTTTTGTAAGAACTCCACACTTGTATAATCCTGTACCAGAATGTTTGAGTGCCTTCAAATGAAAGCTTAAGGTGTATCTAGCTTAATTAAATTAATCTAGTTCGATGAATTAATCTTATCAAATTAATCTAATAAATTTTAATTGATAATCTTATTGATTCTATAAATTGAATTTTAATTTTTATTGTTTAATTAGTTTTCAAGAAAAATCTGTAAAGTTATTGCACTGATATATTGGAAAATAAAATATAAAAAAATAAAATGAAATATTATTTTTGTCATTTGCGTGGACGGTCTTGAAATCAAATTTTGATAACAATTTAATTTTTATCCTTAAATAATTGTTCCTGTATTTTTATTAAACTCTTAATATTCAAATATAGGTGAACTTTGAAAATTTTAATGAATTGTCTTGGAATTTAAGAAGTGAAAAAATTACGCACTTTCCCTTCTTTGATCGTGAATCGTTTCATGGGACATGGGCTTTTCGCCTCTCGATTGTATTTTTGAAATAAAATTAAAAGTACTTATTCGCAATTGAAATCTTATGAATGTAACTAGTTTATGTCTGAGCTGAAAATTGGGGTGGTGTAAGTGTCATAGCCTGTATCAGACTCGTATTTCCGGCCTCAAAAAAGCATGCGGACATAAATCAAATAAGCGGCCATATATTAAATAAGCGGCCTTAAATTACTTTGAGTAAGATATTTTTTTGAAAGTCAATTAAAAAAATTCGAATATGTATCTGAAAAAGTCAATTTTTCATATGAATTTCCATATTTGCTATATATTCTTTTGACTTAAAAAATAAAATACCTAAAACATACTATAAAAATCAAATATTTTGTACAATATTATTTCCCGTTCACTTTTATGTAATCCCAGGCACACTTTTTAGAATTTAATTTAAATAAATGTAATCAGTTTTAAATATTCATAAAATATTTTGTTATTTACGGATGATTGTTGCAACGATGAACGTCTAATTTACTATCTGTTAGCAGTAATTTTATGTTTTCTTTTTCTAAAAAAAAAAACTTTATTAGTTTACACTTTGATCTTTTGGAACTGGAAAATTTTCAACTTATTGTCCATATTTTTCGTCTTGTTCAATTACAATAAAGATGATGAATCTTTTTCCACTTAAATTTTTTGAAATTAATTTCTTATATAAACTGTTTCATTCGATTCAATATTATATTCCTACAAACAAAAAAATTGTAAAATAATTTTATACAAATATATATATAGATCAATTATTGATGCTGCGCGATAAATAAAAAGTATAAAATCAATGGACTGCCCTATTTAGCATTCAAAGTGAGTCAAAAATTTTTTTTTTGAAAACATCTTTATTTTGAAATGTAACAACAATTTAAGCAACTATAAATATTTTTAATGGTAAACGTTCAAGAAAGATTTAAAAATTGGCAAGCTGTAGGATTTACTGTATTTTCGGGGTTTTAAGTATATCCAGTCTTATACCATTTTTTAATATGAATTCTCAAAATTTTCAATCTTAGAACTTACATAAAGTTTATAGTAAAATACATAAATTGATAGTTTTAACTGGCATAATTTAAAAAACTGTAATTTATCCATTAACTAGTTTATTCTGCTTCAAGCATAATAATTTAAAACTATTTTGTTTTTATTTTTTTGGGATAAGTACAGATTTTTAACATCAAATTTAAGACAAAAAAAAATTTAAAATAATTCTACGGCAATTTAACACAGAACGATGGAGACGACGGGAGTAATATAATAAACCCCTGACTTGTTGTAACTTCTTAATTTTTATTAAACTTACTGAAAAGTTAAAGTGTTTTTTATGGAACATCGAAAATAAATTCAACTTTACATTGATCCTTTACACATAAAAATAAATCGGTATTTTGATTATTGATCTAAAAAGTTTATAATCGAATTAATGATAATCGGAGAATCATGTCAAACCAATAATATTGATATCTGTTTCATAAGTTTACTGTTATTCTTTTCCGATTTAAAAACATTATATTATAATAAAAACTATATATATAATCAGTAAAGAGAGTTTCATTTTAATTTTTGTCTAACTGATTATTTATTTGATTCTTTAGTAAAAGGTGAGAGATTATATATTATTTTCGTATAAAATGATAGTAATTCACATTTAAATAGATTGCTCAATTTAAATGCATTTATTATTAAGTTTTTATTTCCTTCATTATTCTGAACTGATGACTATAAATTATAATTTGATTTTAATATAAAAATGTACATATGAATTTTGAAATATTAGTCAAATTATTTATGATTATTATATACATAATTATATTATTATTTTTTTCAATAAGATAGTTTGCGCCCTATGCATCATGTGAGGCTTTCAAAGCAATAATAAATTCTGACCAACATTTTTTGTTATACATAATATGTAATGGACATATATATTAACTGGCCTCCCTGAGATTATCTGTAAAAGTAAAGATTTTAAATTAAGAGCTTGTTAAATGTTAAATATCTATCTATAATTTTTTTTTTCAAAGATGCGATAAAGAAAAATGACAGAAAATTAAGACTGTTCTTTAGATTTTTGTTTTTTTTTTGGACATGTAGATGATATTATTTTTTCCAACTTTTTGTAGGTACAATAGTCAGATTTCGTTTGTTTTAATCGAATTAATAATAAAATTGTACTGGAAAATATTATAAAGTTTGTGTCATATAAAAAAGTATACCTAATAATTAAGTTTGACTAAACAAAATTGACTCTAAGTCAAGTTCTTTAATCTGTATGCATATTTTTAACCCATGTGACAATAAATTGAACCGACATTAATAAAATGCTACTCGATTTGTAATCAAAACCACTTTTTTTTTTTTTTATTTAGACTTTTTGTTTTACAAATATTGATTGGAATAAATACGCATATCACTTTATTTCCAATTTAAATTAAAAAGAAATATATTATTTTAATAAAAAAAAAAATTATAAGATTAAACTAATAATTCTTATTTTTTTTCTTTTTTAAATTTTGTATTTCAACTTTATAATTTTCATTTAAGCTGTTAAATTAAAGTAAAACTTGATTTAAATATGCTTTGTGATAATATTAAGTCTTTTATTTAAATTTAAAGCCTGTTCCTATGTATAAAAATTTTGATGAAAAAAAAAATGTTTTTTTTTTGTTGGAAATCTGTAGCATATTTTCGCACTTTTTAAAGATTTGTTACTGATTAAATCCCCATTTAACAACTTTTTAATTTAGTTTTTCTCTTTAATATACGCCTTGACTTGAACGATATATATAAAAACATTCTGTAATATCCGTGGAATAGTTAATCATTTTTATTCATTAATTAAGATTAAATATACATAACTAAAATCTACAATTGATATAGCAATGACTATGTCGATTCTTTAACAGAGTTATGGCGTAATTTAACTTGGCGGATTGTGTAATAGTTAATAGACGTTACTGTTACTGGAAATGAGTAGAATCAATCCTTCAATAGTTTAAAGTTAAAAAAAAGTTATGTTTTGATATTATGATATGTAACATAAAGAAATAGTTAAAAAAATGTAAACCATATAAATAAATTATTAATAATAACTGCTAAAATTTAGCATAATCATAAACAACAATTCAATTAAAATAACATAAAAAAAAATTTAAATATCCGAACTAAATAGTTTAATTTTAATTTCGAAAATGAAAGAAAATGTGAAAATAAGAAAATTAATAATATGATAATAATAATGATTATTGCTCTCTTATATTGTCGTACAACTTGTTAAGAATTATAAAACTTAAAATAAAATAATCGCATTTATAAGTACATTAAAAATCCATGTCATTCCACAGAAACACTGCACCCCAAAAAAATCCAAGTGTTTAACAAAAAAGGATCAAAATTATACGCCTTATCAATAAAATTTGTCGTATAAATATTTCATTTCATTAGAGTTTGTTTATCAGTTTAAAATATTTTATTGACATTATATTTTAAAAATTTTCCAACCAAGTCTTGCACCTTTTTGATTAAGATATTTTTTTGAATTTCCCAATGTGAAAATGAATAAAGTTTTTTGCATATAATATAAATATGTATTGATGTATGTATGTCTATATATTCTGTAAGATTCGACCAAGGTAGTCATATTTATTTTTATTATTTTGATAAAAATATTGAAAGTAAAATAAATTTCTGTAAAAAAAAAACCTTCTGATCGTAAATTAAATATTTCAAAAGATCGTTTATTGCACAAAATATTTGTTCACAGCATACACTATTTTATTAATTACTGCAAAAAAAAATCAGTTCATTCTTAAATTAAAAATTATCTAACTTTTATCATATTTTAATTTTATTTTTTAATTATGTAAACAACTTTATTTAGAGTACACAATACAAACATTCCAGTAAAGTTTCGTATCAATTTACTATAATAACTAAAATCGACATTAAGTTTATGCACCTAATAATATATATAATATATGACTATGACGAAAACCATCTACAAATCATTTTTTTCCTACAGAAATATGAAATTAAGTTTTTTTAAAAATAGATCACTGAATTAGGGAATGAAACTATATATTTCCTATAAGTTAAAATTCATTGTGTAGGTCTCATGTAAATACAAAAAATATTTGAAAAGTTTTAACTAGGAGCCTTTAAAAAAGCTAGACTGTTTCAAATTAATTTATTGACTTGAATTTAAATTAAAATGTCTCAGAAGCTTGGAATATCATATTCAAAATAAAATATATTATTCAACTGATATTAAATTAATCAAAAAAAATATTAATAAAAAATTTTAATCACTAGACGCCATCTCATCATTCGCTTAATAAATATTTAAAAAAAATAAATAAATAAAACGTAAAAATGAAATTGAATAAAATATAGTATTTAATTTCCCTCCTTAAATGAGTTAAATTTAGTTGCGCAAGAGGATCAACTTGTCACAGGCTACGCGGTCGCACAAATCAAATGCCGCCAACGAGGAGGCTTTTTATTAATTGATAACGTGTAAAGTGATAAAAAAAATCTTTAAATTTTTATTTTTATTTCAAATTAAATATTATTACGTGCTTTTTTTTTGCTTATTTATATAATCTCATATTTAAAAAAACAGTAAGAATGAACAATCTTAGTCTTTTTATGTTTATCAAACAAAATTATATTTGTATTATGTTAACAATTATGTGTTATATCTTAGTATACATCAGGTATATGCTATAAGTCAAATAAACTTCTTGACCAAATTATAAATGCCATAAGAAATAGAAAAAGTGACGGACAAGATACTTCAAGCGACTTGTTTAATAATATCTTAGATTTTAATATTCTTGATTTCTACTATCGAACATGTTTGATTTCTATCGTTTACAAGGTGTTTGTTAATTTTATTAGGATACACTTTTGCTATTGTGAGTAGTTTTTACAAAAAAAATGTAATCGAAAAATAAATGAAAGTTGTTTAATCTTGAATATTTAGTTTCTTGATAAAAACTTACCATTATAATACCCCGGTTGGTTATATTGTACCACGGTCAATATATTTTGTAATAACACTTTGTCCTGTTATTTAATGACACTTTGAACTTCTTATACATTTTAAATTCTCATCCTTATTAAAAATTAAAATAATAAAGGATATTTGATTTTGAATAAAAATAAAAATTGTTCTATTTTATATTATAGTTAAAAGGTTTCCCTTTTTAATATTTTCCATATTTCTTAGCTTTAAGAGGAATAAGTCAAATATATTATGTACTTGCTTTAAAGTATATACAATATTATTTATACCCATAAGATAATTCACCAATTTATTGTGCTGTTATTAAATTTATATAACCATATTCTAGCCATTTTTTAGGTGTGGTAGAATAATTTATGTTACTTTTTGTACATTTATTTTTTGAAGTTGCAACAGGTTTACAAAAAAAATACTTTTTTATTTAAGGTGCGTAATATACGCATGCTTTACCCAAAGCAAAAAAAAAATAAAAAAAGAATAAAATAAAATATAAAAAACTAACCAATATTTTATTAAAAAAGAGGATATGTCATTATGATTTATCAAAAATAAATAAATAAAATACGAATTAATTTTAATAATTCAATTTATTAGCTTGAAATATTATTCGATTATTATGAATTATAATACAAATTTCCTTTTAATACTTAAAATGGTAATTTTTTTTAAATCTCAACTAAATGAAAAATTTGAACATAAATGGCAATCATTATCACCATAATATTTACATACAGTACATACATAGATATACTATACATTCATATTGGGTGAATTACTTATATACAGTATTCTTTCACAGTAGATGAAATAAATAAATAAACACATTTTGATATGATACCCTAACCTAACAAATAACCAACTCTAAATTTCAAATTATGTTAATAGATACATATTCTTAAAAGCCTGTAATTTTAAAACATTGTAATAATATTAAAATAAAAGCAATTGACTGATTTTTTTCTCTTAAGAATTTTAAAAGTACCCAAATTGATGTTTTTAGACTTATTTTCTCAAAATATTTTATTTATTTTATTTTTATTTCACCCTATCGACTTAACGTTCTATATTTTATGTTCTATGTTCTAAAGAATATTTAACTTTATTTTCAGTTTTCACGGTATACGCAATGCAGTATTTCGTTCATGTTGAAAGCTTAAAATTCAAGATAATGTTATTTTTTTTTTATACAAAATCGAAAATCTTTTAATATTTAATTAATCAAATTTCAAGTATATTTAACTTAATTATAAATTCCGAACAGATTATTAAAAAATTATAAACTAAAATGTTCCTATATATGTACTTGTACCGAATTAATGTCATTCATTCTGGTGAGGATTTATCTTTTGCAAAAAAGATTATTTCTCTTTTTTTTTGTGTAATGTGTCATAAAATAATTTTTACATAGCTTAAGTCGGGAAACAGATGAATTATCCATAAATGTGAATGTAACAAAAGAGCTTTTTTTCACGCTCATATTTTTTTTAATAATATTTTATTTTATTTCTTATAACAAAAATAGTTGTAGCTCGATGAAATTGTTTCCCATTTTCAAAAGTCTGATTTCCCTTTTTTTCTCTTCAGTAAGAATAATATATAATTCAAAATTTAACAGGTTAACTCAATAAGCGAGTTTTAATTCGCCACAAACACCAATTAGATAGTTTTAAAGAACGTAGATAATTCTATAAGAATGTTTCAATTTCTTTTCTTTTAATTCAACTTTAAAGTTTTTATTATGCATTATTTTATTATAGAAGAGTAATTAGTATTCATCTATGAAACGCCTTGCCCCTAATTACAGATAACAAAAATATATAAATTTTAGTACCCATTCCTTTAAAA
The DNA here is from genome assembly GCA_964007475.1 of Hybos culiciformis. Lineage (NCBI taxonomy): Eukaryota > Metazoa > Arthropoda > Insecta > Diptera > Hybotidae > Hybos > Hybos culiciformis. The sequence goes on along the minus strand of OZ023273.1, from coordinate 37,686,712 downwards.
TATCAAAGTTGTATAAAAAAAATTCAAAATTGAAACCCATAAACGTAAACTTATGAATTAGAATTTGTTACAATTTTACACTCTTTTTTTAGTAGGTATAATTGGTTACAACAGCTCAATATAATACTCTTATACAATTTTTTTGTCCAACAGAATAATAAATTTTATTGTTATATTCCTTTTTCGATTGACAATGATGACATTTTTTATTGTCATTTATTATATACGTCATTATTGTTTCAAATATATTTTTTTTTATTTTTTATTTTTGTGGTTGAATGGATCAGTGACTGAATTCAAATAGTTTTTGATTTATTCATTGAAAGAATAAAGCCATGTACTTGAGAATTAATAATTCTTTTGTGATAATTTAAAGAGTTTGCTAAATAGTTTTTAAAAGGAATTTCGATAAAATTGTCTCTGCACTAATTATAATCAAAACGAACGGTGGTACTGCAAAGTTAGTTGCAAAGGTAGTTAAGATTTTTTTTAACTTGATATAAGACACAGACATTTTATTTTTAATTAAGTTCGTTTATCTAGAAAATGAACAAGATGACATTTATAAATTTCGATACAAAGTAAAAATTCTTGAATAGCTATTGATCAAGTTAATTTTTTATAACAAGAACTGTAATAAAATATAGTTAACTAAAATCGGCAGACAGACAAATTCTATCATTTAAATTTTAGTTTACAATTACTATTTTTTTTTTTTTTTATGAATGATTATTCTTGTGAAATAATCAAAAAAGACAAATAATGCGCGCAATAACATACTAATATTATGTTTGTTAAAATTGACATTTGAATGTGCATTAAAGTTACATCTATTGAACTTAATATTAGATTTATTACAACTGATTGATTTTATTGATTCTAAAGAAAGAAGTATTTAACTTTTTGGGATAAATTGTGGTATTAAATAAAATTATACATTTTAGGAAGATAAATTTTGATATACATTTTTATAGAATAGAGCACCGAATGATGTACTGAAAATTCACGTTTTTGGCTTACTAAAAAGTTTAGGGATAAGTAATATACATTTTTATAATAAAAATTTCGATTTTAAATTAATCTTATTTGTAATAAAAAGAAACTTTGGACATGGGGATAAAATAATCTGTGCCTCATCTGGAAATAACAATCGAAACGCTGGTAAAAATTAATTGAAAATATATTATTGCTTTAAGCTATATACCCAATTCTCATTCAATTTCCACTAAATGGTTTTAATTTGATAAATGAAAACGTGACTTAAAACACATTTTAAATTAAATTATCCAAATAATTTAATAAAATAAACTCCTTTTTTTAAATTTTATAATATAATTTATGTCTTAAGTAGTCACAATGTCAACAATGTCGAGCTTTATATTGAATTTTGAACAATAATAAAGAACACTGTTAATATTATAAAATAAATACATGTCGATTTATTGTAGAAATAATAAAAAATTTTTAAATAAAATAATATTTTTAAGAAATCTATTATTTGAAAAGCGTATTTACTTCTACTAACTCATATTCAGGTGGATTTTTATATGAACGAAAGGGAATACGCAGTAGGATGTTAAAAAGTTTTTTTATTCCAAGATTTAAAAATTGTTTTTTTTTTGACAAAAATTACAACAAAAATTAAAGTCTAATGGGAAGTAGATTTTTTGAAGAATGTTAATTGGGTCAGAGGAAAGATTAATAATACTTTTTTCAGCTCGTTAGTTAATTTTTATATGACAAATTGAATTCATTCATAATTTATTTATTTTTTTCTCGTGGGAAAATTATTTAATAAAATATTAAGCATTTTAGATTCAAATTCAACCCCATTCGGATGGTTTCTTCCAGGTTTTCTGGTTTAAATTATAAATAAAATTTGATTGTGGATTGAATAATTATTCTTTAAATTTTAGTTCAAATCATCAATGGTACGCTTCAATGGGTAATATCTTTTTAATGTATATAGAAGTAAATGTACACAGTATGAGTATTAAATCAGTTTTTTAATTTTTGCTGCTTTATGCTTTAGGAATATTAACTAATTTAATTAGAAAGGACAGAGAGAAAATAGAGCAATTGGTAAGGAACTATGTTACCTTTCCCGTCCAATAATATTATATATACATATATAAAATTATATATATATATATATATATAATATATATAATTAATTATTGTAATTATGAAAAAATGATGAAGGAACATGATTTTCAACATCTATTTTAACAAGGCTAAAAAAGTATTATTTTTATAGCAAATTACATAATGTTGTGTTGCACTCGTAAATTAATTTTAGAAGACATGAAGTTATAAATATTAAAGGAAATTAATTATCTAACAAATATGTATAGCTGTATAATATTTTATTTATGGCATAGATTCATGGACACATCGTTTAAAGTATAAGATTATATTAAAACAGATTATTGAACAATTTGAAGAGAAATGAAATGAATTATATATTTTATACAAGTATTATGTGTGATTAAAGTATCATTTTTTTTCCATAAAAGTTAAAATAGGTTAATTAATTCTCATTCAATTTCCACTAAATGGTTTTAATTTGATAAATGAAAACGTGACTTAAAACACATTTTAAATTAAATTATCCAAATAATTTAATAAAATAAACTCCTTTTTTTAAATTTTATAATATAATTTATGTCTTAAGTAGTCACAATGTCAACAATGTCGAGCTTTATATTGAATTTTGAACAAAAAGCAAAACGTTGTGTTGGTAAATATTTGTACGTATTCAAATAAAAATCACAATTTTGAGAATACTTTTTACTTAAATTGTTTCGTTCTGATATCAAGCTTAGAACTCATGAGAATCATCCACTTGATCCCTAAATCATTGATAGATCAAATACATCAATTTTTAATAACTTTCAAGTAAAAAGTATTCAGCATTCAGTTATTTCTTATTTAAATATTATTATTATTTGTGACGATTCCTTAAATGGTTGTGTTTTCAAACTTGCAATGTATTAATTCTATTTAAAAAAATTAAAATCTTCATTATATACTTGTATAGTATATTGAAAGTTTTTTAATTGGAATGTTTCACGATTATATGTTCCCATGTCTATAATATTGATGAAATATCTTCACTTAATTACATCACTCTACATCACTCACAATGAAAAATAAAGAACATATTGATATTTATATATATAATCTTGATGAGAGTTTTATGATTCAACCGAGAATGTTTTAATCTATTTTATTAAGCCAATTTTAATTGTGATATTTTTTGCATTGCTAGAAGTTAAATATTGGTGTTGAAAACTCTTATTTCCAGGAAACTGTCCTGAAAGCAATTATATTATATTGATGAAATTATTTTTTTTTTTTTTTGAATTTCTATTAATTTAAATATTACTTGAAATTATTGAAAACTTTTTAGATTCTTTCGCCCTGTTATCAAGCTTGGAACTCATAAGACTGACTTATCAAATTGATACCTATTATCATTTATAATTCTTGAGATTAATTTTATATAATTTAATTTTTACTTGAACTACATGAAATTTGTTTATTTGTGTTTAATTTTTGATAGACTAACTAAGTATTTATTATCTTCGCTATTCTTATTATCTTACTATCTTAAATGGGTTCTAATTTTTTATTGATCGGCATAGAATTATTTCAAAATATAACTGAGACATCTGTTTTCAAAACGTGTCTGACAAAATGGCATTAAGACACTCCATGTAAAAATGCTTCCATTATCACTTTACCTAATAATGAAAAATTAAATTGTTCCAAAAAATGTAGATGTTAAATTTTATCTCTTTATTTAATATATTGAATACTTTTATGAAAACGAAAGTGTTAATTAAAAAAAAAAAATGCAAAGAAAACAACGTACATATTTTCATATTCTTGCCTACCAATTTTGTGAGAAAAATTCACACTATTTATTAAAATTTAGGAATTAATAATTTTATTGGTTCACATTATGAACTTACATTGCAGGTAGGTACATTTAATATGATTTTAAGATTATATTAAAAATATTTTATCCAGATTTGAAGTATGTATGTATGTATATAATATGAATACATAATGTACATAGCACATTTTATCAATTGATTAACATAATTTATTACTTTTTTTTTTTGCAATTTTTTCTCTCAAATATTAATATTTTTTATGATTTTTGCACCACATGAAATGATTATGGCAATAATAATTTAGAATATTTTCTCCAATAGATAATATTTTTAATATTAATTTTTTTTTATTGGCACCTGACAGGAATTTTATGGCATTTTATTTTTATTTTAATTTTGATTTTTTTTTATTTGCACCCCTGTAGCTTTAAAATACTTTTAGATGAAAATGATAATTAGATGTATTAAAAAAAAAAAAAAAATTAAAATTTTTAAACCATATGCATTACAGTGTTTCTTTCATCATGAATGTTTTGTGGAAAAAAAACAAGTGTATTATGTAAAAATAATTTTATCATGCTCCTATGTAATATGATTTTTATTCCAAAAATTCAAATTGAATTTTTATAATTAAAAAAAAAATCAATCTTACTTGAAAAACGAATCCAAATGTCTGGCTTAATTTGCTTGTATTTGAGTATAGTTTTAGATTTACCCACGAATGTGACAGTAGAAGCTCTGCTATGAAAGCTATGAATATAATATTTTTAAACAATATACATACTTACATTTTTTTTTCCACAACGGTCTAAAATAAAATTAATAAAATAATTTATTGCTTCCTTTATTCATTATTATGTGCTAATTTGTTAAAAAAAAAAAGAAATAAATAAATAAATTTGCATATAATAAATTTTAATTTCTTAATTGAAGGATCTTCGTATTTAAGGTTTTCATAAAAAAATAAAAATACATAATATTAAAACAAGTAGCTAATTTGTATTAAATAAAAAAAATAATTAAACCAAAACATCTGATCTCATTAAAAAATATGTTCCAAACTTATATAAATGTTAAAAATTGAGAGAAACACAATTTTTCTTTAAAAAGGTATACATACTTACAATTATGCATATATGTAAAAAAAAATTCTTAATTTATGTAAATATCTTTTCTGATCAATGTAAATTTCATATACATATTGTTATTTATATATATGTAAATAGTATATATAAACATTATTTATATGTGCCTATATTTATGATAAAGAAATGTGATAATTAGTTATAAAATATCAAAAAACATTTTCAGAAAAATTATGATAATTAATATGTTTTTTTTGCCGCAATTGACTTGATTTAAATAAAATTTGAAGAAATATATTAAAATATATCAATTTGAGTTAGTTACACATAAAGTGAGTAAAAGCATATCCTGCAATATTTTCTCAATCGATATAATTTAATTGATTTTCCGCTTTATTAACACCTGCTATTTGTATTGGGTTTATTCGTTGTACGAAATAAGTATTTTTATTTTCTTCCGATACCTTTGGTACTTAAGAATTAAGAATTAATGGTCGAATTATATTGATGAATTGCTTTCAAGCTAAATAATTCTCTCTATGACATTAAGTTGCTGTTGGGAATAGTAAACTTGAAATAGTAGAACAAAGTAAAAAAAATAACTAGTATTCAAACGTTTAGCTTATTACGTGCGAAATCTATAACATTCTGTTTTTAAAGAAAATATTGCTCTATTCAATTCGAATTCAATTAATAAAAAGAACTTCCGCTTACGTTGCAAGGGTCAGATGAGGAAGCAGCATTATACATTTTATGAGTATTATATAGATTATTTTTTCAATGAAACTCTGTTAAATTAAAGATTTTTTTTTATTATCTATATGTTGAGAGAGATATGCAGTATACGTTGTACAATCAGAACTTTTAATGTTTTTTGTTTCAACTTTTAAACATCAATTAAATACCAATTACAGTCACATAAATTATTTAAGTTAAAAAAAGAAAACTGATACCATCTTTTTCAGTTTACAGTAGCTGGAAAGTATGTTGCAAGCGGTAATCATCAATATGCAGGATATATGTTATTAATGATAAAAATAAGTATAACACTTGAATATTCATAATTAATTTATTTATGAGTACATATAGGATATGTCGTGCCATGAAAATTTTAAACTGTACTTATATAGATACATACACATGTTGTACATACACCAAATTTAATTATGTATTTAAAAGAAGAAATATAATTATGTTTTATTCTTTTGGTTCTTATTATTAAACGATAAAATTATTTAATTATCTCCTTTTTATTATTAGAAATAACATCGATAACTGAAAAACATCGATAACTGAATACAGCTAGTGGTGATATTCGAAATTTGAGATACACCCGAGAAGAATTTTAAGATTAAATATTTAATTAACTAACTGCAATATAAGGTTTTGGCGTAGGAGTTGCCAAGCCAAATAATGTATTTATGGCGACTGTATTTCACATCTATTGTCACACTATTGTATCGATTTTTCCATTAAATTAATTGTCGAATTCTTTATTGTACATTTATTAGACAATTTCGTTTATGATATAATTCAAGATGCTGAATTCACTTGTTTCGGCAGAATTAGCATGAATATCTTTAAAAATTATTTAGATTATTTTCAGCTTCTAATAGGTCTGTCATCAACAAAGTCTCAAAAGTCGTTTTCTGAAGAGTTGTATTCAATTACTTTACCATTAACTAATGGTTAAAATATTATCAAGATCTACGGAAAACTTTGAAAATTTGAACAAGTGTTACGGCCGTACTGCACCGTGTCGCCCGAATATATCACCAATGAATATAACTGCCTTGTCGAATATGCGGCGGTCTGTCTGCATACTTAATTTTACAAAAAAAATTATTTATGTGATCATACCTTTAGTTTCCAAATAATATTTTAATTCTTTTAAACACTATATGTATGCATTTATTACATAATGCAGTAAGATAGGTACACATATTATTATAAAAAAAAATCAATGAAAACAAAAACAAGTCACGATTTTATGGTGTTTAACATTTTTATTGTTTTCTTATAGTTCTCTCACCTAGGAACATTTTAGTTTTTTTTTTTTAGATTTATTGTTTTTATTAATTCCGATTTCAGTTTATGGTTGTTATTTTTGAATGTGAGTGTTGCAAATACAATACATATTTGATAAATTTAAAACAATTTCATTAAATTTGTTTGAAATATTGCGGAAAGTATTTTAATTTTTGTTTATTGAAAGAAGATAATGAAACACCGAAACATTGAAATTAGAAGAAGACATTAGAATTAGATACATCTTTCAAATATACTAGAGTACGATTCAAATCGACTTGACCAATCCGTTATGCAAAGCTTTCCCTTTCCATTACAAAATTCTATACAAAATTTAGGGGAAATTATTTAAGAAAAAAGCTCATGCAATTTTGTATAAAATTTTGTAATGGAAAGGGAAAGCTTTCATAACGGATTGGTCAAGTGATTTGAATCGTACTCTACCAATAATTTCTTATTTAAGTTCTTGCTGCTAAGCTAAATAAACAAGGAAGAAATTAAATTTAAAATATAATTTATTTCATTTTACAAAAAATACAAGTCACATTTAAAAATACATATAAATATCCAATTTTCGAAATCTTTCCTTTTAATTAATTGCACTTCAAACGAGTCTCTTTCTTTTTGTACATTTTATTTAGAATATCACGTTTTTTTCGTAAACCCGCCTCTAACTAAGCGAATTCTGTCTAATATAAAATATAATAAAAAGTTATCATTAATGTAACAAAATAAAGTATCAAGTTAAAAATACCGAATTCTGTCTAATATAAAATATAATAAAAAGTTATCATTAATGTAACAAAATAAAGTATCAAGTTAAAAATATCAATCAATAACCTTATTATTATCTACTTTATTATTAATTTAATGTCAATACTTTAATTATTCTTCAATGTTATTAATGCATAAATTATTCAAAAATTTGGAAATTGAACGCAAAGCTTCAACTCGACATGGGATGCCAGATAAGATATCTTAGACCAATCAAACAAATACTTTGAAAAATAAAAGATATGCGTAAATAAGCTCTACGGGAACAAGCCCTACGAGAAAAGTGCATTGAGGCCTGCATGAATTCAAGAGGCCAAACGGGATAAAAGTGAAAGAGTCCATGTAGGTCTTACTGCAATCTATAAAATGCATGAGAAGACATATACGGAAAAAATACATTAAGTCACACATGGCTTATTACACTATCAAAAGTGGATTATTCCAGGCTTGAAAATATAAAACAAACCACAGGCTGTACGGCTTTTGGCACTCTTTTCGTAGGGCTTATTAACGTAGGGCTTGTTGTTCGACGCCGTTAAAAAACTTAAATATATAATGATTTTACTTTTTAAACTTATAATAAAGTTAAATTTACATATTGTACAAATATGCCGCCAAAAAAATTCAAAATAGGAATATTATATGAACAAATTTTTACGGAATGCAAAAGGTCGTGTCAAATATTTAAATTTCAAAGAAAACAATACTCATTCAAATTAAATTTATCTCAGTCGTTCTGATATAAAATTTATTGCCTTATTTTATTAAGTGTAAAATTTTGCATACAAGAAATATTTTTTCATAGGTCAAATTTATATTGAGCGAATATATGTGCTTTTTAACGCATAGATTAAATGCAATTAGGTAACTATTAAAATGACATAATGATTTCAAAAATATAAAATTTTTTATTTTTTTTTATTCAATATTCATTCAAAACTTGATTGAATGAATTTTGCAAAAAAAAATTTCTTTGATTAACATTCATTCATTGTAATTATTTATTTTTTTTTCATACAAATCTGCATATCTGCTGTTTTTTTTAATGATTATATTTTACAGAATGCAATATTTCAAGCCAAAATTCTCCCATCTTTGTGAAATGGAACACATTAAACGATCATAACAAGTTGTTGGTGGAATTTTCATTATAAATAAAATGAAAAGTTATCAACATCTGGGTAACTTGGCTATAACTTACTTTAAATATGTACATAAATGCTATATGATTAATAAAAAAAAGAAAAAAAAAAAAAAAAATACAGGGTTTGCAGAGAGTTGTATTAAAATTATTGAATTAAGACTTAATGTGCTTCAACTTGAGTTGGCCAAATTAAAATTTACCCATGTGTAGTGAAGTAGACAGTGTTTTTCAACAAGTCTTTTAACCAAATTGAAAAACATCAAATAATTTTATATTTGTATGAGTGCATACAAATTGAAAGACAAGTTGAGTAGTGTGTATAGTAATGTTGAAAGATAATTTTAAAAGGCAAGTTTTTCAACTTAGTTTATACGTCTGTAGCGAACTTCTAACTCGTCTAGCACTTTTATATGAGTATTCTTAGCTGGGATGTTTTGAATTTAAGAAATTCATTTCAATTCCGTAAAGAAAATTATAGTATTATCTATTGTAAAGTTGCTTTAAGCTCTATTTGAAACCATTACATATGATAATCTAGAATTATTAAGTAATAAATGAAATTGGCAAAAAATGAGGAACGGCTTTAAATTTTTTTACAATTTGCATATAAATAAGATTATACTAGAAAAATGTCAAAACAAATTAATGCGCTTTTATGGCATAAAATACAAATAATGTTTATAAATTTTTGTTCGTCTTTTTATTTGATCGAAATAAAATAATTTTATATCAAATACGTATTTTAAAAAAAATTCTTGATTGAAAATTTTAAAATCTTTGTGTAGAGTTTTATTCAGCATGCTTCTTGCGTCATTTTTACCCAAAAATTTTTCTTGCAGCTTGCTGTATGAAATCACTTTAGCTATAACAATCATTTGGAATGGCACAAACAAGGTTAGTATTTCAGTAAACCTAAAATCCAGATTAATTCATTGTTTTATTAAGATCGACCACTTCTTTTTGCCACAAAAATAAGTTTGATAATTTTTACATTTCGAATAAACGTTCGGCGCGAAGATGACCATAATATATTATTTATATTGTTTTTGAAACCCTATTTTGCAGAATTGCTTACAATAACAATCTTTTTAGTCAATAAACTATCATTAGTATATAGTTTTTATTTTATTTTGCGTATTTTCTACTACTGATACATATACGAAGTAACAAACAATCATTGAATTTCTGATTTTAACTTAATGATAAGTTATAAGAATTTTTTTTTTGTTGAATGTAATTAATTGAGATTTTTATTCGATTCCTATATGATCAAAGCCATCAAACAATATTATAGTTGATTAAAATTTTTTGAAACGAAAAAAAAAGTCCTTGAACATAAAGCGTCCGGCGTGCACCGTAACGCAAAAAATACTCCAATAAAATTTATTGCGAGAATAGTATAATTTTTTTTTATTATAAAGTAATTATGTATGCATGTAACTAAATTTATAAGAACTATGTGTATTTTTTATTAGATAAAACTGTATTTATCACATAAGAATAATAAGTTAATATTGATATCTTTAAGTACAAATTAATTTTTTTTTTTGTACTGCCAAAAAAATCCGATAATGTATGGTACTTCGAAAGAGTTCGAATCCTATATTCTAGGTATTAAATCATTAGTTAAAACTTTTTTACTCGGAATAATGTCTCTGGTTTTAGTATTTTGTAAGTCTTTGACTTTCTGATTTCAATTTTGTATATACCTATATATTTATTATATAGTTAACTACGGAATCTAATTTTACAATGTTTACTGTCACTGTTTTTAGTAACTTATAAAATTAAAAAAAAAAAAACACAGAACTATTTTGCTTGATAATGAACTTGAGAGAAATTTTTAGTTGTGCTTAATTTGAAGCTAGTAAACAAACACTTACATTTTTGGTTTTGTTTTAGTGTAAAATATGTATGTTTTTCCAAATTAATTGAAATAATTTATAAATTAATTATGATCCAGGAAAGCTTAGATAAAGAACATAAATGCAAATTAGTCTTGAATAATTTTTTGGATTGGAGTATTTCTCATTTTATCTTTCATTTTAAATTAAATAAAAACAAAACTGTTGGTGTTCGGAGAATTAATACGTTCAAACAGAAAGGAACAAAATTTTGTTGAAATACCATTGAAAAAAAAACACTAATTAAGCTACAAATTAATAAAAATTAAATTAATAGGGTAAAATTTAAAGAAGTTTCATCTAATTTTGAAAATAGACTGACAATAAAAAAATTTTAAATTTCAGTTTCAATATCAGTGCCGGCCGTATCATAGATTTTTTGCTATTTTAATTAACATTATAATATAAGAATATACATTAGTGTTAGTTCAAAAACACTTGTCAGTTTATGCTTTAGAACTGCTCTTACCTAATTTTATATGATTTATATCTGGTAAGATTTATTTTTAGTCTGTGAATAAAATTACATGCAATATTTAAATAAGTTTCATACAATATCTTATTCTAATAATTAAATAAATATAATTAATATTTATTATTTACATTTGACCATGTAAATTAAATTAAATCAGTTTGAATACTTGTTAAATATATAAATTATTTTAACAAACGATCACTGTATATATAGATAATAACGGTATTCACTAATGGATAAATTTTTGTTCAAAATAATTAAAAACAATATTATGTTTAATTCGAAATATCTATAATGACGATAATAATAATAATAATAATAATAATAATAATAATAATAATAATAATAATAATAATAATAATAATAATAAAGTTATTGGAATAGTTTCAATTAAATTAGATTTAACATGAAAAATGCATTTTAAACAAAAAATAATATATAATTTTTGTTTTTGTTTTTTTTTTTTTGTAATGAAAACTTCAAAAGTTGCATTTACTATAAAACGTGATTTGTTTTGGAAAATTTCTTCAATTTAAAATGTAAAAAAAATTCATTAATTATTCAATAAATGTATTTTGAAGTCAATAAATATTCTGACGAAATTATAATCTATTGTTTATTAAAATTATTAAAAAAAAACTTTTAGATGTCTTGTTTTCAACATATCCAGACAAAATTTTAGTTAAATGTAAGTAAGCTTGAGTGAATGGAAATCAATTTCTTAAATTGTAAAATATTTGAAAACAACATACTAATTGTCTATACATATGTTTGATTGTAAATCTAATAAATGTTATTTATTCTTTTAATTTCTTTGAATGCTTATAGCGTTAACGTGAACAATAATGGGTTCGATTGCCATCTCCGACTGGAATTGATTCAAGTTGAGAGCTTACAGAAGAACTGAAAAAAAAAATGAAATTAAATTGTTATTAAAATTAGAAAAGATATTGTGGACAATATACTGAAATTTTTTGTATTCTCTCGGATTATAAGCATCTGAAATCTAACTACTAAGTGATGACAAAGTGTTCCTTGTGAAATATTTAAATCAGAGCTAATGTCCTAAAAAATGTATAAAATAAAGTTAAATTTTTTTTTTTTAAATTGATAATAAAAAGATACCATAAATAATGAGAAAATTATAGTAATTTTGTTCGAAACATTAAATGTTATATATTTAGTTTGTTTTGCATAATTTTGTTTTCATTGTATACATTATAGGTTTTGTAAAACTAAGGATAAAAATCAATTTTTTTTATATAATATGTTGAAATTGTGCTTTCTAGAGCTATCTGAGCGCAATTAATATTTCCTGTCAATAATAATTTAGTTTTAGTGAGAAAAATAAAATAAATTTATTAATGTTTTAATTTTTAATTTGTGTAAACATTAGAAACTAAAGTATTGATCAAATTCATTTTATACACTGCGTTAAATGCATTAAGAAAGCTTTTAGCTTTAAGTAATATTATAAGTATAAAGATAATTAAAATTACAAAAAAAATTACAAAAAATTACAAAACAAATAAATTCGAAATCAAATCGAAGAAATCTTAGATATAAGAAAATTATAAAATATAACATGGTGATTACACAACTAGACGAAGAATTAGCGCCGTGACATTTGTCCGCGGGACATTTGTCCGCGATGAAATTTGCCGCGGACAAATGTCTCAAAATGAGCGGACAAATGACATTTTGCAAAATGACATTTGTCCGCGATTGAATTTTCAAACTTTAGCGGACAAATGTCATTTTGCAAAATGTCATTTGTCCGCGATTGAAATTTTAAATTTTTAGCGGACAAATGTCATTTTGCAAAATGTCATTTGTCTGCGATTGATTTTTCAGTTTTTTTAGCGGACAAATGTCATTTTGCAAAATGTCATTTGTCCGCGATTTTTCGAATTTTTCATTTGTCCAATAGTTTTGTCCAATAGTTTTGATACATTTGTCCGCGGCGGACAAAGGTCATTTTACAATCGCGGGCAAATGACATTTTGCAAAATGACATTTGTCCGCGAAGTTTTCCATACAAATTTCATCGCGGACAAATGTCACGGCGCCATTTTTATAGCGGACAAATGATATTTGTCCGCGGCGGACAAAAGTCATTTCGAATCGCGGACAAATGTCATTTTGATCTCCACTATACAAAAACAAATCGCGGACAAATGTCCCGTGGACAAATGTCCAACCCCGATAAGATAACTATATAAATTTATTTTCTTTACAGTTGTGTTCACTGTGAAAAAAGAGAATAGCAATGCATAACACTGAGAAATTTTGGTCTTCCATCTATAGTGTTACAAGATTTACATAAAAAGTATTTAATTTCCCATGAATTGAGAATAATTTACGCAGACAGACGGGTCAAAATATTAGAAAGTCTATATGATATTAATAAATTATTTTTTTAAATATTTCAATACTACATCATTACAATGGATGAAGTGAAATTATCTACATGCATCTATTATGATTACTCTCCGTTGTTTAACTATAATAATGTAGAATTTGTTTATCTTTTTTTTATTGCATTTTGTGCATGCCCCGGAAATATACTTTCTTCAGATATTGATTGCAGTTCACTGCTAATGTTTGTAAATAGTAAGGTATTAAAATAATTTTTTTTGATTATTGATTGCACATATTAGAGATTGTAGTCTAATGATTGGTTAATAATTTTCTAAGCTATCATTTTAACAATATAAAGTTATTTAAAGTTATTACATCTGTTTGATGCAATTCATATATGAGATGCAATGAAAAATTTAATGATTTTTATTTTTTTTAACAGTCTTAAAATTAAATTGCATAAAAATGGTGTACTGTCGCTTTTTCAGACCAGATGTATGGTCAATTAACCTAATTCTAGGTCTAAAATAAAATAATAAAATATGTGTGTACGTACATAAATATTTATATACTATATTTACGTATATTACATTTTTATGTATATTACATTTTTTATAAGAACAAATAAGAAAAAATAAAATTATTGTTCCAAATAAAAATTTAAATGTTCAGTGTTAGTAAACGAAACTCTTTTTCCATACTTTACAACGGTTGTGATCATTCTTGTAATCTTTGTCTAATTCAATAGATTCAGACTTTTTGTCAAAGGTCCAGGGATTTTGTAAAAGCATATATCTTTGACAGAAACTTGTAGTTTTCTTTACATAAATGCAGGGAACCTTCTAATTTTTTTATAATTATTATTTTACTAAATTCAGAATTTTTGGATAAAAATTACTTTTTAATCTTAGGTATTTATTATTTTATTATACCAAGGTATTTTTTTTCCTCCAAATGGTAATTTCTGCACAACAAAATATTCAATTAGAAAAACATTGTGTGGACCATATGTAATTGAGATAGCATGACAGGTGAATTATGTTTTATGCTAATATTTTGTCTTTAAAGTAATACCAAAGTAATTTTTCTATGTTAAATAAAACATTAGAAACATAAAATTTGTTAGTTTTGTAATTCTAAACTATATCTATTTTTAATGTTTATTTTTATAAAAGACTTGATCATGCAATATTTATGTATTTCCCAAATACATAAATCTAAAATTTTTTGATACGATTATAAAAAAAATGTTTTGTATACTTAAATGCAGCATAAAAGCCAAACCAGTTGCAAATGAAAAAAAAAAGTTCTCTTTTGTAAGAAAGTACATGCAACTATATTGAGGAAGAAACCAAATAAAATTCCATAGTATGCTAAGAATCTCATAAGTTTTGATGAAAGCGTGTCTGTATTTGAAATTTATATTTTTTGATAATTGATGTAGACCGTGTACTGGGTATAAGTTGAATTAAAGTATATACTTATAAGCCCACAAAAATTTTTAATTTTCGTTCTCCTATAGAATTTAAAATTATAAAATACAGAATTAATGCGTGAAGTTTATTTTCAGTGATTTGTTCTTATTTTTAACCTAGCTTGATATCTTATTCAACATAAGGTTCATAGAATAAAAATATCAAAAAGAACTTATTAAAAAAAATATATTATCTGAAATAATTAATTTTCACTTTTAGGTTTTAAACGTACATAGTTGATAATCTGTTGAAATTTTTCTTATATCAAATGTAATTTTTCGTAAAAAGATTCTACGTTTAATGTGAATTTATTGTATAAACCATTACTTCCTTTTTAGATTTAGGTAAACCTAAACACTATATTGGCAATCTTAAGTAAGTTAAGGGTAACATAATATTTGTACTTTAAGTGTAAAATATATCAGATAAAAAATACTGAAAACTATGAGTTTTGTTAATTTTATGCACTTATGAACTAAAATTGAAACACATTTAAATTTCATATCGAATCAAAATAATAAATAATAAAATATTTTTATAAACTTTATTTCCGTAACTTACAGTAATTTTAAATCAAATATATAATTTATTGATCAAATTAACAAACTTGGACCTTCTTTTACTTTGATAATCGCTTAATTTAATACAAAATGTAAATAGCATAAATTAAAAATGCACATCTTCTTTGCCCTAAAGGTTAGCTTTATTTTATATTGTTGAATTTGATTAATAATAAAGTAGATTAATCCGATAGAGATAAATTACACGTGAATAAGCAAAGTAGCAACGAGAATAAAAAATATTTTTGTCAACTTGATATTGATATCAATAAAAAAAACATTCGCTTTTCTATACACAGATTAAGGATTTTAGTTCAAAATTAATAATTCAATTTCAAATAAAAGTTCATTCAATAATATGTGCATGTAAAGATGTTTATTTTAAATTGATATTTGTTGAAATAAAAAGAAAGGTTCCATTCAATTAATTTTATTTTTTTATGTTTTGTGTTTCAATTTTAATATAGTTAATACATATATTCTATTCAAAATATATGTTGCATTTGAAAATTTTAAAGTAAAGCTAGATGAAAAACTGTATATTATGTTTTCAAAATTCAAAAATGCATTAAAGTTATAGCTCATACATTTAAAAAGTAATTTGCTTGCATTTTAATTGTTTACATAATTTTTAAAAAATTGAAATTCATTCAAAATAAAATTAGTACAAGTATTATTGTCCCCCAAATATACAATTATTTTGCTATTTAGATTAACTAATGTGAAATTTTATTGGAAACATCCTGCAAGTATTCTTCTTTATTCTCTTATTAAGCAGCTGTTGAAAAAAGCACCGAACATCACTTGAAGTATAGGTAGTTTATTTGTTAGCCTTTTTTATGCAAAATTTTGATTACACTGACAGTGGAAAATTTAATTAAATTGTTGCAAAAATTTTACATAAATAATATTTGACATAAAAATTAATAAATTTAAGCAATAGTTACTATATTAAAATTAGAATTTGTTAGCAAACAAAATATCAATCAACACTCATTTCGTTTTATAAATAGGTTATAAGTTCTATTGGTACAAATAAAATATAATTCAAGTCTAAAAAAGTTCAATAAACGGGTTTCTGTAATGAAATTTAGCTAAATTTTTAGCATTAATTATGCTAAATCTTAATTTATTGCTCTTGGAAGTTATTATTTTTCCTTCTTAAAGTATATGTTACTAGATTAATAATATGTAATTAATCATAAAAATAACATGGTTTTATTTTTGCACAAAATTGCAACAATATAATCATTGGTTAATTGCGTAACTAATAGTCTTAGTAAAAGAGAAACAAAAAATATATAAAGATGGAAATCTTACTTTAAAACTATGAGATTTAAATAAACTAGATATTGTTTATATTACACTCGATCATATTTACCCAAAGATTAAAGTACTATTTATATTGACTGAAATGAAATACATAAATTACTGAATATACTAGAAAACTTTAATATTATAGTTTAGTCTAGCAAAATTTTTTTCAAACAAAAACGTCTTACTTTTAAGAAGATATGTATTTTAATTAAAAAAAAATTATTTTTGTAATAAAGCTGAAAAGACCAATAGTCGGAAGCTCTGAAAATATAAATCAAAACATAATATTTTATTTTTGAAAATTTGAAAATCTTAAATTGTGGATTGAACATTATAATTGTTATTCCATATTTTGGATGATGAAACTGCTTTTGACTCAAAAGATGAAACTAGAAACAATTTAAAAAAAAAAATAAATTTCTATCAAAATTATAAATTATCTCGCTAAAATAAAATTGCGCGAATCATTTATAAAGCAAGGTGCATTTTCTTTTCTTATTTTTTTCCTTTAATTTTCTTCTTATTATTTTTTGTTTTTTGTTGTTTTCCATTCAAAACACTTAAGTTTTTAACTTAGCCGTCGACGTTTTATATGAGCACAATTCTGATAATGAAAAAAAATAAATAAAAAAATTATCGAAATTTGATAGCTTGTAATGTGGTATTTTATTTTTAGCTTCTGGTATTTTAAAACGAATTAAAACTTTTAAGTGAAAATTTTTTTTTAGATTATAATATGTACAAAAAAAAAGTATTATTTTCAATGCAATTAAATTGCTGCTTTAAAATGAATTAATTTTTTAATTCAGTGCACAGTTAATTAATTGAGAGATTTTTTCATGAACAAAATTTCATGTATAATAATATTGACCACCTTTTTGAATACAATCCCTCTTGTAGAAAAATGTTAACGAGGTATAAAAAATTTAAAAAAAAACAGCACGAAGTAAATTTTGACGTATTACTCGAAATTTTTATAGAACAAAAAATTATATTTTAGATCTAAGAACTTGTAAAAGAGATAAATCTTCTAACTGAGATTTATTTTGTAATCGAATTGCCAAAAATAACCGCGAAACAAAATAGTGGTTTATTTTAAAAATATATCGTAAATTTTTTGTCAATAAATCAGGAATACTGAAAAGAAAGTCTACCAGTGGTGCAGCTAGGATATCAGTCGCCCGGCACACAATAGATTTTTGGTGCCCCCCTATCTCCATTTAAAAATTCGAAAAACATATATTAAATTATTATACATAATTAGTTAAGAAGATATTATATATTTTACATAACCTACCGTTTTGGAAGAATGAAAACAACTTAATACATATACATAGATAGGTCGATATATTATTTAGTACTAATAAAAAACAACAAACACTTATTTCATGTGAGACAATTGAAAAATTAACAAAAATTCCAGTCCGAGGTGAGAATCGAACCTACAACGAAACATGCCATAGGCAATACCACACAGAGTAATAATAACAATAATACCTACATTATAAATAAATTTTGCAATGAAATTTATAAATTACTTGTATATATTTTTCTTTTCCAGGCTTAAAAATTGAAGGTCACTTAGGCAATTTTGGAAAAACATCTTCTAAGAAGAAGAAGGGTAAGAAGCTCTAATGGAGCTTTAGCTTCAATTTGAACGGAATAACATCTTGCATGCACATATTTCGACATAGAGTAATTTAAAATTATTATAAAATCCGTCCAAATTTTTACAATTCTATACAAGATCGTTATCAACATTATCCAAGTAGTATAGATCAATTAGCGAACAAATTAAGGAGTAATTTATTAATTACGTTTAGAACAATTTTTTTTTGGAAGCAGAAAATCTCTCCTCTCGCTACGTCACGATAAAAACTTGATTTGAATACTGGGATGGAATCTTTTCATCTTTTATTTCATATATGATGCAGTTTAAGAAGAAAATTTGTTACACATAAACCTAGTAATACAATAGCTATAATAATAATTAAAAAACAATCATAAAAACAAGATTATGATCATTGTAGTAAAATAATAATAAAAATAATAAAAAAATTGTAACAATTGGATGATTCTATAAAAATTGTATGTTGATATCAAACAATATCCGATTTCAAAAATATTTCTGTTTTTATGTCAAAATTTATATGTCATATATATTTTTCTATTGAATCACAAATAATGTAATAAATTTATCCAAATAACTTCTTTTTTATTAAATGTGTAATAAAAAAAAAATTAATTGATTTCCTATTTTAAGTGTATTTTTTTTAATTGGAAGAACTTTTCTTAATGCAGCGTAACTAATTTAGTTTTATCGACAACATTTCAAATTTTCATTTCAATTTAATTTTAGTAATTTGACCTTTTTAATCATTTTTATATAATATATTATAATAAATAAAATTTCTAACATCTGAATAATATAAAAAATAAAAAAAGTTAACTTCATTATAAATTAAAAAAAACCAATATATAAATGACAAAACCCACATACAGTTGACAAGTTCTTTAACAAAATACTGATTATGTCTAAAGTCTGTAACTAATAAATCAAACGATATAGTTAGGGGAGTGATTTCAATTTAGAAGACCAAAGTAAAATTGTATAAAATTATGATATAATTAATTATTAATTAAAAAAAGTATATATAATGTCGATATTTAATTAAAACAACCGCATCTTTAAGTTCTTTCTATCCCTTGCTATTATATACCTATATGTCAAATCGAACTTGCGGGTGACTTTAGCAAGATTAGATATTTGTCATAGCATTTTTACTTATTAATATACGTATATGTGTTCATACGATTATGGCGATTTAAAATATTCGACATAAAAACTTTAGAAACTCATTCATTTTATATTATATAAAATATACTAACGTTAAAAAGACTGTATAATTTTGGTATATAGAAAATTTTGCAACAATTCAATTGCCATACATTTTTGGACGAGTTTTTGGGCTTATAATATCAGAAGTAAGTAGTTCTAATCTCTGCTGATTCTCCAAAGAGTGGTTTTTATTTTAGTGTATATTCAAAGCACTAAGTATGTCCTTTTTTAATGTTTAAATTTCATTAGATTGAGAGAACACTATAATTTTTAGTTACATTCGGAAAAATTTATATATTGAAAAGGAAATTTTAAGATTCATTTTAAATTTTATTGCTGAACAAAGTATAATGTTACTAAATTTTATTTATTATTATTGTTATTCTCAATTACTTTCAATTACAATGTGTATAATTTTCCTATACACACATATTATTACAATAGCAGATAAATACAATAAATATTTTATTCAGAGTATTATACCTAATATTTATTATTCAATTAAAATTTGAATTTAACATTTTTCTCCAAAAAAAGATTATTGTAAACAAAATGAATGTACATATAATACCGTTAAATAAGTGTTTATTTGAATAATATATTTTAAAATCATAAAACATGTTGATAACGATCAAAACAATATTTGAAATTCAATAAATAGTGGTGAACTTTTGATCTTTGAAAAAATAGATAAATTTCAATTAGCACATAATTTTTTTTTTGTTTTTTTTAACTTTTTCCCTAAAGAAAGTATTTTGTATTTGAAAAATATAATAAATATTATCCATTCAATGGAAATTATATTAAAAAAAGAAGATCGAAATGATTAATAGCCAACCTGGTAGATTTGATTGCATGTATGTTTTTTTTTTGTAAAAAATAAGTTAACGTTTATTATAAATTTCAAAAATATTAATTCATTATTGTTCAATTGTTTATCTTTTATATCAAAAAATACAGACATATATAAAATTATTTTAATTTTCTCAATACGATAAATTATTGAATTCTGTTCTCGTATCTATATCATAAACCTTGACCCCAGCTTACGACTCATTATCAATTAGTAAACAATAAGTTAATTTTAAACAAAGATTTATATATTGGTAATGTTTTTGATTTTTAAAATTTTTATTTATTATTTTTTAACGACTGAAATATCAACATATTTTATCTGAAATAAGTTCGTAAAGTCTAAAAATTACTTCTAGTACTGACTAATTTCCTTATAACAAACCGCTTCCTCTTTTTTACTATAGTCCACGAACTAATTATATCTATTTGAACAGGTATCAACTGAACATTTCTGTGTTTCATCAGTTCGGAACAATTACTTTTTTCGACTGGTCGTTTTTTTTCCTATCTGGGATGTATTACCCTGAATTAGTTAATACATCGTATTATATATAATGAGAGCGATTTGATAAATACGAGAAAAGTTGATTTCGCCTATTGATTCGATAAAATCATTACACGAAGTAAAATATCGGTTAATTAACATTATGGGCACTCCTCACCATCGATCAAAATGATTCACCAGTGGGCTTACTAAATTTTAAAGCGATCGCACTGACTCAATTAGCGCTAAATGTTCGGGAATTCGACTTGGCTCAAAACACAAGAAATGGAATCAAACGGAATGACAATCAGCGATCCACGAATGATTACGACCGAATGTCAATAAACGACCGTGAATTGCGTTAGAAATTGTTACTGATCCGCCATATTCACCTTAATTTAAACCTGCTACTATTTTCAGTTTTCAGATTTGAAGAAACGAGTGGTTCTTAGGATATTTGGGTCGAAAATGTCTATTTTATTCGAAGGGCATCGAAAAATGTTAGTAACGGTGCCTAAGATGTACGCTTCTTAAAGGAGATTACGCTAAATCAATTTACTTTTCACCTTGTTCAATTTTTCACTTGTATCGAATATAATTTTTAGCAAGATTTTCACTTTTTTTTTCATATTAAACACATTTTCTTATGACTAAAATAATGCTTCCTTCAGTTCCATGTTCCATCTGATTTTTATATGAGATATTATTTTTATGCATATTTGGTATATGAAACTGAGTTAATATTGATAAATGCAATTTTTAATGTGATTTATTATTTATTACACATTTGCTCGCAATTTTTGAATTATACATGTATTACTTATTTATAAATGACATTCTATGATAATAAATTTTTCTTTTTTCTTGAACCTTACTAAATTTTAGAAGATCATAAAACATAATTATTATTTATTTTTATTTAAAAAAAATAAAAACTAATAAAGAAAATAGAATTTAAGTATATGCGTGTTTTGTTAAAAATAGGCGAAGATACTTAAATTCAAATTTTAGGCGCCACTTCGTTAAAATTTTCACTTTATTTTTAATTGTGTAGTAAATTTTTATTACTTTAGCTTGAAAATTAAAAACAAAACAAAAAAAAAACTTTTATTATACGCTTTGAATGGCCATGGACACCTTTTGTTTCTTAATTTAATAAAAAAAAATTAAAAAGTATTAAATAATAGTTTTCATCGTGACGTGAACGACAAAATGATAATAATTTTAAAACTATAAAAAAAATTGTTTTTAGTGATATCATAAAAATTTAACAAACTGGAAATTCTTAAAGTTAAGTACAACATTCTCGAAACTATTTTTTGTAATAAACAAAACCTATAAAGTTAAATTTTCTGATAATCTACTATACATACATTTGCAACATAATTTCTTAATTTTCCAGACCATCAAGTATATGAAAATTAAAACCATAAAGAAAGCTTAAAAGTATAAGTATCAGTGAATATCAAGTAAAACATTTTTGGCCAACTCATAATTTTATTCGCATAAGTAATTATATTCAATTATATTAATTATAATTTGTAAAAAGTTATAATGTGGTTAAATGTCTTGAAAACGCAAATAGGAAAAGAGGTGTAGGTACAACCTCTTAACGCAAAACGTTGAAAAAGGTAGAAGTCAATAGATTATCTCACTTCAAACCTATTATTAAAACATTTTTAGTATAATATTACTAACCAGTAACCAGTTAATGTGTCTAGTTTACGTAGTTTACGCAACGCCACATGTTTGATCGTTTTCAAAGTTTGTATTATAATATTTGGGATTTTGAATTATGATGTGTTTAATTAAATCAAAACAAAAATATTAAAAAAAAATATATTTCTATATTATAATTTGTATGTATGATAAAATAAAATTTTTATTCATTTAATAAAAGTTCGATATATTTTTTTAAAGAATTTTATTTTTAATGACATTATTTAAAAAAAATTTTAAATATGTAAGTTGACACCTTTGGCCTCAAAATAAAGAAGTTCTATATCAAATAGTTGTTTTCTTTAGATTAATTCATCAAATTAGGCACATAAAATGTTTCCTACTGTGCAGATGATGAATTCATTAACGTGTGTAGTTATTATGCGTATGCTATATTTCGATAGATACAAATTCACAAATGTTTTTACCAACAGAAATTATTTGAAGTGCTTCATAATATTGCTTTTAGAATTTAGTATTCTTAAAAATACGGTTTCATTTTAAAGAAAATCATTGAAATTAACTTTTGATTATGATATTGAAATTCAAATTTAAGGAAGATTTCTGTGTTAAGGAATTTAAGAGTATTTCTTTAAGCTAAACCATCGTTAGAATACAGCAGTGCTGTACCTTAATATAACATTGTACCTAAATGTAACATTGTAAAATTAACAGATTTGAATATTTGGCTCAATTCTTGCTGCTCGCTTTAAGGAATATATATCTATACATAATATAAGCAACGTATATTATGTTCTATTGTTTGAAGTCGGTGATCCCTTTTCTAGGAAGTTTTTTTTATGCAAGTTTTATTCTTAATTACATTCTTAATTATATAACTTTTTAAATATAATATATAAGATACTACAATTTATTATATTATGTTATAATTTAGTTGTTGTTAACAATTGAAAAAAAAATCTATAATTTACTTATAGAATATTTTAATAATTTATTAATATCTGTAATCCAAAATATATTCTGTAATTTTTATCTATAAAGTTTCTATTCTGGAGCAACAAAAAATAAGATGCAGGTATTGTAAAATAAAATTCCTTTAAAAATTTATATATAACCAATGATATAACTTAGTAAATTAGAATGGAGGAAAAATTTATTACTGTCATATTTTTTTTTAATAACACAAACTGAATTAAATATTAATTCTTTTAAAGATTTTTATTTTATTTAATTTCGTTTTCATATTGATATTTTGCACGCAATAGCTGAAAAAAGTTAAAGAAAAAAAATTCTTTGGCGACACAAGCTTCTGCAAATTCAGTTGCAATTATTATACTTAAATTAAAGTATATGATTGCACAGCACATTTTGGCGCGCCAAAAAATAAATAACAATAATCAAAATAATTGCAATTTTTATTTATTTTTTTTTTTGCTTTAAGTAAGTTACCTATATTCGTTTTCATTTTTTAATTCAATAATATTCCTATGTACCTACTTTTTAAGTTAAATTAAATGAATTGGCAATTTATTGAATTTCACAAGAAAAAAATTTTACAACTGTCTCTTTAAGAAAAACAGCATGACGTATTATATACGCACATCCGGAATTTCAATGTTTCGCTATACGAAAAAGTGTAACACAATTTTTAATTACGGAAGCAAAATATAGTTTCCAGAAATTTAAACAGAAAAAAACTAGATAAATTTCAGTAATTTTTAAGGAATTTGATAAGTATAAGATTCTGGTATTTCTGGTTTGTGTTATTTGTAGTTATTAAAGTTTTTCAGAATCGAAATGGAATTGCTTTCTTACAGTAATGTGTAAAAGTGAATTCCATGAGCAATTTGATGATGTCTCTGTATTTAATTTAGTTTGAAGGAAGGAATCTTTTAATTTGTTTGCGTTGTTTGAGTGAAATAAAATATTTTCTGTGTGTTCATCATTGGAAAACTAAAATTTTTGTTTTATAGATTTAATCAGCTAAAGAATTTTTCCTTCAATAAATTTGAAAACTTCGAAAAAAATTAAAAGGAAGATTTCTTGTGAGATTTTGATTCATGGTTCGATTATGCGCGATCAGGCAGTTTATCTTTCAAAAAGTTTGAAAAAAAAAAAAAATATATATATATATATCTACATGTATCTATATGAATATATGTATATGTATTTAAATAAAAAAAAAATATTCAGTTGCCAATAATTTTTAATTTTTGCGTACCTATTTTAAAATTAGATTTTATAATACCCAAGAAGTTATAGCAGTGTTGCTTATATTGCATTTCTGAATAAAAATTGTAACTCTTCTAAAACTAAATCTAAACGCTTTTTATGACTTTTACAGTTGATCGTTATTCAAGGTCAATTATTGATATATTCGAATATATACTACTGAAGACAGAGCCAAATTATCCTTATTTCATTTAAATGCATGATTTATTCCTTTTTACGCCCATATTGCTCACTAACGAGAAACCAACAATGATCTAATAATGTATATAACAAACACATTAGGCGTTCGTCATTTGAAAGTTTACATTGCCTTCTGATTGGCATACAAATTAAAATTTTTGCGAATCAATGAAGACTTTGAAGAGGGATGAAATTTTTATTTTGGATTAAATTTTTTTTTTCGGGTATAATAAAGCAAAACAACACAAACATCTCCTTAGAAATGGAAATAAAAGAATTCTACAATTTCCATTAATGTTCAATTTATCAATTTATATATATATACTTTTATTTTTATCAGAAGCAGTCACAATTTATTTAGCCACTGGTTTACTTCTCAAATATGTGGAATAATCGAATAAAAGAAGAAAAAAAAAATCAATTGCGTGAGATTTCGTCGTACATTTTTTTCACAACTTTCGTGGAAAATTTGTGTCCCTTTAACGCATTAAATAAAAAATACCAATCTCACTTGGAGTTATTATTATTATTATTATTATTTTTTTATTTCAGGTAAAATTTATAAACATTATATAGGTATATAAATTTTCCGAATGGCGTTAAAAATAAAGTCAGAACTAAATTATTATCACTGAGGTTATAAATTTGATTTTTTTCACAACTTTGTTTTTGCTTTAAATCGAAATTAAAATGAAATCCGAAACCGCTATCAATTTAAAAACAAAAATAATAAAATTTCTTTTACTATTTTTTTAATCTCAAAATTCTGGTGTTTATTTTAATTACAAACCATTTTATGAAAAAATTAAAAACTAACTAAAGTTACAATGTATTATAAAATAAAACCTTAATTTTGTGCACTAAGTGTGTATAGTTTTTTAATCAATTCAATCCATTTTCTATATTCTATAACATTGATAAATAAATTGATGATTTTTTTAAGGTATGATCAAGAATATTTACGACATCTCATAATTTTGTTTGATTTTATATTTATAATTATTGAGTTATCGCAGTCGTTATTGAAAAGTCAGACAGAAATGAAAATCGAAAATTTATTTTCAAAAAGACATACAAACGTTCAAATTTATGTTCAGTTCTAATTTACTAAAATTTCTATGCTGCATTATGTATGTACTGTTAAATATTAAAATTGAATTTAATAGTTTTTTTTTTAGAAATAATTATTGTTTATGAAAAATGTAAATATGGTGGTTGTACATAAAATTGTTGATCAGTTAAAGACAATCGAGAATTTTTTTTTTGTTTTTATCGTGGATATAATTGAAATGGTTCGGTAATTATACTTTATAAACCCATAAAAAGAAAAATTTATCACCTGAAAAACACATAAAGGTATTATTTGATGTATTGCTTTTGCTTTCTAATAATATAAAATATTATATTGTCCTTAGCTATAGCATTTGCTTTTTGCTGCCTTAGAATTTCTCGATCTGGCTCGTAAGTTTTACAGATGAAATTATGATTTTTATAAATAAATATATTTGTTTCCGGTATTAGAAATAATAATTAATGTTTTCGGTTGCTTGATTTGAGCTCTGTCCACTGTGTTTATGAGAATAAAGTTCATTAAGAATGATAAGTATATTATTTCTAAGATATTGTTTAGGTTCAAGCTTTAAAATTATTATTATATTAAATTATTATTAAATTATTATTATATTAGCATTAAAATACGTATTAACATTAAAAAAATTAATTTCCGTTACAAAGATATAATTGAATAAATTAATTTTGAAATTTGACATAAAGTTGTTCATTCAGTTCGGAGGCCATACTGTCGTATTAAAATCATACAACTCTTTTCGATTATTACATTTTAATTTATTTAAACAAATATTATTTGTCTTAAAATTTTGTCTTAAAATTGATTATTTCATCTCCAATCTTCTTTTTATGTTAGAATATTTAAAATAAAATAATTTTTCCATTTTTTTTACTAACGTTAAGTTCGAATTCAAAACATAAGCATAAGATCAAAATTCTTGTTAAATTTTAAAAAGAATAAATAAATAAAAAAAAAAAATTAAAATCACTTGATAGATGAGTTAATTGTCTCAAAAAGTCAACATAATAAATTTGAATCAAAATGATGATGAAATTTTGTCATATAAAAACAAACAATTCATCTTAAAAAAAAAAAAAAAAAAACTTATTTTATGTTAAAAGCACACGACAATCTTGAATAAAAAACTTTTAATTACAATGCATTTTTGAAAATTTTATATATTTATGGGTTTTGTCTTTTTTTTGTATACGCAATATGTAGAAAAGAAAATTTTAACTTCGTTAAAAGAAGAACTGAACAACCGTTTTGTAACAGAAAAAAAAAACATTAGAAAAACTTGTTAATTTTATTTTATAGTAAATAGGGTTTTTAAAATTACAAAATTAGAGTAAACTATTGAATTTAATAAGATTTTGCAGCATACAAATAATAATCGAATTTGAATTTCTTTTCGCAACACAAAAATTAATTTTTTAATTAAATACATCGAAAAGAAAATATTGTTTTATATTCTTTGTACTTCTCTGTTAAAACCCTACCATAAAAATTTATCCTTGCATTTTATATGTATTAAATCAAAAATATTTTATAAATGCGACAGCATGAACATATAAATATCTGAATTACCCTTAAGATTAACCGAACAACAGGGTAAAAATTATCTATTAATCTCAACTCAATCATACTATTATTTGAAAACCTTGATAATATTTAATGAAATCTCATTTAAAAGATACTAAAGATGTATTTTTTTAGATTGAATGGAGTGAATAGAGTAATTGAGCCCACGATTTTGTTTTTGTGCATAACAAATGATGAAAACAAAAAAAAAAAAAAAATTCACCATCAACAAAAATTCTCTTAAATACGATTTATTTGTTTTGTTTGATCGTTGTTTATGATTTTTCTGTGTTTTCTTTGTTGTTTAATATTTTTTTGCGTGTAGGTGTTATTGGGCACGTGCCCTAAACTTATGTTTTAGATAAAGTTTACTAGTTTTTTATTAGAAATTTTCTTTTAAAAGTGCATCTTGAATTTTTTTTTTCTTTTTCTATCTTATATAATAATTTTACCACTTTACTATATATACAGTTTAATAAAAATTATTTCAATAATTATTTTTATTGAAATAATTTAACAAAATTATAAATAAGGATATACTTAATAAATTCTGTAATAAATATACAGTATACATATAGTACAACCAGATAGGAGATAATAGTATCCTGAATAATACGGATAGTATGATAGGATTTATTTAATATTTTATAATATTTGTAAGAAAATATTTTTTATTCTCTTACCTATACTTATAAAATTTGTTACAACTGACATTTATTTAACAACATAAACATTGTTTCTTACTTTCATCGTAAAATCATTCAAGTATATACGAGTTCAAGAAGGCAGTTTCTTTTTTATAACATACTAATTATAAAATGAAAGACTACTTATAAATTAAGTGTCAATTTAGCGTCATAATCCTCTGATCTTGTTTCTATATTGTAGATATGTAGATATGTAAAAAATTGCACCTGATTGAAATTTTGGAATTCTTTTTTATTGAGGCATTTTTTCAATGTTATTTAAATTTTGATTTCATCTAATTAAGGAATTAATCCATTTCGTTGAAAAAGATGAACAGTTTACAAAGCAACAGTCATAATTATTTCAGTTAAAAAGAAAACAAATAATGGAAATAAAATATTATAAAATAAAAATTAGTTAGCTGGCACTTTGGTGGATATACTATACAGTGAATAATATTACATATACGTTCTTCAATTAGAATTTAGTTTAGATCTTCTTGTTAATTAATTTTTTCAAGATACTAATTATCAAACTTCTTAATATTGTAAAAATTAATCTGAAAATTATTTAAATGACAATAATTTATTGTTGTTATGTGATTATTGATGAAAAATAACCAAACCTGAATGGTTTATATAGTATATTACTTTATTTTACCTTCCTAACTTATTTTTAGGCAGTAATTTACGCTTTTGTTTTTGGTTTTGTCATAGTTGAAAAAGGTTACATTACGATCAATATCATCATACAAATGCAAAAAAATGAATATTATATTTGCACAAAACTGGCTTGAAAAATATGGTTCAAAAATATTCGCTCGAAATGCCTCTGAAGGAATAAATAAAAGTATTTTACCGAATTTCTAAATAACCAATGACTATGATAAAGATAAGATGAATTCACTTCTCGCAGACGATAAATTATGGAAATTTTTGCTGCAAAGAAACAAATAAAACAAAAAAAAAAAAATCCCTCAAACAAGATTTTAAAAATATTTAAATTTACTGCGTTATAAATTGACAGTATTATCTTGAACTGATCATAGTTAGATGTAAGAAGGAAAAATATTCATTTTTGTCAGTCTGTTAAATAGTTATATTAGTCTGTGATTTAAATCACATAAAAAATCTTGTACATATAAAATATGTTATATGTTATCAGATATAAATACATTTTATTAAAATACAAATTCTTCTTTTTTTGGGCTGATAATTAAATTTTCAATTTCACTGTGGATACATAATAAATAGATTTATAGTAAAGTCAGTTAAGCAGATGAAAGTTATTGCAAATTAAGTCATCATAAAATTAAAAGAAAAACTATATAAAATACATTTATTTTAATTTTTTAAACAAAACTAAAAACCATCTTCACCCTGTTTCAATATATGTACATAAATAAATTATTAAAAAGTATTACTAATATTCGTTAGGTTTGTTTTTAGATCAGGAGGAGTTACGATCCAACGTAAATTTCTTACGAAAATCCTATTTTCTTTCAAATCGAGTGAAACTAGTAATGATTTTTACGTTCCGTCGTAAATCATAATAACTCCCAGAAGTTAAGAAATATAGGTAAAATCGTTTCAAATTGTAACTAAACCTTATTTTCAAAGTAAAAGTATGCGAGCATCGAGAACTGAAATTAAGATCTAAATGTTAAAAAATAATTTATATTTTTATAATTGGATTAAAAAAAATTCAAACAAATATTATAAATATCTCTTGAGTCCAGTTTAATCGGAGGTTATTGACCATATGGACCAGGTTGACATTATTATTATTTTTTTATTTTTTTTCATGCACATAAACAAATAAACGACATATTTATGGACCACTTAAACATCTCCCATTAAAAAGAGAAAAAAAAAAAAAGAATGTAAAGGGAAGAATTTCAAATTATTCAGGTGTTAAACATAATATTTTTTTTCCCTGAAATCTTATGAATAAATTATTTTTTTAAACAATGTTAAGGAAGTTTTTTTTTTTTAGTTTTTTTTTTGGGTAATCGAAAAAATCCTCTTTTGCTCTTTTCACATGACTGTACAACTATGACATTTTATTTGATTTGTAACGATGATGGAGCTTCTTAAAAAAAAAAACTTTTTCATAAAAAATCACATTTAGTTTAAAAATTTTATTCACTGAAAAAAAATCCAACTAACTTTTAAGACAATTATATTATGTTGAGTTGATGAATATAATTATGTTTTAAATTTTTACCAAATACATATACCTAGGTACTGGTATGAAACTTAAAAATGTATGATAAATGTTTGAATTAACGATTTACGTAAAATACTTTAGATCTCACACGAATATAAATAACTATTATTGTAGTAGATGAAAAAAAAAAATCAATACAAAAAAACTGAAAAATAATAAGATTTTATTGAACCATTTATTAAATTATTGAATTTAAAAATAATAAATTAAAGGATTTTGGAGCGAAAAGAGTTATTCAAAAGAAAATTTATAACATACAGTTTTATTATTAAATGTTTGTGATTCTAATAATGTATAATGTATACGTATGTATGTATAACTAAAATCATTAAATTTTTAGAAAAATCCTCATTTATATTTTGTAACAAAAGGAAATTGAGATTAAAAGATTTTTGTCGGCATATTAAAGTGACCTATTAGGGCAGTTCTTAAGAAGCATATGTATATATAAATTTATAAATTATGGTGTTATGGGTAAAGTAATGAATGTTAAAAAATAAATTGTTTTTCGCTCAATTCGAATTCAAAATATTAAAAATAAAAAAAATGGCAAGCAATCTTGACAGTGATTATAGGAGATTCAGAAGAGGTGACTGCGTATCTTAATTTTCTCGAATACTAAATATTTCACCTCAAAGAAAAACTTTAGTTATGTTATATTTGTTATTTATAAATCAAATATTTTTATTTTTTTAAAAGTTTAAATGGATTCTTTTGATAATTGATATGTGATTAAATAGATTTAATGACTTCGATAACCCTAAAAAAAAAGTGTTATTCCACTAGTATGTCCAAGGCTTCGCACCCCAGGCTGAAAATGAATTTCCGTGAAAGATAGATGTCGATTGAAGCACCAATGTCGTTACTGTTCGCATTGCCTTACACAAAATTCGTACAACCTAAAAAAAACTATTCGATTGTGCAATACGTTCATTTTGATGCCAACTTAATAATAACGACTAAATAATATTATAAGAATAATAATTTATTTTCAATGTAGTATGTATTTAAAATGTAAACTAAAGATAACATGATTTTTTTTATAAAGTTAAAACATAATTTTAAATCTTATTGAAAAGTTCAAAAGCTTTTGCATAAATTTAGCTTCTGGTAATATGAGGTGTTTAATCATTCCTCTCAAATTGATTAATAAATAATGCAAATTAGAATAATTATTATTAGCTCAGTTTCCGTTGTTGAATTAAGTTATGACTCAATTTTTTAGAATATAATTTAAAATCTTGTTTATTCGCTATTATAAATGCTATTATTTATTTTATGAATACAAATTAAGTTTGTCATCAAATCAATATTATTATTCATGACCCCTGACTGGATACAAAAATTGTTATGTGAATATGTGCACTAAAATTTATAAATTAAAAAGCAAAAAAAATAAAAAAGTTTATTATGTTGAAGATGGTTCAATATTATTGTTATTAAAGTGTCATAATTCTTTTAACGATTATTACGAGAATAAAATTAATAAAAGTTCAAAATACTTAATACCAAAATTCTATACAATATCTAATAAAAAAATTATTTTTCGCTATTTCTCATAGCCTTTGCAAATACAGATTCTAACAAAGCCTCTTAAAAAAAAGAATTAGAGTAATTTTAATCCCTCTATTATCTTAATTATTATTTAATGTTATATACTTATCTTAAATTGAATAGTAATTGTAAAATAATAGTAGTGTTTCATATATTTACTCAATTCATTCATAAATTGATTCTTTCATTTTTCTTTAAAAATGTAAACAAATCATTCTTATACTTATTTTTATTATTTTATTTATTTTTTTTTTTGCAAAATTACAAATTTCTTAGACCGGAAACAGATTTCAAAAAAAAAAAAATAATAAAACCTTTAAGCTTGTTTATATACATAGATACATAGTTATGAAACGATTATTTTTATAGTTATTTTTTTTTTTTTTTGTGCTACAAA
This sequence comes from Hybos culiciformis, assembly GCA_964007475.1. Taxonomy (NCBI): domain Eukaryota; kingdom Metazoa; phylum Arthropoda; class Insecta; order Diptera; family Hybotidae; genus Hybos; species Hybos culiciformis. The sequence goes on along the minus strand of OZ023273.1, from coordinate 37,653,900 downwards.
ATGTTTCATACGAAATTTCCTAGAATATATAGCTGATTTCTAATGAAAACTTATAGACTTTCTAATGAATGAATAAAACAAAAATTAGTTAAGGCGCGCGTTTATTCAAATTAATATTCGTGGTTTTTATTATAATTATAATTTTGTCGTTAACTTTAACAAATGATGTCGTGATTTTTTTGTTTCTACAGTTATGGGCTTAATTTCAATCGCCCCTACCAAAGGTGAGGTTAATTTTTTGGCTTTTTAAATTTATAAATATATATGTACACTATACATAAATTCATAGCACCAGTACTTCTCCAGTAGTGGTCATCAACTTCGTACAAAAGAGCATCATCAAATATGAGACCGAGGTATAAATAATTTTCAAAAGCTGGACTAGTATATGCAATCAGGGTTACCAACCTTTTCAAATGTTTCCCCCTAAAAAAATAAAATTTCCCCCTAAAAAACCCCTAAATTTTTTTTTATAGATATTATAACAGCTATACATACCTATGAGGATTTCAAATAGATGCTTGAAGAAAAATATATAACGCACATCGTAAATTATATAAATAATAAAATTATTTATTTATAATAAAATTAGCAAATAAGGTATCTTATGAAATGCATTCAAAAATATTACAAATGTCATCTAAATCTTCGCTTTTAAGATCATACATCATACTCCTAAAAAAACCCCTGAAACAAATTACCCCCTAAAAATCCCTCTGTCAACAAAAAAAACCCCTAAATCTAGGGGGAAAACCCCTAAGTTGGTAACGCTGTATGCAATAAATAGATATTATATTTGTAATTTATTTAGATAATAGCCCTTATCATGGAAGGCGCTGTCGCCGTCGCCAGTCGCCAAAAGCGACAATTTGGTATCATGGAAGTCGCTGTCGCCTTCAGGCGACTTGTCGTCTAGTAGCCTGGGCGACCCTAGACGACAATCAATTGAAAATCCGTATTATTGAAGTCGCTTTTGTCGCCTTTTTAATAAATTTACTGCCGCCTGCTTTCAACTAGACGACTAGTATATTATTTTGATGATTCAAATTTGAAAAACAAAATTTTTCAAAAATATATTTTGAAAAAGTTTGAAAATTTTTTATTTAACTCAAGAATTCTGAAAAATTAGGTAAATATAAGTTTTTTATTTATTAAAATAAATTTTTTTGAATTTTAACTTCAAAAATTTTTGAAATTTTTACGTTTTTTGAATTTTAACAAAAATTTTTGAAATTTTTACGTTTTCTTTTGATTTTTATTTAGGTGTTACTGTTATTCACAAAAAAAATCAAGTGTTATCGTATCAAGTTGAAGGCGCCTTGTAAATTACAGTCGCCTTAAAATTGGGCGCCTTCCGTAATACGAAAAAGAGTCGTCGGCGACTCTAAAAGATGACTTTGGCGACAGACGACAGCGTCTTCCATAATAAGGGCTATTATGTCGACGAAAATGTATATTTAAATTGTAATTATGCTGAAGCTGTATAGACAAACCAAAATTAAAAATAAAGTTGAATGGATTAAAATATTGTCTGAAGTAAGTCCATCTTTTTTTCAACAAAGGTTGTTAAATATAATAAGCAAATCTTATTACCATCGAAATAGTTAATAGTCCAATGTGAATAAAAAATACTAAAAATTCTTTTAAACTCTTTGCACAAATTTTCGACCAGCTTTATAAAACTATTAGAAAATTAAATTAAGTTAATGCTATCTGCGAATAAAATGTTTAGTTCTTCATGGTTTTACTATAATAAGAAATGTTCAAGGGTTGTTCGAACAAGTTTCTAGTAGTAGTAGTAGGAGAAAACATCAATATATGAATTTATTCTTTTATTAGTTATTTTATTCTCATAAAAATATTATTTTTTTGGTTACGCGAAGTGACCTGAGTTTTATTCTTACCAAACATTTTTTCTTCATTAAAAAAACTCATTATTTTACCTTATAAGACGATTAGAATTCAGGTTTTTTGAGGTACAAAAAAAATAAACATTTAAAAACAAAAATCAGCTGGATGCAAAATTATTTTTTGGGTGGGTGGTTTATATGATAATAATGATGTTGGTACTCAGATGTGCACTCATATGTCGTTTATAAAAAGAAAAAAATATTAAAAGATTTTATCTTTTTTAATAATTTTTCATTTTTAGATTTAACGGTTTTTGTAAACATATTTTTTAAGATACATTTTAACATAAGTTAAAAAAATTAGTTTCGTAAGAAAGGGTTTTTTCAATCAAATATTATTTAATTTAATTTTTTTTTTCCTAAAATTATCTATCTGTAGGTATTAACCTTATTCAATAATTATATTATATTGTCATGATTTCCTTCCGTTTTCTACAGAAAGTCAAAAAAAGTGGAGTTATAGAAATTCTGTTTATTCTAAGAAAAATTTAGAAATATAAACATTGTAATAATTAATCATAAATATATATCTGTATGACAATGATGTAAATTTATTATAATATTCTCAACTAACCTTCCATGTATTTGAATTTTTAATAATGAAAAACATTTATCATTTTTTTCATTCTATTGAAGTTGTAGTAAACTATAACTTACTAGAAAATAAAATCTGTAATATAGTACAAAATTAAGAAATTTGTTCTTAAAACCCAAATTGTATAAGAATTTTTATAACAGTTCAAAATTTTTAAAAATTGAATTTTGTCCAAATATTGTTTATATATATGGATATATGGATATATGTACATTATTTTGTCCGTACAGAATTGTTTCCATAGTATTTCGGTACACAACATTATAACTCAGTAAGCAGAATTATAATTATAACCCAAATACATTCATACACTTGATTGTCTTCCACAATGTTTCGGTTTTGTCCCTTGCAGTTTTAAACCATGCTACAAATCAAATACATGTTTACTGTTTTATAATAAAAAGTTTTTTTTCGAAAATTGTTAGCTTAGACAGTTTTTAAAATTTAAAATATATTTTGAGAACTGGTTTCCAAACACAAATAGTCGTCAAAAAAATTTATGAAGTTTGATTGATATAATTTGAACACTATAAAAAAAATAAAGCTTCTTCTGTTATTCTTAGAAACATCTAATAATTAAGTATAATAATTAAAAGTAATAAAAAATTTGATTAAACATAACTATACTATTTAATAAGCAATAGTTTTGAAAACTATTTTTTTCAAAAGATAAGTTGTCATCATAAACAATAATTGAATTTATTCTATGCATTGAATGTCATATTTATTAATTTATTATTATCGCAAAAAGCTAACAACAGCATAGAATGGATGATTTACTGATTTCGGAAATAACTAATGACATAATATGATCATCACTAGCTCTCAAATAATTAATGCAAGATCACAATTATTTTATTTTGAACGAAATTTTTTACTGTCTATTGGAATTCTTTTTAATTAAGAAAACAAAAAGTTAAAGTCAGTTAGTACGTTATATCATTTTAGTTTAACATGATAATGAGATTTCATTAACAGACTATATCTTTTTTTGGTCTGTATAAATTCCAGCACCTTCAATGGCACATGATGACAGAAAACGGCTTTTTACAGCTTGCTGTTTAAAGAAATTGACCTTCATTAACCGCAGCATTAACCGCAGTATAATAGAACTATAGCTATTCGTATGTGGAGTAAATTAATTCAAAATAAAGTTAAAATATGTATAATTTTTAACTTCGTACATTATTAGTAACATCATAAACATATGTGCTTACATAGATAGTCTAATTTTAATGTTACAATTAAAAATAAAACTCATTTTTAATGACATTTTCGGATAAATTCAAACATAAATAGGACAGATGACATGATGAAATATTGAAAATAAATTCACGCTATAAACATTTTATCTTTACGATCAAAAGCTTGTCACCGTCATACAAAAATAACATCACTATTACAAGCTTCTGATCTTAATAAAATATCATTAACTGATTCTTATCTTTAAAAGATCTTTTGATTGCAATTAAAAAGAAATTTTTATGCAAATTTATTTTTGCAGCAATGTTTAACATTTTTATATCAAAGTGAGTTTCTTTATGATAAAAAAAATATTCCAGTCAGCCAACAAAAATTATTTTTTTATATTTTTAATGTTGTTAATTTTTACTGCGATTGATCCAAAAAAAAAACTTACATAAATCATATATATAATCTCATTTATGTCAGAAACTAGTAAATAAAAAATTATAGAGAAATATAAACAATATGGATATATATTATTTTCTATCGGCAAAAACCGGCAAATACCAAACACATTTTCATTCTACTTATACTATCTATTAATATTCCAAATATTCTTGGATAATAGAACATAATGATAATACCGTTTACATAATGTGAATTTCCTTGATTTTGATTTTAAACTGTTGTTGTTATCTTGATACATGCAATGAAGATATAGTCAAATCGTAAAGTAATAATCTCAAGACTCCAAGACTATCTTTCATGAGCATTGTCTAAAGAGCTTGGTTTAACTTTTTGGGTGAAACATAATTACACACATAATATGTAAATATGTTTGAACACAACTAAATATATGTACTTTTATTTAATATCATAGTTTTTTATCAAAATTTATTTTTGCAAAAAGTTATGTTGTGTAATGAATTTTTTTTTAGATTTGAATCTTTCTGTATAATTTGTCTTGGAGAGGAAGAACAACGCATTATAAATTTTCCAAGTATTCTTTTTATTCTTTTATCCAGTAGCAGTTTCATACCTGTTAATTTTCTGTTAGAACCATGTTTTAGCTTTTTATTTCTTTGGAAAATTGTAAAAAAAAAAAAAAAAATCTGATTATAATTTCATTCTATACAGAAGCAATAAAAAAGTTATTTATTTTCCTACAGTCGGTGGTAAATTTAATACAATGTGAAAAATCTGTAATATATTTTAAGCTACGAAAATCCATTACCAATAATTTTTGAGATGGGCTGTATGCAGTACATATCTAGGACTGTAATATAATTTCTAGAAAAAAATTCTCAAAAACAATCTTTGATCAAAATTGTTGTAGTTTATGAGTGATTTTTTATCTTATAATTCAAGTTAACCATATCGCCGTTATGTACATGTTTAAATATTACTAAATTTTTTGTTCATGGAATTACAACAAGTTAATAGTACATTATTGTATATGTAAACTAAATTTGTTATTAATTAAGAGTTCTGTATAGACAAAAATACATTGACACGAGTCAATACTTATATCACGCGACCGAAGATCGAGTGATATAAATTCACAAGTGTCTATGTGTATTTGTGTAAATACAGAACGAGTATAAAAAATTTTGTTAACATATCCAATATACTGTTTTAATGTGTATGTGTAAGGTAGTTGCAGTCTATACATTTACAATGAAAAAAAAAAACAAAAGTTGATATACACTTTTTTAAATTTTTGTTATTATTTGTCTGTATTGAAATATTGTGAGAACATCTAAATGATTTCATTATTTACGCTGATGCACCTAAATTTTTTCATTATATACGCTGATGCATCTAAATGATTACATGTGTATTGACGCATATAATATTCCATTTAGCGATCTAAATTCTATACTACTAAATACAACATACCGACCACATGCCCATTAAAAATCTTAATTAATAATTATAATTATAAATAAATAACTTATTAAAAAAAAAAATTGAATGTTTATTTTTATCTCTGAACCTATTAATGGTATTCTACTCTAATAATAATTATTCTAAATTTAAATTTAAATGTGAGTTTAAAACATAAATTTCAAAAAATGTGCATCTTAATATGCAAATCCACAAACGAAAAAAATTATAGTCGCGTTTTAAGGTCGCAACCTTTTTTAGAAGGCACTGTAGGATACGCATTTTAGTAACTATCACTTATTGTATAATTTATAAAAAAAAAAAAAAAACAAAATAAAAAAAAACTAAAATCAATAAAATAATATCGTATATTGAAACTGTAAAAAAATGTTACCACACACAGTGATCGATGAAATAAAGATTCATTAATATTTTTCAACAATGTAATTCAAAAAATAAAACATAGTAATTTGTCCTATAATTATTATTATGTTATGTTTATTTGTTGTGAAAACATTTAAAAGCAATATTAGATAGAGACTTTTACAAATAATTGTTCAGCGTTATATGAAGGCATCAATGTGCCTTCCGATCCCCTGATCCCTGATCTATTTCTTTTATTTAAATAACTATTTCTATATCCGGTTCTAAACTACTAAAAAATTATTTTAAGCTTCATAGTTTTCTTCTTTTACGACATAACCATAGATTAAATGCTATTTTAAAATTATGTTAAAAGTATTATCACCAGAAATGTATAAACAATTATTTGTGTGACACATTTGGATTTTTTAACATAAGGCAGAACTTTTGTTAAAATTAATTATTTTGAAGTAATTTTATAACATTTCCGTCAACTAGATAGAATTCAATGTAAAGCTTTGACTTCACAAAATGTAAGCAAATTTCAAAGAATATTTTATAGAATTTAATAGAAATAGAAAAGCAGTGAAATTTTTATGATGTGAAGTTTACCATAATTCAGGGAAATTTATATGTATTTTATACGCTTTATAATGATTTAACTAGAAATTTTATACAATAAAAAATAATTTTATTTGTTTTTTTATGAAATTTTTTATTGATAGCAAGTATGACACAATCATTCTTTAAATTTATCTTCTGTTCATTTTTTTCGGATTTGCAGTTGAATATACCTTACGTCCAAACTGAAGCAATTTTTTTCACAGAGCAAAAAAATATAAATAGACCTTGTCGAATTTTTTTCCTGAATTATTGAAAAAGTTTACAAACATGGTAATTATTAATAGTGTACCTTTTTGTATCCTAGAGCGATCACTTACAACTTCCAAGTTGTTATTATTATTTTATTGATTTTAAATGTGATTTTTTTCAGACAAGTAAAATTTCAACCACTAAAGCAAATTATCTTAAAGGTACCAAACTCAAATGTCAACTTTGTCGTAAACTTTTCTACATAAAATTAAATTGTATTCATCTAGGCAAGTCTTTCGAGTATAAATCGTATAACAAGCATCCAAAAAAGACCCCAGATGTTTTTATTTCTTGATATTTTAGACATTGTTCAAGGCCGAAATTTATTTCTTAATCAACATAAATTCTCAATGTAGTTCTACTAGGAAAGCTTTAGTTATCTTTTGGTTATTAAAGCTTTGACAAGACAAAAATTATTGAAAATTTATTTATCTTTAATAGTTTTCTTTCTGTGTTTAATAAGAAAAATTTCACGAATATTTTTTGTTTCCCAAATAGAAATAAAATGCAACACCTTTAGCGATTGATTTTTATATCCATCAGGAATACCTGAAAGGCAGAAAAAGTTTGTATGCAAGAAAGTAAGAAAATAAAGAAACAAAGTTCTTGAATTGTGTATAAATAAAATTTAAAAGCGTGTAAATATTCTGATTTATGAACATTAAAATTAGGAAGATAATAAACATTAAAGTACATTTTATTGAATAAAATTACTAACTCTAAAAAGCGAAAAATATGTATAAAAAATATCAGGATTGAAAAGTCGACATGATATTCTGTAGTTCACTTCATAAACGTAGCATTAAAGACAAAAAAGATATTTTTATTATTTAAAAAATTTTTTTTTGTATTATACATTTTGTAATGGTTCACTATCATATAGTAAAGTGGTATCGTTGTTATCTTATATCACCATTCAGTCGTCGAGTGGAACGTGATGTAATATACCATTTAACCAGGGTAATCGACAGTTAACTAATTTACAAGCAAGCTAAAAATATGGGCTTTTTAATTTCTACATTGTTATTCTGGTCATTAAGAAACTAGAATATTTCTATATTTTATGCTCTTCAATTAGTCTACTGTTGCCGAGTACACAAATGTATGTGTAGTAAGTAAGATGATCGCACATGAAATGAAAAATTATTGAATCAGGTAAGTATAAATTGTAAACAACGGGTAAATTTTGGGACCTCTGTGGCAGACAGGCATTGTTTAATATAATATAAAGTATGAACTCCAGTTCTCCAAATATTAATACCTACATATTTATAACATTATTAAATTGTCCACAAATGAGCTTTTTCAAATTGTGGTCTGTTACCGTGAAGTTTAAAACTTGTTTTTAATTTTAATTCTCAACAGTGCATATAATATTATTTTTATATGATAAAATATGCCTAGTTAGCAATTCTAAATTTTAAATACAAATTACCTTTTTTTTTGTTTTGTATGAAATTGTTGTTGGAAATGCAATAATTTTAACCATATAAAAGAGGTGTATTTTCGAAAACAATTTCATATCAATTTTTATTGTCTTACAAAAAAAAAAAAGGTAAATAAGTATATATGCCCTTGTTTTTTTCTCTTTAGGTGCTGGAGTCCTGATCCGAAGCCAAGTAGATTTTATCCACTCGGCCTAGGATGATAACTCCAGCCATGGTTGATATTAGAATGGAGCGTTGTAACGCCAGTTCTAATTTTCAACCCAAAACCCCCCGATCTTGGTGGAGGATTCTTGGGTCTATCCAAGAATCCAAAACTAAGACAATACCGGTCACCACATGGATACTCCTACGGGAGTACCCATACTACGTTGTGGTATTATGACTGGTTCCACTGCCACTATCGATGAATTCAGGATCACTGAGCAATCATGATCTTGTGTCCATTGATGGTGACAGAGGAACACAGTCATAAGTGGACGGACTCATTGGTCGTTCCTTATCCCAACCAAAACGTGCGGTACCCGGTTGGGATAGGCTTCGAGTAAAACTGACCAATGAAGCTCCAGCCGATCGGTCAGAAGATGTCACTAGACATCTTCTGCACTTCAATTTCCCTAACTTTCAATTTTTCCAATACTAACAAAGTTAGCCTACGGAATACAAGTCATAGCATAGAGACCCTTATTTTTTGTCAAGAAATAATAAAATTTTTTTCAAATACCTTTTTTTTATTATAAAGAAAAATAAATTTTAATCAATAAATAATAAAGAAAAAGAAGAAATTATAAAATAATTTTTTTACCCTTCTTCTTTAAAGTTTTGGTGAAGTAAAAACTTTTCACCTTGTATAATTACAATTAAAATTATATGTAAATGAAAAAAAAAAAAAAAAAAAAAACTGACCAACCATAATAAAATTTTTTAAGTTCACTAAACCCCCTTACGTAAGTGAAGCTATAGCTTCAACAACAAAAAAAAAGTTTTTGATTTTCATACGACATAACGTAAGATTTTTTTTCAAGTTATAATATATTTCGATAAATTTATAAACATAAATCTTCATACCCTTTAGTACTACCTTAAAAAAATTTTTTTTTAAAAGATTCGAAGCCAAATTTTCTTCAAGAAAAAAAATTAAATTCGAAATAAAATTTGAAATAAATTTAATAAAATTAAATAAAATTTTATTTTTCTTTTCCTAATTAACTTTTAATGAAGTGGTTCTTAACGTTTTTAAAGACGCGGAACACAATTATGTGTATATTTTTTTTCGCGGAACAACGGTTAAGAATCACTGTTTTAATAAAAACAATTTGACCCCATGTAATTTTTTTTTCACCTATATTAATGAACTTTTTTTTTATAAAAAAAGAAAACTTAATACTAAATTAAAACTAAATAAAAATTATAGTTGTTTTTTTTTTTATTTTTATGCCCAATATTAAATAATTTCGCTTATAACTTAATACAAATAGAATTTTTCTGACAAGGAAATTGACTTGTATTTTGTATAGCTAAGCTACATTTTTATATTTCTAATATTTTCTTTAAAATAAAATAATTTATCTAATTAAAATTTTCTATTTTATTTTTTTCATACCAATTTTATTGTCTTACAAAAAAAAAAGGCCAAACAAAATTATGAAGTTCATATAAATAAACCATGAAAATTTCATACTGTGTGATGCATACCCTTTTTTTTATGCAACAAAAAAAAAACAAACTCAGCTTACAACAGCACCTCCATTTTAAGCTACAATCATATCAAAACAACAAACAATAACCTGCACATTTTTTATTGAAAGAAAGCTGCACATATATTTAAATATGCAATATGTACTATATGTACAAAATAATTATGTTTATTATACATACATTATAAAAAAATATTATACTGAAATAAGTCAGTAAATAATAAATTGTTTTAAATTATAAAATGAAATATTGCTTAAATATTATTGTAAAACAAAAACAATACAACAAAGCAAAAATAAATTAAAATTTGGAGATATAAAAAAAAAAAATTTATTAAAGAGTTATGTATCAAAATTTTATACCTATATGTATAAAAAAAAAAAAAAATATATATATATAATATTAATTATTGTATCATGCGGCATAAGAACCCAAATCAATATACTTTAGTTTAGATTAAAATTGTCGTAGGTGTTTTTTAAGTTTTTTTTATGTTAATAAAGCTTACATTTGAATATGAAATAATCATGTCTTTGACTTAATTTAATATTTTCATAGGTCCTAGGTAAAAGAAATGCAAGCGTAAGATCCAGCTATAGGTGGCCATAGCTGCGAGCTGAAGAATGACTCCTTAGTCATTTAGATTTAAGTTTTTTTTTATTTTGAATTGGTTGGGGTTTTTGAAATATATTTTTTTTTATACCTCCTTTTACCTTCTATCTTAAAAAGACATCCTATAAATATTGTTATGAACCCTCTGGTGTTCACTGTCGCGTACCCACCCAACGACGAGCTTAGACCCGGCCTGAGAACAGGATGTCCTAGACAGTGGACTCGGCACCAGCTTAAAATTTTGAAAGTAGAGCACCTTCTTTTGCCTCTACTTTCACCACTTTCCCTTTTTATTTTTATCAAAATTTTATGATAAATTTCTCAGAGTTCATCTTGAACTCAGAATTTTTGTGCTTATATACAACCCCCGTTTTCAACAATAATTTAATTCATAACAAATGGCGCCCAACGTGGTGCTAGAAATTTGTTATCCTCAATTCAAACAAATCTTAATTTAATTCATAACAAATGGCGCCCAACGTGGTAAGACTATGAGTCCTACCCTACTCAAAGAGGTGGAAGGCTTTAAGAGTCTCTACTCTTTGAAAAAAATTGTAAGGCATAACCCCTTACACGACCATAATTTTTTATATGACTAACATAAAGTTTTTATAAAAAAAATAGTATTTTGAGTTTAGTAATTTTTTTTTCCTACATATTTTAGAAACCCTAATTCAAAAATTTGGCTCTATAAAATATTTATTTATAATATTTAGAGAAAATTTTCACCTTACAGTGTGAGTGCAGTCGAAATGTAGGCAGAGCCTACACTGGTACATGCTGGGGTGAAGATTTTCAGAAAAATATTCATTATCCTTTTTCTAAAAAACTATTCTTTATTTCTTATTCTAACACTACACAGATCTCCTTTTACTTTTCCCTGCAGCGTGAGTGCAGTTTAAAATGTAGGCACAGTCTACACTGGAACATGCTGGGGAAAAGTTTCAGGAGAAATGTAACGCTCTTTTTTCTTCAAAACGAAATTCAACATCGTACAGTGTGAGTGCAGTTGAAATGTAGACACAGTCTACACTGGTACATGCTGCGATTTTGAATTTCACATTGTACATGCTATAAAAAAAAAGCAAGTACAAGTTCCATGCCGACTTTTCTCCTTACAGTGTGAGTGCAGTCTAAAATGTGGGCACAGTCCACACTGGTACATGCTGGGGAGATCAGTCTAATTGGAACATTTCTATTTCTTAACTATCCAACCTTTTTCTAACTTAATAGAGCTAATTACCAAAATTTTCCTTCTTTTTCTAAAATTTTTCTTTACTATACTTAAACGCTAAGCATTTCTATTATCTAAAGGACCTATAAAAACATATATATATATATATTAATTGAAAATTTCTAAAGAAATGTAAAGAAGACAATTTTTTTTAAATTATATATGATTTATATACTATAATATAAAAAAAAAAAAAAAAAAATCCTTGAAGGAACTTATATAATTTAGTAACAAAAAGTAAAAATAAAAATAATAATAATCAAATTTTTATTAAATGTCTGACAAAATAAGTAGAATAAAAAGCCTAGTAGAAACTTTGAGTAGACAAATTAACATAACAGAGCATTTGGCTACACAACCAACTTCACCAGAATTCAGTAGAATATACCCAGACTACCCCTCTAAATATGGCACACTTGGTTCCCAATCTTCAATTAGTCACCAAACAAAGTATTCAAACTCTCCGATTAGAAGAGAAACTACGGAATACCCCAGATCTAACGCCCCAAGAAATCGAGGCCCAAGATCGAACAGACTAAGAAATTCTGAAGAACCATATTATAATAGGCAAGTACCGCGATATGACACAGAATTAGATCTCAAAAAACGGTTCGGTTTATTTTTCAACGGGGATGAGGTTGAAAACTTTGTAAAAGATGTGGACAATCAAAGAATTGACCACAATATCTCAGATCGAGTATTAATTAATAATTTCCACCAATTACTCGACCCCTCAGTAAAAAAGTGGTATTTTCTTTATTTTAGAACACACAATAAACAAAATACTACCTGGAGAACTTTTAGTTCAGCCCTCGTAGACGAGTACGCTGATGCTCTTGATGAAGATTTGAAAATCACGGAACTGGTTACGCGGAAACAAAAGTTAGGGGAAACATGGAGAGAATTTATTCTAACCATGATATCTCTCAATCAGAGGTTAGAATCTCCATTGAGTGAACCAAGGTTATGCAACCGAATAAAGTTGAATGCGAGGCGCGAATATCTAGAACCCTTGCAGGCAGTTGAAATATCAGATCTTAATACACTTAGAACTAAACTAAGAATGATAGACTCCTGTCAAGAATCCAGACCGGTTTATACAATTTACCAAAATGAACCTTGTTATACCAAACCTTCAAACGATCGAAACAGGTATCGCGTACAAGACGATTTCTGTTATAACGAAACTTATAACGACAACTGCTACGAAAAAATGGCATTACAAAATACCAATAAACAGCCCTACCTTAATACGACCAAATTTCAAGAAAGCTTTAAGGAACCTACTAAACCAAAAATAAATCAAATTCCAAGATCAACAACTCCTGAAATTAATATACGTTGTTGGAACTGTGAAATGCCAGGCCATGCGTTCATGGACTGCGCAGCCAATTTCAGACGAGTATTCTGCTACAAATGCGGAATGACTAATGAAGTTTCTCCTACTTGCAAAAATTGCAATAAAACGAGTAAAGATAATGACGTAGGCCAAAATATAATTTTCTCAGACTCCATAGATAATGAGTTAAAAAATAATTATAATGATAATTTTGAGAATAGCGAAAATTCTCAGAAGAAAAAAATTAAAATTTTAGAAAGACCTGAAATTCAAGAAATGGAGTATAAGCCAAAGAAACACTGGCCTCCATATTCTTTCAGAAAACAGAGATATGATAGAAAATGCGCAGAATTAGTAACATATAAAAATAGTAGTGAATTAAGATTTAACATAAATAGAACTCCTCGATCAATAAAGAAAAAAAAGAATTCTGTACGCAAAGAAAATTTTTACAAAAATGTGAAAATCGATAAGTCTAACATTCTATCATCAATCATAAAAATTCCACACGATAACCGACCCTATGTAAAAATTCAAGTTGGAAAAGTAACTCTTGAGGGTTTATTAGACTCAGGAGCATCTATTTCTTGTTTAGGAAAAGACAAAAAATGGCTCGCTGAAAATACAAATTTTAAATTACACAAAATTTCAGAATCGGTAATAACCGCAGCCGGTAATAAAACCGATATAATAGGATACATATTAGTACCTATTTCTTTTAATAATATATCGAAAATTTTAAAAATCCACGTAGTCCCTAAATTATCACAACAACTTTATCTTGGCGTAAATTTTTGGACAGAATTTAACTTGGCCCCCCAAATTTTTAATCCAATCGCAGAAATTTCTGAAACGGATCCAAATTTACATCCTTTAAATGTCAAAGAAAAATTAGAATTAGATTCTATAAAGAAAATGTTTCCATCATATGCTATTGAAGGGTTAGGGTGTACTCATTTAGAACAACATGTTATAGACACAGGGGACAATGAACCAATTAAACAAAAACATTATCCAATTTCCCCTGCCATACAAACCCTAATGTACGCCGAGGTAGATAGAATGCTGGAGATGGGCGTAATAGAAGAAAGCAATAGTGCTTGGACTTCGCCAGTAGTACTCGTTAGAAAACCAGGAAAGAACCGTTTATGTTTAGATTCGCGAAAAGTGAACGATTTGACAAAGAAAGACGCGTATCCTTTACCCAACATTCAAGGACTGCTTGCGAGAATAGACAAAACCAAATAAATTAGCAGTATAGATTTAAAAGACGCTTTCTGGCAGATTCCCTTAGAAAAAGATTCGCGGGAAAAAACTACGTTTGCAATCCCCGGTAGACCCCTTTATCACTTTACACGAATGCCGTTTGGACTCTGTAACGCAGCTCAGCGTATGTGTCGGCTTATGGACAAGGTAATTCCCCAACATCTGAAAGAAGAAGTAAAAGTTTACCTGGACGACTTAATGGTCGCCACCGAAAGTAAAGAACGCCACTTTCAACTTCTAAAAGAAGTTGCAATAGCCTTGAGAAAAGCAAATCTCACCATTAATGTTGAAAAATCAAAATTTTTCATGAAAGAGATAAAATACTTAGGATATTTAATTGGCGCGAATGGGACGAAACCAGACCCAGGAAAAATAACCGCAATTTCTGAATACCCTGAGCCCAAAACCCTTAAACAAACCAGACGTTTTCTAGGAATGACTGGATGGTTTCAGCGTTTAATTCCAAACTACTCTACAATAGTCTCACCCATTACAGATTGCCTTAAAACAAAAAATTCAAATAATAATAAATTCAATTTCACAAATGAAGCTAGAAAAGCTTTCATAAAAATTAAAGAAATTCTAATCTCTGAACCTGTTTTAGCTCCCCCTGATTACGGAAAACCCTTTTTCATACAAACTGACGCAAGCCAATCCGGAATTGGAGCCGTTCTTTTCCAATATGACTCCGAAAATAATGAACACCCTGTAGCTTATATGTCAAAAAAGTTTAATGACACTCAAAACCGGTGGGCAGCTACAGAACAAGAGTGTTATGCGGTAGTTGAAGCTATAAAAAAATTCAGGATGTACGTAGAAGGAGTAAAATTTACCGTATTGACTGATTGCGCTTCCCTTCAGTGGTTAATGAAGTGTAAAGACCATCACGGAAAACTTTTTAGATGGTCTTTAAAACTTCAAGCTTTCGAATTCGATGTACAACATAGATCCGGAAAAAAGAATGTTGTAGCCGACACACTCTCACGTTCATTCGGTATAGAGGAAATATCAGCTCGTTGTCCAGATTTAGACCTCGATTCTAAAGCTTTCGAATCAGAAAATTACAGAGAAATTAGAGAAGCTATTGAAGACAATAGTGATAAGCTTCCAGATCTCAAGGTTGTGGGCAATAAAGTATTTAAAAGGGTAGAGTACAGAAAAGAGCAAGAAATACCAGAATTCAACCTATGGAGACTTTGGGTTCCAACCGAATTAGTAAATGACGTAATTAAGAATAACCACGATCCTCCCCATTCAGCCCACGGCGGAATAGGAAAAACCCTCCACAAATTAAGAACAAAGTACTTTTGGCCAAGAATGTTTACCAACGTAAAACAATATATTTCTAACTGTACAATTTGCAAAGAAACTAAACCTTCTAATCAAATTTTAAGACCTCCTATGGGAAACAAACCCATACCAGAAAGACCCTTCCAAAATTTATATATTGACTTTTTAGGCCCATATCCAAGATCAAAATCAGGAAATACTTGTATCTTTATAATATTAGATTCCTTTTCTAAATACGTAATAATTCGACCATTACGTAAAGCTACTTCAGCTAATGCTATTAAAGTCTTAGATGAAGCCTTTAGTCTGTTTGGCTGTCCAGAATGTATCTTAAGCGATAATGGGACACAACTTATTTCAAAAGAATTCAATTCCTATTTGGAAAATTATGGTATAGAACATAAACTAACAGCTTTCTATTCCCCACAAGCCAACGCGAGCGAAAGGGTTAATGGCTCAATTCTCAATGCCATAAGAGCTTACATCGATGACGACCAGTATAACTGGGATGGCGATCTCGATAGCATCAGCACAGCTCTTCGCGCTAGCGTACATGAAGCGACCGGTATGTCTCCTTATTATATCCTGTTTGGACAGCATATGATAACCCATGGTAGCTCCTTTAAATTACTTAGGAAATTACACA
Source organism: Hybos culiciformis (assembly GCA_964007475.1). Lineage (NCBI taxonomy): Eukaryota > Metazoa > Arthropoda > Insecta > Diptera > Hybotidae > Hybos > Hybos culiciformis. The sequence goes on along the minus strand of OZ023273.1, from coordinate 37,637,557 downwards.
TGTTGGAGGGAGAAGATATAGATATATTACCCCCACCAGGATCCTTTCAAATTATAAAGGATATAGTAAAACGTAATTTAGAAAAATCTAAGGAAAAAGGAAGAAGATTGTATGATAGGAAATGTAAAAATATCAAATATAAAATAGGTCAGACAGTATATAGAAGAAATTTTGCACAGAGTGACTTTAGCAAACACTTCAATGCGAAGTTAGGAAAGAAATTTATACCCTGTACTGTACTTAGAATTATAGGAAATAGTATTTACGAACTAAAAGATCTTACAGGTAGAAATCTTATAGGTCGTTATCATGCGAAGGACATTAAGACCTAAAAATTTATGATATGAGAACTAGTTTTATAAATTTAGGTGATAAATCTTAAAATTAATTTATAAATTACAAATTTTTAAATAACAGAATTTTATGAATATATAATAATAATATATAAACATAATATATAATATATATAAATCTATATAAAAAAATCACTTATAAATAAAATATATATATATATATATGTACTTATATAATATAGAAAATATAAAATAAATAAATAAGAAATATTTTAAATAAATAAAAAAAAAAATGAAAATCTTAAATAGTTCTAAGTTTGTAAAAAAAAAAAAAAAAAAAAAAAAAAAAAAAAAAAAAAAAAGAATAAAATGGAAAAAAAATAAATAAATAAATAATAAAAATATATAAAAAAAAATAAAAATAAAAAAATAAAAAAAAAAATAAATACCAAAAAAAAATATATGTATGTATGACACAAAAAAAAAAAAAAAAATTACAAAAAAAAGTAAGATATATATATTTCAAGTTTATAAAATTTATATAGTTTATATAGTTTTAATTTATGTAGTTTATATAGTTTTAAGTTCAAATTATATAAAAAAAAAAAAAAAAAAAACATATTTTTTTTGTAATAAAATTAAAGTTAACACTATATATACATACACTATACATAAAAACAAAAATTCAATCTTTTTTTTATAATAAAATCAATTTTTGCCCGGCTAACTCAGTCGGTAGAGCATGAGACTCTTTATCTCAGGGTCGGCTTCGAGCCCCACCTCTGTTCTTTCTTAATCTTTTATTTCTGTTTAAACCTTCCCTTGTTTTCTAGCTTCAATACACCACCTTCTGTGCGTGTGATTGAACCTAATTTGTTACCGTGAAGTTTAAAACTTGTTTTTAATTTTAATTCTCAACAGTGCATATAATATTATTTTTATATGATAAAATATGCCTAGTTAGCAATTCTAAATTTTAAATACAAATTACCTTTTTTTTTGTTTTGTATGAAATTGTTGTTGTAAATGCAATAATTTTAACCATATAAAAGAGGTGCATTTTCGAAAACAATTTCATATCAATTTTTATTGTCTTACAAAAAAAAAAAAGGTAAATAAGTATATATGCCCTTGTTTTTTTCTCTTTAGGTGCTGGAGTCCTGATCCGAAGCCAAGTAGATTTTATCCACTCGGCCTAGGATGATAACTCCAGCCATGGTTGATATTAGAATGGAGCGTTGTAACGCCAGTTCTAATTTTCAACCCAAAACCCCCCGATCTTGGTGGAGGATTCTTGGGTCTATCCAAGAATCCAAAACTAAGACAATACCGGTCACCACATGGATACTCCTACGGGAGTACCCATACTACGTTGTGGTATTATGACTGGTTCCACTGCCACTATCGATGAATTCAGGATCACTGAGCAATCATGATCTTGTGTCCATTGATGGTGACAGAGGAACACAGTCATAAGTGGACGGACTCATTGGTCGTTCCTTATCCCAACCAAAACGTGCGGTACCCGGTTGGGATAGGCTTCGAGTAAAACTGACCAATGAAGCTCCAGCCGATCGGTCAGAAGATGTCACTAGACATCTTCTGCACTTCAATTTCCCTAACTTTCAATTTTTCCAATACTAACAAAGTTAGCCTACGGAATACAAGTCATAGCATAGAGACCCTTATTTTTTGTCAAGAAATAATAAAATTTTTTTCAAATACCTTTTTTTTATTATAAAGAAAAATAAATTTTAATCAATAAATAATAAAGAAAAAGAAGAAATTATAAAATAATTTTTTTACCCTTCTTCTTTAAAGTTTTGGTGAAGTAAAAACTTTTCACCTTGTATAATTACAATTAAAATTATATGTAAATGAAAAAAAAAAAAAAAAACTGACCAACCATAATAAAATTTTTTAAGTTCACTAAACCCCCTTACGTAAGTGAAGCTATAGCTTCAACAACAAAAAAAAAGTTTTTGATTTTCATACGACATAACGTAAGATTTTTTTTCAAGTTATAATATATTTCGATAAATTTATAAACATAAATCTTCATACCCTTTAGTACTACCTTAAAAAAATTTTTTTTTAAAAGATTCGAAGCCAAATTTTCTTCAAGAACAAAAATTAAATTCGAAATAAAATTTGAAATAAATTTAATAAAATTAAATAAAATTTTATTTTTCTTTTCCTAATTAACTTTTAATGAAGTGGTTCTTAACGTTTTTAAAGACGCGGAACACAATTATGTGTATATTTTTTTTCGCGGAACAACGGTTAAGAATCACTGTTTTAATAAAAACAATTTGACCCCATGTAATTTTTTTTTCACCTATATTAATGAACTTTTTTTTTATAAAAAAAGAAAACTTAATACTAAATTAAAACTAAATAAAAATTATAGTTGTTTTTTTTTTTATTTTTATGCCCAATATTAAATAATTTCGCTTATAACTTAATACAAATAGAATTTTTCTGACAAGGAAATTGACTTGTATTTTGTATAGCTAAGCTACATTTTTATATTTCTAATATTTTCTTTAAAATAAAATAATTTATCTAATTAAAATTTTCTATTTTATTTTTTTCATACCAATTTTATTGTCTTACAAAAAAAAAAGGCCAAACAAAATTATGAAGTTCATATAAATAAACCATGAAAATTTCATACTGTGTGATGCATACCCTTTTTTTTATGCAACAAAAAAAAAACAAACTCAGCTTACAACAGCACCTCCATTTTAAGCTACAATCATATCAAAACAACAAACAATAACCTGCACATTTTTTATTGAAAGAAAGCTGCACATATATTTAAATATGCAATATGTACTATATGTACAAAATAATTATGTTTATTATACATACATTATAAAAAAATATTATACTGAAATAAGTCAGTAAATAATAAATTGTTTTAAATTATAAAATGAAATATTGCTTAAATATTATTGTAAAACAAAAACAATACAACAAAGCAAAAATAAATTAAAATTTGGAGATATAAAAAAAAAAAATTTATTAAAGAGTTATGTATCAAAATTTTATACCTATATGTATAAAAAAAAAAAAAAATATATATATATAATATTAATTATTGTATCATGCGGCATAAGAACCCAAATCAATATACTTTAGTTTAGATTAAAATTGTCGTAGGTGTTTTTTAAGTTTTTTTTATGTTAATAAAGCTTACATTTGAATATGAAATAATCATGTCTTTGACTTAATTTAATATTTTCATAGGTCCTAGGTAAAAGAAATGCAAGCGTAAGATCCAGCTATAGGTGGCCATAGCTGCGAGCTGAAGAATGACTCCTTAGTCATTTAGATTTAAGTTTTTTTTTATTTTGAATTGGTTGGGGTTTTTGAAATATATTTTTTTTTATACCTCCTTTTACCTTCTATCTTAAAAAGACATCCTATAAATATTGTTATGAACCCTCTGGTGTTCACTGTCGCGTACCCACCCAACGACGAGCTTAGACCCGGCCTGAGAACAGGATGTCCTAGACAGTGGACTCGGCACCAGCTTAAAATTTTGAAAGTAGAGCACCTTCTTTTGCCTCTACTTTCACCACTTTCCCTTTTTATTTTTATCAAAATTTTATGATAAATTTCTCAGAGTTCATCTTGAACTCAGAATTTTTGTGCTTATATACAACCCCCGTTTTCAACAATAATTTAATTCATAACAGGTCTTCATACATATCAGCAAAATTTGACCGATTAAATCATGAAAGATGAAATATTTGATTATCATCGTCATTATTCTTTAGAATCTACAAGGTATACTACTTTTTTTCATTGCTCGGCAGAAATGAAATAAAATTTATTTTAAAAATGTAGTTTATGGTTAAATGATAAGAAATTTGTTAAAAATTTTCCTTTACTAATTCTTTGTAAATACGTAAATTTGTAAGAAAAATTTGTCACAAAAGTTTTATCTTATCATTTTACAAGTAATCAATGTTTTATTTTTTTTTACATTAAAGCAAATAATTCCCGTATTTTATTTACAAAATTAAAAACCAATCTTGAAAAACTGAATCAGGTTTAGTTCAAATATTCCTTATTAAAAATTCTAAATTTACAGATCTTAAAAACAATAAGAGGGAACCATAATTTTTATATAAACATATTATTTTCATCATAACAAGTGTAATTACGTTTTAAAAAATTACAAATGCTCCGACCACCAGGTGAGAAATAAAGGTATTACCTTCAAAATCTTTGCGACTTAAATTTTACATAAATAGACTTTTATTTGGTTTTTTATTGATAAAAAAACAAATAAATAAATAAATAAACAAAGTGTTTTCTCAAAACTTAAACTATAATTGAAATAGAAAAGTTGAATATTTGGGTAGAACAGAATAATTTATCTAATCTAAATTGAAAACTATAATTACCTATTGAAAAAAACAATTGGATCACAAACTATACCTGTCCAATAAAGGAATACGTTATTCAACGAATAGTTCCTGAACTTTTCAAGAACTATTTCTGACCAACTTTCATACATAACAAATGATCGGTTTCTTATTGGTTTAATAGATTCTCTTTTTACCTCAAAATGAACTCATGACTGACTTTTTTTTCTATATATATGAACCAGAGATCATATTTTATTTTCTTTAATTCAATCATATATATATGAACCTACAGTTTGAATTGATAAATTAATTCTATTTTATACCTACAATTTAATTAATGAATTCAATTAAATCAAGTTACAATTTAATTTTTATAATCATTAATTAAATTAAATTGCACGGATGCATTAAACAAACCTGTACCAGAGGAATCAATTTAAATCTAGATAAAATCATTTCAGAAAATTTACTATTCAATTTGAAAATATTTTTTTCTAAGAATCTTTTGCGTGTCATTTCGATTTTTTTTAATGGATCTTCTACTTATCTTATCTTTTTGCAACATTTTTTTTTTGTTGTTATTTAAAGGTATTAGTATCATGGAAATTATCCTTTTATCACAAAATTATATAAATATGTAGTTGTCATAAAAGACAAAGTTGTGTATTCGAAAAAGAAAAAAAACTTTCTTTACGAGTTTCAGCTTTTCGTATCCAATTTATATAAGATCTCAAAATTAAAATCCATACCCATCGCTATTGTGATTCGGCACTTTCGTAGCTTTTTCAGTTTTATTTTGTACATTGTTAGATAGCGAAATTTTATATTTTAGTTATCACAGAGGTTTGAATTTCAACATAATTATCTTTTTGGATTTTCATACAAATCAATTTCAGTTCCCATATATTTAAAAGTGTTAACTTTTTGCGATGGACATTACGCTATCAGCAATATATGAACGATATATGAAAAATATCTTTTAATCTGAAATCTAAATTGTCCCTTTTTTTGCCAGAAAATTAACTAAAAAAGAGAGAAAAAAAAAATACAGAAGCCATTAAAGTGAACATTAAGCATATATAAAGTGATATCGGAAACACGCATCCCGCAAACCATATTACAAAAAATAATAATAATAATTTTGATACAAACAAAAAAAAAAAGAAGAAAATATAAATAAACAGATAATATATTATCAATGCGCCTTCACCACATTATTATTTCAAAAATTTTTTTTATCATTTTTTTAAATCACTTATAATAAAACTTACGCGTAATACTCCTAGATTACCTTAAAAAGTTATGAAACTATGAATTTTATTATGTGCCTAGAAAAAATTCCTAATGTTAAGTATGTGAAAATGTTTCTTAACATTATAGAAAAGAATATTTTTTTTACCGAAAACCGAAAAATTACAATTAAAACCTACATTTGTAGAAATTTTTAAAAATTTTTAGTTGTATTTTAAAAGGCTTTTAAATTTGAAAATTCATCAAAAAACTGACTTTTTTCTGTATTCATTAAGGAAGATTTTTTTTGTTTAAAAAAGATATTACATAACTTTACGTTAATATTTTATATTGTACAAGTTGTAAATTTTGCATTTCGGCGCAAATATTAATGAAAACGATAAAATTTCTATAGGGAACGGAAGAAGGAGATTTTAGTATAGTTCATTTTGATAAATGAGAAATTATTTATCATTAAAAAGAAGTAATTTTTTTTTTGTTTTTACGAACTTATTCTTGCATTAAGTGCATTGAAATAATATTAATAATAATAATAATAGTAAAATGTTATTTGTTGCAGTATATGCATTCTATTATCTGCTAAACAATATTTCAATTAATTCTAATAAATTGTTAAAGAAGAAAAAAAAAACTTTTTTTTTCTGCAGATATTTGCTACTTGTTTTTTAGTTTCTAAAAAATTTTAATCTAATAACTTTTAAATTTTTTTTTTTTTTTCTAGAAAGTATCCTATTAATGAAGAAAATCTGTTAAGTAATTTATGTGAAAGATTTCACTAATGTAATACAGTAACTCCTTTTATTTTTATTATTATTCTGGTTTATCGATAATTGAAAAAGTTAATTTCACTAAATTACACGCGTGCTCTTTAAGATAAGCATAAAACGCGCCAAGAGTTATCTTCATTTGCACGTATTTTATGAGATAATTTTATTATTATTCTTTAAAGAATCTACCATGCAATAATTCTTTAAAAAAAAAAAAAAACATTTATTTATGCATTAAACAACTAAGCATATATTTTGATATCTTACATAAGATATGAAAACTTTTATAAGAAATATTATGTTATTAATAGCGTCTCTCAATTCAAGTATAGAAAAAAACCTTACACTTTCAAAATCGTTTCACTTAAGTCAAGAATTATGTAATTCTTATCCGCAAATTATTGGCATCCTTGTTTAAATTCAAGGTTCAAACTAAAGGGAACTAGAGCCGAAACAATGAAATGAATTCAAGTCGACAAAAAAATTCGATATTAATTTCATATAGATATTAAGTTGAAGGATTTTCATCGCGAAATTTTTTCATGCCAATTTTTAATTCGTTTTTTTTTTTTTTCTCTGGACCTCATTTGCCGCACAATGATAATTATTCAAGGAAATAATTTAAAAATTTTAATTTCCAAACTTTGTATCCATCCAGGTATTTATTAATAAAATTTACAAACTATAAATGACTCATTCATGAATAAGAAAAAAATCATCAGTTCATTTCGTTCCTAATTAATGGAAAATATATTATTTTGTTTTCCCAAAATACCTTAAGATGTAATATGATGATGTATTGATATAAAGTCAATTTTATTAATACACATTTTATTTTTATGTTTATTTATGAATAAAAAAAAATTTGCTCGTTTTCGGAAAATCATTAAAATTCATATTAAATTTTCCGAGAAAAAAATTACACAAATTTGAAGGTAAATATAAAGTGTAATTAGTAGGTATAATATTATATATTTTATCTTATTAAATGCATATGTATTTCTTGTTAATTTTTGGTGTCAGAAAATGTACTCAGCTGATTGAGTGATAATAACTAAAAAACACAAATTAGTAATTATTTAATTTAACTTTTAAAATTTAGTTTTAATTTAAAAAAAACAGTAAACATTTTTTTCTTATATTTTGATACAATTTTTAGATCGTTAAATTAGTTTTAGACTTAAGAACAACTTATTTACTTACAATTTAAAATAATCTGTTAATAATATTCCGATTTGCGAAGGATTGCTCGCTATTAAAGTATTTTTTTACATTCTAGATTCTAGAATCTAGAATCTAGATTAATACTATGATGCTAAAATCTAATTATTACACTTTTTAAACAAAAACAACCGCAGCAACCTGAGCAAACTTTCAGATGCCAAAGATATTTTTCTCATTTTATTACTTAAGCAGATATAAAAATTAAAAGCCATGTAGGAAGGAAAGGCAAAGGATACTATTGACACGTATGAATAACAATTTATTTCCATAGATATTTATAAAAATAACTTTATAGTCAATTTTATTGTACCATCATTATTATTATTTTATTGCAATATGATTGGTTATTTGTAAATTTTAGGGTCTATCAGCCGGTATTAAATATGAAAATAAAACAAATCACATCTGATTTTAAAACTTTGTTTTTTATATTATCCTATTTTTATTTTTACTTCTATATCGCAACTACAGAAACAAACTGAAAATAGTGTTACTACATACACGACAAGAAGCATTATGAAGTGTTAAAACTATGTGTGGCTGAAAGTAATCCATGCTTAAATAAAGAAATTTAATGTCGCCCTTAATTTTGCACTTACAGTAATTAAACTTAGTGACCATAATAAAGTAAAGGTAGACTTTAAGAACAAAAGATGAACGAAATCAAGTTAACAAGTTAACCTATAGAAACTGGTTTTTTTCATATACAAAAATAATGAATGCTAGTATGCAGACAAAACAAAGCTAGTTTGGAAAAAAATACTTTGCATACTGAAAACTTGTCAGCTTGTCTAATTGTTAGAACACATTTCGGTTTTTTTGTATTGACATTCGATTATATGTAAAAAAAACAAAATTAAAAAGTAAACAACAAAAAATACAAGTTTGGCGCTTCATGCGGATGTACCTTGTGAAGGAATGAAAAATTTACCTAGGCATAGGTTGTAGGCTTCTTTCGATTGGGTTAAAAGAAAAACAACATTTAATTAAATCGTATGTGGAAATAATGATGTTTATTTATGTCTTATGATTCTGAAATATATTATTTTAGAGAAGTTAATTTACACATTTATTACGTTTAAAATTTATTTGTACTTTTTTTTTGATTCTTCATATTATCGCCTACAAATTCAAAATAATAGTTTTTTTTGGAGAAAAAAAATTAATATATTCAATGACGTTAATTTTTAAAACTAAAATAACAAGATAAGCATATTATTCCTACATAGAATAATCAGAATTAAATTAGAAATAGATTTAGATATTTATGAATGAAATTTTCATTCCATTGAATTTCCTTTCAATAAAAAAACAATTGATAAATTATGGAATTAACATAACTCTATATCTACATACATATATCTATATAAAATGGACACATTAAATGATATTCGTTGAAATATTATACTAAGTGTACGTACTAAATTTTTGGAATCAATTTAAATCTTTCAATATTTAATAGTAGATTATTGTATATGTAAACTAAATTTGTTATTAATTAAGAGTTCTGTATACACAAAAATACATTGACACGAGTCAATACTTATATCACGAGACCGAAGGTCGAGTGATATAAATTGACTCGTGTCAATGTATTTTTGTGTATACAGAACTCTTAATTAATATAAATTTAGTTTACATATACAATAATCTACTAATATTTAATAGTAGATTATTGTATATGTAAACTAAATTTGTTATTAATTAAGAGTTCTGTATACACAAAAATACATTGACACGAGTCAATACTTATATCACGAGACCGAAGGTCGAGTGATATAAATTGACAAGTGTCAATGTATTTTTGTGTAAATAAAGAACGAGTTTATAACAAATTTTTACATATCCAATATACTGTTTTAATGCGTAGGGGAGAGGTAGTTGCAAAGAGAGAATATTTTTTCTTCTCATTTTTTCTCATTTTTTTTGTTTGTATTTGGCTGTATTGAAATATTGTGAGAGATATTATGTTTGTTTATGTATAACGTAATATTCAATACGAAACATCTAAATGATTTCATTATTTACGCAGATGCATCTAAATTTTTTCATTATATACGCTGATGCATCTAAATTTTTTCATTATTAACGCAGATGCATCTAAATGATTGCATGTGTATTGACGCATATAATACTCCATTTAGTGATCTAAATTCTATAGCACTAAATACAACATAACGATCCCCAACGCATTAAATATCTTTTCAATTATACACGTGAAATCATACCCAATTTCTTTACATAGACTGAAAATTTGATATTTTTATGAAATCAATCAAATATGTTTTCTGATCAAATATCTATGTATCTGTATAAGTTTAACTAATGTATATGCATAGTATATAATATATATAAACTCAAAATGAGGTTAACAATAATACGAAATCATGGATTTAATTTTTAGCTATTGTGTTCTTTCATTGAATAACTAATAAGAATGCAAATGCGGGATGTTCTCTAACAAATTATGTAAAGCATTTTTTTTTTTTTTTTTTAGAAAAGGGTTCAAAAAATTTACACTGACTAAATTGTTTAATTTTGAAGGAGGATACATAAATTACAGTCCATTTAAAAAACAATTTCTTTATTTAGTTATTCAACACTTTATTAAAGAAAGCAAAGAAAAAATAAAAAAATAGAAGGGTCAGTATCTTCAATTAAGTATTGTGGTAATTTTTTTTTACATTAGGTATTTTTTTGTTTTTTTTTTTTAGAATAAAAAACTCATCATTTGAAAATTTCTAAACAAAAAAAAATTGGTTAACAATGCATTGTGAATCCCAATAAAAATAATATGATTTATTCATTTCATCCTTGTTTATTAGAGTGAATAAATATCATAGATAAGAGCAATCTATATTTGTTCTACAAATCACAAATTACAATGTGGTCAATTTGTTACCTGAATTCAAATCAGCTGGTTGAGAAACTAAATTCTGATGTATTAAATTATTGTATCGCTAATTTTTAGTCGGTTTAGTTATATTAAAATTAAAGTATCTTCAATCGAATATTTCATGTATGAGGTACTGCTATTTTTTCACTACCGAAAATTATCAAAATTTATAGATTTTTTGCACACATTTTATTTTGATAAAAATATTAATGGGTTTTATTTCAATTTTTGTTTCGAAACATACATAATATGTACATAATATTGCTATATATAACTAATCAAGGTTTAATATTACACTTAATACTGGCTAATTGATATATATTTTGTTCATAATCTGAATTATTGATCATTAATTTTTATTTTTTCTTAAAGTATGTGCCTAAAATTAGGTGAGTAAAATATAAAAATATGAAAATAATATAATTTTTTTTCAATTTTTAAATCCTTTATGAAACCCAATATCAACCGAACTTTAAATTTTTCACTATATATAATTTTATTTATTGTCTGCAATCAATTTCAATTTTATATTTTTAATATGAATCAATTTATTTTGAAAATGTTTAGGTAATATGTTTTGCTTTTATTTTGCCCAGTGAGGACCAAAAATATTTGACCCCATATTGAGATCAAATGTGATCATATATCATAAAAATTTTAAATATGTATGTATAATGTGTTCATGCGGAAGAAAATTAAATTTCAAAGGCATCTGAATGTTAAATTTTGTGAGAAAGTAGGTAAACTAATCAGTATTGATAAGATCAATTTTTTTTCTAATAATCGGATATTAAAGTGATTTTAAATTGTATTTACAAGAGTGTTAGTATAAAAAAACTTTGAAAGTAAAATCTACTATTTTGGCACTTTATTTTTGATTAAATCTTTTTTTTTGTACGTTCTTTAATTTGAAGATTTAGTAAATAAATTGTCACAAAATCATTTCGATAAATAGTCCCACTCGAATCGAACTAAAATAACTAAGTAAATAAAATTAATTTTCCAAGAATTATAGACCTTAATAAAATTTTTGTAATATATTATTAGTATACATTAGTATGAAATAATAATGTTTAAATTTAAAAAAAATATTGGGGATCGGATGATAATACTGTGTAGATAGCCATATAATGTATGGACAAAATACTATATATAAAATAAATTTTGTCTGGAAAAAGTACTGTGTAGAAAAATAAGGTACAAATAACAACACTAACACCGTATGATTTAAATATTGGATAGAGTACCAGAACAACAATGACATTATATAATTTGACTTTATGTTTACAAAATTATCGTTATGACATTTTGAAAAAGATACATAAAGTCAAAAATTATAGTACTGATGTATGAAAAATTCCAACAATGATTCGGATAGTATTTTGGGGTACAATACAGTATTTTATGATGCAGTATTTTGGAATACAGAGTTTTGTTCGTAAATTATTTTGGGGCTAGAGAATTTTTAAATACAATATTTTGACCATTCAGTATTTTGGTATACAGTGTAATGACCCCATTCCAAATATTGTTATGATGAGAAAATTTGCTAGGTACTTATAATATATATTTCTATTACCAATTCGAACAATATATGTAGGTCGCCGAATGAGTTCTGAAAATAATTTTTTTTGTTCTGAAAATTATTTATTGTTAACCAATAAATGAACCCAATTAAAAACAAAATTTTATATATAACTTTTTATGTTTTTATTAAAAGAAAAATTTTAAGTATATATAGAAGCACAACAACATTTTCAATGCGAATGTTGTTCCTAAGCCATTCGTCGTTTCTTACTTGTAAAGATAAGAATTAGAAAACTTATTAAGTACATTATATGATTGGCTATACAAAATAAGCGAAGAATCTATTTATACCACATTAATTTGGAATTGATAACTTAAATTGATTCTTCAAAGCAAGTTTTCTAAACGGTATAAATTAGTTTTTTAAATCTTAAAAATTTATGAGTGCCAAAAAATCATAACTGTTTAACTTCTATTTTATTTTGGCAAAAAATATGGACATAGTATCTCATAATCATTTACTGTAAAATACAAACATACATACTTAATTTTTTTTTTTTTTCGATTTCAGAGGAGATCTTGTTAATTTAATGCTTAAGGCTTTCTCAGTTGGGGGTTAACAATAAAAAAAAAAAACTTAAAATTAACATAATTGCATTTTTTCTAAAAAAAACAACCCAAAAGAAATTTGTTTAAAACAAAGTTGGTGGTACTTCTATAAAAATAATATTAAAAAATGAGAGTTATTTCGAACATATCCACATCTGTTTGAAGAATGAATATGAACACATAAAAAAAAACCTTCTTTTTTAATAAATCCAACTACAGTGATGATAAGTGATCACAGCAGTTGAAAGATTTACGAACAAAATATTTAAAGAAAAACATATAAAAGTAATATTTTCTAAATGTAAAAGAATTAATTTTAATTTTTTATTTTTTTTTATTTTCCATGATAATTTTTGAAAAATTTATATTTGACAGGATATGCAAATACTATATATAATAATCATAAATGCAAATTTATTTGAATATAATGCACATTTAAAAAAATTTCATTAAAACTAACAACTGAGTGATTTTTACATATGAATATCTTCTGTAGCTAAGTCATTATCTTATATCATAATTTTCCTATAAATCAACATCTTTGTAAAAATTTAGTTAATTATAACTACAGATCGAAACTTCTTTTAACTCGAATGCAAATTAAAAAAAAACTGCTCTTCAAAACTTGTACTCTTATTTTCGATTTCGAAATTTTTGATATACTAATATACAAATTCAGAACCTGGTACCAGAAATATCGTTTTCATATTGTAATATAAAGTTTTTTATAACAGATATGTACATTCAACGATTGAACATGTTTAATTAATAGTACAACAATATACCATTATATCTTTGAATCATATGTATAACCAAATATTTAAGCTATGTGAAAAAAATTCTTTATGAATAAGTAAATATTGATAAAAATATGTACTCATTGAAAAGTGGATAATTTTATAAAAAAAAAGTAAAAAAAAAGTATTCATAAAAGAAAATAATTAATTTTAATATTGCATGTCATGTCAAATTAGTTATTATTGAAGAAATTACATTTTTATGACCAAAAGCGTTTTGAGGCAAAAAAATGTATATTGAAATTCAATATTTTATTTGGCAAATAAACACCAATTACTTGAAGGCATAATATTCTGAAGAGAAAATTATATTACATTATAATATAACATAACTTAACATTATGTGGACTTTAAATGAAAATTCATAGATCTCATCCTAATTTTTTTTTTCCTGCATATACAGTCAATAATAAAAAATTTATTTATTAAATAAAATAGTGGAATAAATAGTTAATAATAATAATGAATGCATTTTTATGACAAAACAACATCATTTATGATTCCATTCTCTTGCAAAAGAAATTGATATTAAATATTTTTGTTAAAAATAGATGGGGAAAATTTAATTAGAGTATTATTTTCAAGGAAGACACAGCTTAAGGTCTTAAGATATACCTACAGCTTTGTGACCTGTATGTTTGTTAGTAATAAAGACGAACAATTTTTAATAGGTCTTCAGTTTACATTTGAACGAGTCTATTTAATATTTATTAAGTATAAAACTTTGCCCCAATAGAACAAAAATCTAGTTATCTATACACAATTTTAATTTTTAAGATTGACAAACCTTATAATCTTCGTTTTCTAAAAAATGTGTAGTATTCTAAAATCGTACTATAAGAACAATTTTATCTTATATGTATTTTATATACAAACAATTTATTTTCAATTCGTTCTATGCTGTTAGAAATGACAAAATCATGAATGAGTTTTATTTTTTATTATTCAACAAAAGTGTAAAAATAAAAATATATACATAATTATTTTTACAAAAATAAAGTTTATATAAAAATAATATTCAAAAAAAAAAAAAGTATATCTCCAAGATACTAAATGTTAAAAAATAAAACATATTTTATAATAAAAATAAAACTACCTGTTACGCAATTTTTACAATTCTTATTCTAATAACAATAAATTTTTTATTTTTTTTTTTGAAAAATCAAAAACGTGACTCGTTGAACAATTATAATTTTTGCTTCTTCTGTTTTGAATCCTTTTATTTATTTATTTTTTTTTTTTTCAAACTTTTTCAATTTTGCGAATAAAGATATACAGATAGTTATCTTTTTATTTTATTTTTTTTAACAAGAGAAATGAATTTATTTTGAATTCACATAGAGAAGAGCATGAAATATATAAAATAAAAAAAAATTTACGATTTGGAGTTGATTTTTTTTTGTTCGCAGTTTTTTATTTACTTTTTTTAATCATAAAGTAAGAATAATTGCATCAAAATAATAAAGAGAACTCTATATTGAGAATTATACGTGTACACTGCAATTGTTTACGAACAAATAACTTCTCACACCATTTATTACTTTCAGAATAAAAAGTCTTCTGAATTCACAGTCGATTAGATCATAGTCAATAATGGCTACAATATCTTAATACTAAAATAGAATTATGACCATTTCATTTTTTGTACCTGCTATAATTAATATGAAATGTTTAAATCGAAAAGAAAAAGACGTTCAAAATCAATTGTTATTTTATTAATTAAATAGTAACTAGACTAGACTAAAAGTGAGTAATTTCTTAGAATATGAAACTGATATATGATTTCGGTTTAAAAATTTCAGCACTTTTTCAGTGACCTGCATTTAGATTCATCAAAACTGAAATGCATGTTTAATACACATTTAGATTCATCAAGACTGACAGCTTGCATACAAAAATCCTGAATATATAAAAAAACAGTTTGCTCGACCATAGGGAATTTAAACAAAAATATAAAAATTAAACCTATACCTGTGATGATCTCTTTAAAAAAAAAAAAGTTAAATAAAAATTTTTTTGCATCTTACATATTTTTAATAATTTTTACCTGTTCGTGGAATATATTTACTCTACGGAATTTTTCAACAAATGTTGTTTTCAGTATAACTAGAATATTGTCAACAAGATTTTTATTTTAAAACTAAAAATTAACAGACCACAAAATAAGGATAAACAAAATATAAAATGATGAGTAAATAAGTTTTAAGTAGCTCTCCAAAACAAAGTATTTTACCAAAAGAGTTTATTTTTCTTTTATAATTTTTATATATTAAGTTATTTATTTATTTAATTAATTTTGATTTTATCAATAAATTTTAAACTGTTTAAAAAAATGTAAAATACATCATAATTCTTATGCGGATTTGATTTGAGACTATTTTGACGCTAACCTCGACGAAGATGGATTATAATGTTGTGTAGTTGTACAATAGTGTAGGTAGCCTCTCCAATGAAACTGTCGATACAGTTTACTTGGGAATTCATATGTGTGAGTCGTTTCCAATTTTCGCCAATATCCATATAGGGTTTGTAAACTCTTGGACAATATGGGACAATATGAGATAATGTTAATAAAATTAGTTAGACCCAATTTATAACATTGAAACCTGATCTGGATTTTCGTCACATTTCAATAAAGAATTTTATATTACTTGTTGAGATTACCCAGCAGAGAAACAGAGAAATATACAGAAAATTTTCCTTTTTATTCATCGATTGTAATTGTAATTTCATATATCATAGTTCAAAATTTGATCTGCTTCGATCAGATATCGATTAAATTGAAATTGTAGTATATGATATGTATACCTAACCTACATGTTTATACATACACTAAATTTATTTTATTTCTCAAAATGACATTAATAACAGTAATGATTTAAATTGAATGGACCGGTATCAAAATACTGTATTTTAATATAATATATGGACAAACCAAAGAATAAACAAAATACTGTATATAGAGAAAAGGTAAAGTTCTCTAAATGATTTTTGCGCATAACGGCATAATCAAATGTCCGATGCTTTTCTAAAGTATTTTTAAATTCAGTATTTTAACTAAATAAAAGTTAGTTTAACTAACATCTCTTGAAATTTGTTTTTTTTAGTTGAGGATAATGTATTATGACCATATGTATAGTAAAGTATTTTGTCCGTATTGATACAGAATTTATATCTGATTCTAAAATTACAAATATTTGTTTTACTTTAGCTTTTTGTAGTTAAGCATGTAAGATTTTTTTTTTATACATTTAAATACATTTAATTTTAAATGAAAAAGCTTTTCGTAACTGATTAAAATATGCTGGTTATTTCAATCAAAACGGAACTCCCATATCGAGACCACCATGCCAAACGCAATAAAGTTAAAAATAACACTTTATATAAGATTTTTTTTATATTTTTTAAATAGTCACTATTTAATAGTCAATCAAAAGAAAATAATTTTAATAATAAAATAAAAAAAAATCTTCTCTTTATCACAAAAATGTTATTTGTCTCTTTGAACAAACATGAAACGGTATCATATAACTGTTTTTAATAGAAAACCAGACAACTAAAATAACTATACATTTCTGTGTGTTTGGTTTAAAAGCCTTGTCAGAAACAGTTCAAAGATTCCAATAAATCATATGGTGACCACCAAAAAACCACACGCAACGCATTCAAATGGAAATCATTTAAAAATGATAAATAGAAAATCGATTCATTTCTTTGACCTCTGAAATCATATAAAAATTAATTTGTCAAATTTTTAATATTTATTCATATAGGGTAAATTTTACTAGTTTTTAAATTTAATTTTTCTATCTGATTTATATAATTAAGAAAGCAATGAATTTTCAAGTCTTTTTTAGCTTGACTTTCAACGTTAGTCCATTAAATTGGTGATTGAAAAAAATTAATACTTACGTGTGAGTAGCTCGACAGATTACTTGAATCATATACGAACTAAATTCTATTATTTATATTTTTTATTGAACAAAAAAGTAATATATGTATAGTCAAATAAAATGCTACAAAAGTAAAATGATGGTACTGTAAGATTTTATGTTCCCTACAAACATATTTTTTTTTGTTTAAATTCCTTAAAATTCTAAGCACAATATATTTATGGATATTGTATATATATGTATATAGAATTAAAATGATATCTTAATATATCACCTTTTTTAATAATACAGATATTATTTTTCTTGAATTGATATGACTTCATATAACATTAAAGTCCACATAATATTATCACAGAAAACAAAAGGAAGAAAAAAATATAAAAATGGAAAAACGATAAAACCAGAAAATTTGAGAAAAAGTAATAATAATAATGAAATATCAATTCAATTTTAAAAGTGATGGGCTATTATTTTTTTTTTTTACTTTATTATAATAATATTATGGTGGTGCTAATAATTTTACGAAATAAAGTATATTTTGGATAAAAAAAAAAGAAGAAAAGCCGATTGGACCCACCACAAAGTATTAGAGATAATTTTGTTATGTATATATAGAAGGGGAAACGTTCAATAATCAATTCTGTTTTATAAACTACATATACATATATATAAACTTCGCTCGCGCGCTTTATAGATTACAATGTATATGCACATGTGTATGATAGGTATGTAATAAACGCATTCCGATAATAAAAATATTTAATAACAGATAAAATTTCTTTTAAACAAATTACTGTTATACATAATTGCGTAAACAATTTGGACCACCTTTAATTATACATATACTTCCATTAAGAAAAAATAGTAACAGATGTATACTCAAATACATAAGTGTATAAATGATTTATTATATAACTCTATAATATATGCAACTACTCACGTGTACTCACTTTTGCAAACCAAATTAGAAAGAAATCGGAAATTGTCATATAATTTTTTTTCTACATAAGACACGGACTCAGTTTAGTAATAATTATTTTTAGCACATATTTTTCCCACTTCCATAACGTCATTTCCTTTGGGTCATCAATCCACTACCGTTGCTTTCTACTCAGAAAAGTGCACCATATACATTTACTTTCTAGAAAGACGTATTCTACGCCAAAACTAAATTATAAAATTATAAAATCTATTAAAATTAAACATAGACTTATTTATTAATGGTTTTAACATAACTTCTTATAATCTGTACTTGAAATTTTTACTTGATTTAATAATCACTAATTTATTATTATTATGTTAAATTATATTTTATGATTTTAATATCAAATTTTTATTGCTTATTGCATTTATTCAATAGAATTTTTAATTTAGAATAATATGCAATTGTAAGACATTTTTTCCACAAGAAAATATTTATTGCGATAATTAACACCATGCATATTCGATTTCACGTTTATTAAATCCTTGATCATCAAAACAATTTGGTTATAAGATCAAAAATACAAAACTTTTATTTTTTTCACAATTTGGCATAATTCGAATTATATCTTCGTTTTTAATGGACACTAAATTATTGAACTCAATATTATGTGAAATTTATTTAATTACTGAACACAAAGTAACGTTAAATAGTTAGAAAAAACAACTAATTATGACTTTACATTTTCATATTAAGATGGTACTTACAATACAAGTATAATAGATTTAATTTATACGACAAAGTTAGAATTAAAAAAATATGTACTGAACTAAACAGAGTATAAAATCTCTAAAAAAAACTGACACGTCCTAATCAAATTACTGTCATTCAATATTTTGTAAGTTATTTAAAATTTAAGTAAAACTTGGGCGATTTGATCTGGTTCGACATTTACATATAACTATGTAAGTACTAAGTATCTATATATATCCAAATAGAAGTGAAAAAATATATTAACTATGTATTTATAATCTAAAAGATGCATAAAAACATGGGGGAGTTGTTATATTCTCTAAGTAAATAATATTATGAATTAATTTTTGTAGATAAAATATTTTTAGTTCCATTTTTCCATTTTAACTCAACTATATTTTTCTATCTATCTACTCTGTTAATTTACTTGAAATGCATTTTTTATGGGCCGAAGCGAACAAGATATTTCGTTCGTAATTACATTTTAGTTGAAGGTGTTGAAAATCTTTTAAATTTTATGATCAACTTAATTTTATATGTTGCATACATTTTGAATGAAATATCATTAAAAAACTTAAGTTTCATTTGATGAACTTGTGATCAATTCGATTACAGATAATTCACTATAAACTTAATTGTGTATTATTTAATGTCATTTTCCAAGAAAGACTTTTTTTTCTATAATTATACAAACAAGATATAAATACATAAATATTCTGAACTTATATTGTTACATTGTTTATCATATTTATTTTATGTAAAATTTAAATAAATTCAAATAATAATTTTTTAATGAGAGGTGAAAATTTTGAAAATTTTAATTAAGAAAGTTTTGATTTCTACCATTTCTTAATAACATAAGTTGTTAGCAGACTTTATTCTCTTCAAAAAGTAGAATCAAAGAACAATTTATAACTACTGTTCACTTAAAGGGTATTCAGGATTTGTCAACAGATATGTGGGAACTATCCATTTTTTGAAATTTCTGTAGACTAGGATATTATAAAACAATCTCGAATGTTTAACGCTGTATAACGTATCAAAATGCAAGAACGTTGAGAAATTTTCAAATAAAAGAAATGATTCTGTGACTTACACATTTAATCCTTTAAATTGAAGCCTTGCGTTATCTTCCTGTTATGTGAAGTCGAAGATTATTGTGTGTAAACAAAATGGTGAATTGGATTGATAGAATGCGCTAGGGAATGCAAAACCGGATTTTCGGATTCCGGAATTCCGCCTTTTTTTGAAGTTCGCAAATTCCGGAATTAAAAATGGTAAATTCCGGAATTCAAAATGGCAAATTCCGAATTTGAAAGAACTTTTACTGGCGGGATTTTTGAGTAATTGTTCATTTTTTCATGTTTTATTCGAACATCAAGCTGTTATTGTAATTAAAAAAAAAACAAATCTAAGTAGTAGGTTACCGCAAGTCTGCAAATACATAAAGCTTTTTTTTATATTTATCAACTATAACTAAAATAAATTGTAGTCGCAAGTCCAGTGGTTTTATTGCTCTGTTTTCAAAGTAAGTCATTTAGGTATATCAGTTTTATGTTTTAAAAATTTTGTAGATAAACTCACTTTCAGAATCAAAGTCAGAAGTTCTAAAAAAATCATCGATTCAATCCGAAACTCGCAGTGAAATTAAATTTTGGGATCAAGGGGGCTCCCGAGTAACACTTTTGCAAAATCTGTACAATAGTTTATTAACAACTAGCGTAGAATCAGAACGCGCTTTCTCTGCTGCACGTATATTTTCTACAAAAATTCGATCAAGACTTAATGATAAAACATTGGATACTTTGTGTTTTTTAAGAGGCTTTTTCAAAAAGCAAACTGAAAATTAAACTTTATTTTTGCATTCAGTATTTATTTAAATAAAAAATATTTAATTATTTAATTTTTTATAATTTAATGTTTGTTATAAGTTAGTTAATGTTTTGAACTAAATACACTTTAAAGAATAATTTAATATTTTTTTTTGAATATATTTTGATTTTTCCGGAATTAACCGGAATTCCGGATTTGATTGCAATGGAATTCCGAATATCCGGAATTCAATTTTTGTAAAAAAATGCATTCCCTAGTATGCGCTATTGTCAACAAAGTCCAAGAACACAGTTCAAAGATATAATTTTCACAACATATAATTGTAATAAAATGCTCCTCCGAGCAAAAATAACAAAATTAACCGTCGCCGAAAAATTTTGAATTTTTTGGTGTATAAAATAATTTTTTTTTACTTACTTTAAAATAGGACGGATCAATAATGAAAAAAATATTATTCTACATTATGATGGTTTTTATTGAAAATATTTTATGAATGAATGTTCTCTTCAAAACTTCATCCTTTTTACAATTAATGGCCTAACAATTACAAGGCAAAATTAACATAACAGAATGAAATTTACCATATTATGTAATAATTTTTTAATACTATCATCGTAATGATCATAAATTATCACCATAGACGTCGGACATAAGCTTGAAATATTTTATCGCTATAATCAATGTCCTCACCCACCAAAAATCAAGATTTTATCACACTTAAACAAGGAAATCAATTTGAAATATTTTTTCAACGCTCTTAAATAACAAAAACACAAAATATAAATATACAAAAAATTACATTCGTCAAAGTGAAAAACAATATACATATACATAATGTGTATTGTACATACTTTTATATAAATAATAAATATTTAAAAATCAATCAATCTTATTGTTAAAATTAAATAATAAATTCATAACAAATTTGTTTAAACTACACAGGCATAAAATAAACATTTTGTTCAAATTTACATATTTATAATTTTTATTTATTTTTCTTTACATTTTTATTCTTCGAGAAATAAAATCATATAATACGAGAAAAGATCATGTTCATCTGTCAATAACTTCATAGGAAACTTTTAATATTGAATCTAAAAGGCAAATGAAGTTAAATCTGATAAAATTATTTTGTACATATATTGAATATTCTAAATAATATATGTCTCTACAGCAAATTATGTCCAAAAGAACCACATTCACAATATCATACTCTGGATTACAAAGCATAATTAGACAACCCTACATACAATTCCTCTACGGTCCTTTAACAGTGTATACCTACCTTATTTACAAAACATTATTATTCATAACTTTTTTATAATATAAAAATAAATATTATAATTTTTATTTTTGGATCACACATTCGATGCCCATTTTAGGCAGTATGTTTATATATTTTTTCCCTTGATTAATGTCAATCAAAATTGTAAGTGTTATTTTAAATTTTTTATATATTCTTCCTGTTTAGAACTCACAAGTTTTTTCAAATCTATTAAATTTTTAACATATTCTTCCTGTTTAGAAGTTTAGAACTCTCAAGTTTTTTCAAATCTATTAACAAAAAAAATTCATAATGAAACTTTACTTTTTATCGCTTTGTAATTTTTTTTTTTATATGTAAACTTCATTTTAGTAATTCAAGATAAATAAAGCTTGAAAGCATTGCGACATGTTGGCAAAATTATTAAAAAAATTTATTTTTTGCGTTCATCTCGTTCTGTTCCATCCACAGTAGAGTCAAAATCATCATCGTTAAACTTATTCTTAATTTAATATTTAAACAGATTTCGCTTTATTTAAATTTTTATCCTTTTCTACAAATAATCTAGTCTTTTATTTTATAAATCACCAGGAAAATTTGTTTAAAATAACTTTTCTTAGTAATAAATTTCATATAAGAAAAGAAGTTATAAATTCGAAAAATATCATAGGTTATGTTTACAATATTTAGTTAGCGATTTCCATATGAATATTTTGTAATTCTTATGATTCAATGACTTTGCAATTGATACATTTACACTCTAAATTTTTAAAATCTTGATACACGAAAAAATCACGTTTGTTATAAGACAAAACTTTTCACAATTTGTGCCAGCATGGATTATCGAATACTTAATATCTAAGTATATTATTGTTTGTGAAGAAATTTCTAAAAGAGGTATACAGACACACTTAAATGCAATTTAAAGGAAGTAAAAAGGTTTATTCATATAAATTTTTACTACCTTTAAATTGTGCTTTAACACAAAATTAATAAAACATTTGTCAAATGGAAATATTTTAATTGGATTTAAATTATTTTTGTTAATATCTTAAAGTATCTTAAAGTCAAAATCTGATTTTTCCGCTAACAACGGAATTTGTGAAAATAAATATTTCATCTACCTAGACCTCTTCAGAAAGTACTGAATAGATATATTTTATAATATTTTTGTATATTTGTATATTATATGAACTATAATAGATGAAAATTATTTCAATAATTTGTATGAAATATGAATTTACTGAAGGAATGAATTGTTTGCAAAGTCAAAATATCTACAAAATATTAGATATACCTTCTCACGTAACAAATATTTAAAATTTTTTAGTTCAAGTTGGAATTAGAACATAAATTTAAAAATTATTTATTTTATGATAGATAAACTATTTTTACAGTGTATTTATGTAAATCGATTAAAGCATAACCTTTTTAGTACATGAACCATTATTTTGTTTTAAATTGCATGCACACCGAGAACTAAATTTTATTATTTATTTTGCTTAAAGTTGAAATCCTGCTGTGCGGAATGAGTCTATTCAACGCGCGCAGACAACTTGTTAAATTTTTTTTTTAACTCAAAGTGGTAATTTTTGTTTTTGGCGTAGTTGTATTATGACCTAACCCAAACCAGTACTTTATTTTATATGAAAATATGCATTTACATTTTTTTTTTCTAAAAATTTGTTGCGAAAAAATTCTATTTCCGTTCGAAAATATAAATTTATTTTTCTAAATTTAATAAAATTATTAAATATCATTCTTTCAATTAATTTCAGTTATAAAATGAATTTCTTTTTCTTTAAATATATAAAAATTAAATAAACTGTAAAAGACACAAGGATCGAAATATTGAAGACTAAAATAAAAGTACTCACAGTAGGTAAATTCGAAAAATATGTAACTAAAGTGACTTGTTATAAATATTGTATTAAAATTTTATTTTGAAATTTATTGCAGATCAGGATACAATAAAAAAAAATACAATAAGATATGTTTTTGTGCTGATTACCAATTGAAAATTAAGAACACTAAAATGAAAATAAATCTTCAATAATTGATAAAGTGCACTATTATTAACAAAACATAAACCGACTTGGGAGTTGATGGGCTCATGTTGTTGAAAAAAAACAAAACGAGACAGTAACAGCATTGAATTATCTTAATATCTTAATATAAACTAGAGAGGTTAGGTTGAAAAAATCCAAAGATTCAACCAAGCCATTTTCATTAATGTAAAAACAGGCCAAAAACTTACTAATTTTCAAATATTAATTAATTAATTTTTTCCGATAACTTTAAGACTTTTCAATCTTTATACTTTTTTTTTTTGTTTTTGAGATATAATAATCGTTAACATCACAAACATGAAAGAATACCTAATTTTGAATTTTTATGAGAACTTTGTACAACATTCGTATAAAATATAAATATTTTTAGAACAAACAAAAATATTTTGCTTTACTGCTTCCGGCATTGCAAAATAAAATGCAATAAACTTCTTTTTAATGGTAAAAAATTCCATCTTATTTTCAATTCAAATGTCTAGTTCAGATTTTTTTTTTTCTTCAACATAGAAATTGGTTATAATATACTTTTGAAAAATTAAAGTTAAAAATATATATGTATACATCTAACCAAACTATAAATTCATTGATATTTTTATTATAACCATAGGTATATTTAACCCTTAAAGGATTAGATTAGAAAATTTGACCCAATGTTTCACATTAAAAATATGTTAAAAATTAGTTCAACCAAATATCACAAAACTAAGCTTCATTTGTAGAACGAACATTTATATAAAATGAAGCTTAGTTATCCACATAATAGATAGAAACAATATTAATTATGTTGGGACTTTACGGTTTAATTGGTTGCTTTCAATATTTGCCAGTCTTAAAATAAAATTTGTTAATTTTTTTGTTTAGTTCTAGACCAGTTTCTTTTGCCATTAGAATATCATAAACGGCGGGTTTTAGCAGAATAAAATGTTACACTATCTTTTGTATACTGTTTCTTAAAAATAAGTATAAAAGTCTGATAAATGATGAAATTTGACTAATGCAATTATTATAACATTTAAGGGTTAATATTTTTATATAATTTTTTTTAAAGCAAACAACAACAAAAAAATATCAATGAAAATTATTGCAAAGACCTAACAAAAAAGTCATAAAATGTTCAATTACTTTTCATTTTTATTTTTTTATTTATTAAATCTTATTTCTAGACAATTTCGCAATTTGCTTCAAATATAAAATTCCAATTGGAAATGCGTAAAAAATGTTTTTGTACAATATCTCATATATACATAGCTTAAAGCGAAACAAATAAACGAGAAAATAATGTTCTGCCACAAAAACTGAGAAATTCGTTAATCGAAATAATATAAATTGTTCAAAAAGGCTTGGTTTTTTTTTTTTTTTTGTAAATTTAGTTATCACTTTATTTATTTTAATAAATACAAACTAAATTTCAGTTAGAGCTATATCTTTTTAAATTTCAGTTACAGCTATATCTTAACATTTTAGACATATTTTTCCTCTGCAGCCTCGGAATACAGACATTTTAACTTCATCTGTATTTTTAAAAATAAAGAACTTTAGTTATATTAAACGTTTTTCGAAATAAACAAGGCACTAAATTCAAAATTTACCCCGTCAAAATCTCTGACTAAGGCGAAAATTTTAAGAGTGCTTAACATAGTTGTCACCTTTGTTTTCGTTTTCATCGGAAGTCTAAAGTGAGCTTAAATCATTAAAATAGACGAAAAATGTACATGAAAAAAAAATATTTCTTTTAAATTCTAATAAAATAAAGAAAAAAATCAAAAATCTGGCTGGATCACTTAGTTACAATTTTCCGTGTTTAGTTTTAGTTTTTTTGTTGTCCTGTACTGCAGGAGAATGTTTACCGTAGCTTCTTTTTGGCTATAAAAATCATTTTGATTTATTGAAATTGGCTTATTTATAATAAAGTTAAGTACATTGAGCTAAATAATTGTAAACAATTTTAAACACCAACTCCCCAGATGTGAAATTGACTAATTCGAGCAATTTGAAAAATGTTTATACGTTATTCGTTCGACTCCTGGAAAAGATTCAATCTCCTTTCTAAATTATATTCCTCTCATCATACCGAAAAACATATTTTAAAACTTATGTTTAATATTGGGCACTACGAAATAATTTATACGGACATAATTTATACGAGAAAAACGACATTGTTCATACGATAAATAATGTCGTTTGAAAGCGACATTATTTATACAAAAAAAAAACGACATTATTCATACGATAAATAATGTCGTTTTTTTTTGTATAAATAATGTCGCTTTTAAAACGACATTATTTATCGTATGAACAATGTCGTTTTTTTATCGTATGAATAATGTCATTTTTAAAACGACACTATTTATCGTATGCGAGTAAAAAAAAAAAATATTTGTGAGGTAGACACACGAGAAGGCCCGCCGCCCTGCTGCCCCCCCTTCCGGTGTGTACCTCACAATATCTCCGATAAAATGTTGTGTGGTAAGCAAAAGGGGAAGGGGGGGGCAGCTATTAAATGTATACTATAAACTATATTTATTAAATAATTAATTAAATTTAAATGTATGTAGCTGCAATCAATATTGGAAAAAAAGAGATTATCTTATTGGAAGATATTCCCATAAATATCCCTAAATTCCATACTAAATATTGTTATTATTGTCCATTTGCAATTATCAAATTGTCAGGAAAATCAAAAATTAATTTTATTTACTAATCAACGAAATAAATAAACAAGAAAAAAATTGAATTTAATTTTTTTTACTCTTCAGAAACCATATACATAATAAACAAATACATATATTTAATTACCGTGTTCATTAAAAAAAAAATTATTTTAAATTAATGACAAACAAAACAAAACAGAGCATCATTAAATGCCAATCCTTCAATCTGTACCAATCTACAATTAATAATTTATTTCTGGATCTATAGGTACTTTATAGATTTCTTCAAAAATTTTATCATCCTGTACTGGCATTCACAGAAAATTGTAGACACAAACGCATAATATATGTTAAGATTTATAAATAATATTGATCTATAAAATTCATTAATCTCTTATTGATCAAGATTCACTTTGAATATTTATATTAATAGAGCATTTTTACTCACAATTTCTATTGAAAAAAAAGGGCTAAGCGCAGTGCGTAACCCTTTTGGCGCATTAATAAAAAAAAAATTCAATGAAAATAATTCTATTTTATTTTTCATTAATTTTTTTTTTTTTTTTAATTCTTATTAATTACATTTTACATAATCCATTTTACGATTTTCATATTATGCAATTATAATTATTCTATAGGGTTTAATATAGATAATAAGAAATTTGTGGGAACGAATCATATCGAACCCAGAATTGTTGTCGTTTAATCAGTATTTTATATCTGGAATATAATATGAAGTATAACATGCCAGTTGTTTACTTTAATAACCTGGAAGTATGTAAACATAATACATATAGATAATATTAATAATATTTCATGAAAAAGGCAAATTCATTAAAACAACATAATTATAAATCTGGAATACTGTATTGTTTTTATTTTATGTATTGTGTAATTTTAAGTGTTGAATATTCAAATTGTCTCGACGGAGAGACCTGTAGATTTAAAAATTTTAATTGATTTAGGATCCAAATAATATTATCAAAATTTCATCAAATATGATGTGATAGCTAAAAATTTTTTTATTTTTTAAACAATACTTGAACATATTTTTTTTTGTTAAATAAAAAAACGATCCCGATGGACTTATGAAACTTTTTAACTGAACATCTTCTTGCGAGCACACGTGATCGCCTACGTAATTTCGGTTATTTTTTTTAGATTGCACGCAATCAATAGTGTTTTAATTTTTTTTCGTTTTCTTTGAAAAAATAGCCGCCTTATTTTTTTTTTTTATGTTTTCATTCAAAAAAAAAAAAAAATCTTACAAGATTTTTAATAGGCAAAATAGCTACCTGTGTTTTCATTGGTTTCATTCATGGTGAATTTTAGAAGAAGACTTCCTTAAGGCACGGGTCTTTTTTTTGTATATTTTATATTTAGATTGAACTGAAATTACAAATGGTATTTTCAATGCAATTTATCATAATTTCTTATAAAAAAAAATTGTTAATTAGTACTCGACATGTGATAGGCTGAAACATTTAACAATTATATCATGTAAGATCCTTAATTTTATAGTTATTACCATTATTGTGTTAATTTGTAACAAAGAATAGAAAAAAAAACTTTGATATACATAATATAATGTTTTATGAACGCAATTATTTTCATAACTACATATATTGTTAAAATTTTAAATTTTCATGTAAATAATAATATTAATTTAGGCGAATAAATTTTTTATTTTTAAGATTTTTTTATTTATTTTATTCAATTGCTGTAATGGAACTAGTTTCAGTTGAATCAATATAAAAACAAACTATAATTCTAATATATGCAATATTTTAATTCTAAAAATTTTGTCTACGTGCATACAAAATAATTCTATTTCATTTTTTTAACATCTGGTCGAATTTATAAATACAGATTTAGTTCCGAAAAACTAAGGGTATAATTAGAAGAAAATATGAGAAGAGATTTGTTTTTAGCAATTTTTTTTTTTCGAAACAAGACCACCAGGCAAATCATTATGATATTGTTATAATCAAAACTTTATGAAAAATTAACAATATGATTTCTTTTTTAAATAAACAAAAATATAAAACTCATTCACGCCAAATTTAGAAGAAAAATATTTTATTAAAATTTAAAAAAAAAATTTTTTTTTTTTCCTTTTTCAATATAATATTTTGCTAAAACCAACAATTATTTTAGCTTAAAGGTAAATTCTCACGGTTTTATCGTGATTGAAAAAGAGCAGAAGAAATAATAATAACCGTGATTTTTTTTTTTTTAAGTTGTGTTGAAATTAATTTTTATACTTATTTTGTTCTGGGATGCAAAAAAAATCTTTAACGTGCGTATAAACCAATTCATTGGAATTTTTTAGTTTCCATGTATACATATTGAATTTAATAATAATTTGTTTTTAAAAATACATTTGATCTTATTAAATATTCTTGTTATTAATACAATTTTAGAGGGATCATTTTGATATACATAAAACACAAGAGAACTATTTACATAATTAACTATTTATCGTTAAATAGATTGTAAGTGTTAACTTTTCAGAGGTTACCCGTAATATTATTACGAAATTCCGATTAATAGAAATAAGGAAAACATTTATTTACAAACAGAAATTCTCTAACATTCCAAGATATAATCACTCTTTTAAACTTCAAACTTTAAATATTCAAAAAAAATTTGTAAAAAACCATTATCGTATCTATTCTTTGCAAAACCTCAAAATATAATTTTTATTACTTTTAATAATTGTAATAACATTTTTTTGTTTTTTAAACATAAAAATCAGCATTACAGGTTTTAATTCAAAAAAATAAAACCAAAAACCAGACGACAAAAATAAACGATAATCAAAAGAAATATTAATGATTTCTTATCCTGATCGAAGATGATTCAAGAATGAAGCATTGGCTTTATTAAAAAAATATTCACATAAGGAAAACATTTTATTTGATGATATTGATTCTGTATATATAGGATTGGTAATGGACCGAAAATTAAGGGATTCCGCGTGATTATTTTTTTATAACTTATACATGTTTTAAAATGTTGTAACTACATTTTCAGAATTTTCAGAACAAAATAAAAAAGGATTCTAAAAAAATATATTTTGGTTTAAAAAATGTTTTATTTTTCATGCTAAAAAATTTGGACAGCTCTTATTTCGCATTTAAATCTTAAAAAAATGAAGCTTTATGTAATTATGTAAAAATCCTATGAGGGAACATAATTGTGAAATAAGGTCAGTTCACTTATTCAAAGAAAAATAAATTACCTGATTATTTTTCTTTTGATGACTTAAACTGACAAGTACCTTTACCAAAGAATTAATGGATAAATCTGATTCACCGATTTATAATATGAAATTTAAATCTTGTGACCACCATATGATTTGAAAACTGATGGCGTTTAAATCAAATAAATATTTATGATATTGTGCAATATGACTTTAAATTCATAATTTTCTGACCAAATATTATATAAATAAGAAACGATGAACGCGAGAAGATTGTTTTAATTACTATTATTTTGAAACATATCAGTTCATGCCCCTTTTTTTTGTAAATATATTAGTCTTGAATCATTAAAAAAGTTGTTGGTTTTTATTAAGAGATTAACATTTTATCATGAATTTATCTAAAATTGTTTTGAAGAAAAATGTATTGTTATGATATAATTATATGAAATATTCGATCAAATTTCAATAAAAAATATTAAAAACTTGAGCCATTCTAGTAAAAAAAAAATGTATATGTAGTTGATAAGTCGTAGAGTATAATCCGGATGGCAGAATAAAAGAATTAAATTTAATTTTCAGAACTCACTAGTAACATAGTTATATTTTGCTAATTATTTCACAGTGGAGCGAGTACTAAATCTGCTTAATAAAATGAACAAAAAACTCGTAGTCACATTATTTATTAAGATTTTACACAAACTTGAATATAATTATAGTACAACTTCCCCATAAATCTTGGTAATTAATCATAGAAAACAAATTTCAATATTTAACCTTAGCAATTTCAATCATTAGTTATAAAACCAAAAATCTTAAGGCTAACGAAATCATCTGGTAACAGATTTTATATAAAAAAAAAAGAAAGTAATATAAACTAAGAAGACACACTACAAACATAAATATAAATAAATTTGTATTTATCATCAAATATTCGAAACAATATCCAATTTACAAACGTATGTATATAGTGTATATAGATATATTTAAAATTTTTGTTTCAATTTTAATAATAAATAAATTCTTTGAAGACAATTCTTTTAAAATTTGAATTATCTTCAAGTTAATAATAAATTTAGAAATATGTATGCAGTTTGGAAAATTTGAGTTTCTCTTTTTTTATCTTTGTAAATAAAAAGGCTTGACAAACTATAGAATCCTAGCGTAATATTAAAAAATAAAATGTATGCAAAAAATCCGTTTTTCTCAATCCTACAAGTTAACAGCAATATTATTTGTTTTATTTTTAAATAAATATTATTAAAAAGTAATAATATACAGCTTAATAATATATATATGGTGTAGTAGTATTGCCCTTATCCTACGGCATGTACAGTCGTGAGTTCGATTCCCACCTCGGACCGGAATTTGTGTGAATTTACAATTTGTCTCACTTCAATTAAGTGTTTGTGTTGTTTTTAATGTCTACATTTTAAATTTAAATGAAATGTTTTTGTTTCTGTGGCAGAATTTTTGTTGATTTTTCAATAAAAAATATATTGAGTCACAAAAACGAATAGCTCTAATACGCCTTCCTTGAAATGTCACAAATGAAATCTTATGAGATAGTTCCTAAATTATTTACAAAACAAAAAAATAATATATAAACTATGATTGTAATTCAAAATACTATTTTTTACATTATCCCTAGCTATTTTTTTTTTTTATATACATAATGTATATATAACTATGTTTTTAAATTTAAATTTAAATTATGTAACTCTTAGATTCATATTATTTTTGTTTTATAAATACAACTAAAGGCTATACCTAAAGGGGACGTCAAATAAATTTATCACTGAAAATTGATTTCAACTTATAATTGGAAGTAAATAATTTCAATCTTGTTAAGAAAATAAAATGTTTTCCGGCAAATGTAACATATTTACATATTATTATGAACTATAATAATTTTTTTTTCTGTATACATATACTTTAAAGTGCGAAAAACTATATATTATATACCTAATGCAGTTAAGAACTTTAAAATACTTTTTGATTATTCTAAAAAGGTGTTACTGTTGTTCTTGCAATAATACAACCGTTATAAAAAGGTTTTATTTTTAACTACAGAATTTAATTTCCTTAATTTGAACAGAACATTTGAATTCTATGCTAAAGCTAAAATAAAAATTTTGTATTTTTTTTTACAAATTGTAGAAAGCCGAATTAACGTTTTTTTTTATCGTTTTTTAATTTTTTTTATCATCAATTCTTGTGATCGAAACTCAAGTTTATGTCTTAAGTCTTTTGTTTTAAATACCTGCATTAAATTGGTTTTATTGTAAATAGTTTAAAAAAAATTTGTTTATAATATTTCAATGAAATTTGACATGCATATGAATTTAGAATTATTATGGTACTTGATGTTGGTAAATGAATTGGAAATAAATAATACTACATTATTTCATATTTTTTGTTACATAATGTCTTTCAATATATCACGATGGGATTTAAAAATATTTCTAATTAATTAACACACATTCATTCGAGCGGTTTATTTTCTTTCATCGAGCTGCTATACTTCAAGGGGTCAACAACAGTAAGTCTGATTTGAATGAAAATTTTAATCCATATTATCTTGTTCCCGGAAATCTATTCTATTCATTATAAATTATTTTCAGAATTATTTCATAAATTCTGTCGGCTTATTAAGGTTTTACAGTTTTTCTTATCTAAACATTCAAATCTAAATTAGTTCAAAGAAAAAGATTTTATTAAAAAAAAAAAAAATTGAAATAAAATTCTGAATCGATTAAATTTAATTAAATTCATAAGACAAAACAAAATTTAAAATAAGAAAAGAAAGAATAGAACAAGCTTCCAAAATATAGAAAAATACACAAAAATTTTCCGCATTAATAATTAAAATTAAAAATTTAAATTTCTTCGTTTTTGTTTTATTTTTTTTTATAATTTTTTTTTTTCCATTAATTACGACTCAACAGCATGTTGCCTCAACACAATTTTTTTGCTTTCATTATTTAATATTCATTTAAGACAATTTTGTCACTATTTCTATGCTTAAAAATTTATGAATAAAATTCGATTTATTAATAAATTATTAAGTTCACAATTTTAATTTCCAATCAAAGTAACTTTCACCGTACGATCAATATCTTGATAGGAAAAAATTTATTATTTGGAAAAAATACTGAGAAAAAATATAAACTTACAAAATGTTTATGAAAGAAGTAGGTATATTATACTTAATTATTTTTTATTTGCTTTTACTGAACTGATTGTTCAGAGAACTGTTCCAAATCGTGTCTAAGCTATCGACCAGTTTTAAATGTTGCCGTTTTAATGAGAGATGTGAAATAATTTTTTTTCCGAAATTACTTTTTCCAATCAATTTATAAAGAAGTACTTGGTGAAAAATGAATTACAATAAATAAAAATGAGTGAATATCAAAAATAATATTAAAATTATTACAAACAATATTATTTTGTTTGCTAATAAACGTCATAATGAAGTGAATGAAAATGAAATTAATGGAAATCTAAAAAGTTAACAATTATAATATCAACATTGGAACTGTTTGTAATAATTCAACAATTATTAAATTTACAAAAAAAAAACTTTATTATTTTTACTCTAAGTCGGAAACATGCGAAAGTGTGAAGATTTAATTACTACGATTCTAAGACAGAATTTAATTCGAAAAAAAAAAATAAAAAATTAAAGTTAAATATAGCGCTCGGAGAAATTTTTAAATTAATTTTGGTATTTAGTTTATTCAATTCTGTATTTTTCTCAGTGTATAAAATTGTAATTTAATTTAATTTAATATTTTAAAGCACACCCGGTGCGATTCTTAAACGACTGGCGCTCTTGTACAGATATTTGCATTTTAATTTAATTCTATTAACATTTTTAACAAATTTAATTTTATTTTTTATTGTGTTTTATATTTTTTATTTTTTTTTTTTCTATTTTATTTATTAATAGCTAAAATCATTTTATCATTTTTAATCGCTTTTAATTTAAAATTTTAATTGATTTTAAATCGCAACAGGCTTTAAAATCAATAAAATGAAACTGGTATATATAAATAATAAAATGGTTTTAATATTATAATATTTAAGATTTTGACACTCTTTTGAAAATCCGTAATTTATTTCAAAACTCCGAATTAGATAAGTACATTTTAACTGTGGCTTGCCGATTAAGCCCGGTACATTATGTAAATGGTACCTGGTACTTTTGAAAATTTTTATTTTTATCTATTGTGGTAAAAAAAAATATATATTCTTCTGCCACCTATTTCTAAATAACAGATAATAAATTTTTAGTGCATTGATTTAAAATAATAAAATTTTTATCAACATATTTAGTTTTAAAGTTAAAATTTTTAATTAAGTAATAAAAATAAATTTTTTATTATTGACATTTTTAATATCTCACTCTTATGCTTTTCAATATTAAATAATTTGCTTTTTTTGTATATTACAAATTTGGGTAATTTTCTCTTATATTACAAATAAAAATATAGCCATTATTTTTAATGTTAGCTTAAATATAAATTATTTTCAAAAAAAGTATTTAAACCTTTTTTCGCATAAATTGTCAATTCTTGAATAAAAAGATTCAAATAACTTTTGAATATTATACTTCTTCTGTCGATGTATATGATAATGTTGAAAATATAAAAAATAAAAATATGAAAATGTGATGTTTTCAAATTTGAGGTAAAATTTGCTCTTTTGATTTTTAGGCATATAGATATTCTTATATTCATAATTCTTAAAACTATTTTTATGTTAAACACTCACTCAAAGCTTCAAAGTTATCTTTTTAATTAAATAACTTAAATCTTAATTGCCGTCCTAGAATTTGATAAAATAGTTTTGATTCTAGAATTTATTATCATCCTAAAGGGCTTTTGTCTTTAACAAAAAAACATTTTAAAATTTATTACATATTTATCATTCAAATGTTATTACAGAAGCATTTTAATATCTTAATTTTCTACTTAAAATTCTGTGCTTTTAAGAAATATTTTTATTCAAATGAATTTCTTAAGACAGTAGTATTAAAATTACGCTCTCTTAAACACCCAGATCAGATAAGGATCAAAAAAAATTAAAAAACTTTAAAAAATATTCTTATATTTATTTCATTTAAAATCATTTTTTATTTTTAGATAGTTTTCGTGGGCTCTTCAAGCTTCATTAAATCATTTTATATCGAAATCTTTATAATAATTTTTAGATATTGCTTACAGAATAAGATCGAAATATCACTTCTTGTTAACATTGAAGCTGGTATTATGCGTTTTGGTTTTGGTAATTTTAATCAAATGGTATTTTATCTGAATCATTGTCACGCAAACATAAAAGTACGCTGTAAGATATGCAAAAATATGATTATTTAACCATTATTTAACTTCAAATAACTTGTTTTTGTGCTGACCCTATTACATTAAATAAACCTTGGATTAAGCTCCTCAATAATATTCTTGTCTATTCTGCGTTGCATTAGTTCAGAAATTGGTTTCAATGAATAATTATATTTTTAAAGAAATCCAAACTAGTTCCTCAACTTATGTTGACGGGTCACGGGTCCTTTATTAACTGCAGAGTAATAAGCATTAACGACTTTACGTGTTTATTATAGTTGATGTACACATATATTAAATAAATATTTTTTCATTCATATATTCACGGTATTGTACTCTTATAGATATTAGTAAGAAAATAATAATAATATAAAACTATAAGTGGGCGACAGAAAAAAGGGCGTAAAACACATCATATGTGATTTCATTCAATAAATTTAAAAAAAAAACATTTTTTTGCAACAAAATAATTGAATTACATACTTGAGTAGAAATAAAATTAATAAATTAATTCTTGGAAAACACAAAATAAAAAATTATTTCTATTTCCGAATAAAGTTTTATTTGCACGAAAATGGCGCTTGCAATTTTAATTTATATAATTTGAGTCGAAATTTTAGTTTTGCTCATATGTTTATATTGTTCTACCACTTGTATTTTATTGAAAATTTTGTCTCATGTTTCCTAGGTACATGATTGAAAAGAAAACAGCGAAATAAAATTTTTTTTTCCTATTAAAACACTGACACATAATTAGCATTATATCAAAAATTAAATTTTTTTGTGGCCCACTAAATACATTTTATATACAACCAGTTAGTAATATAAATTTGGATATAACTTGAACAAGAGTCTCCAATTTTAATATAAATAATATTGATCTTGATTTTTTGGGGGGATGGAAATAAGGCCGCAGGAAATAAGGCCGC
The DNA here is from genome assembly GCA_964007475.1 of Hybos culiciformis. Lineage (NCBI taxonomy): Eukaryota > Metazoa > Arthropoda > Insecta > Diptera > Hybotidae > Hybos > Hybos culiciformis. The sequence goes on along the minus strand of OZ023273.1, from coordinate 37,600,950 downwards.
GACGTTTTTTTGTTGCGGTCTTATTTCATTTTGAAAAATGAAATAAGGCCGCGAAGATTTTTTCGCGGCCTTATTTCGTTTTTCAAAATGAAATTATGCCGCGAAAAAATCCTCGCGGTCTTATTTCATTTTGAAAAATGAAATAAGACCGCAAAAAATTCCTCGCGGCCTTATTTCGTTTTGAAAAATGAAATAAGGCCGCGACAAAAAAAAACAATTATTCGGAGGGCTAATTTCATTTTTATAAATCAAATAAGGCCGCGTAATCTTAGCCGCAAATCCCACTGACCAACCGCCCGCCCGCCGCCCTGCTGCCCCCTGCCCTGTGTGCTCACCTCACAAGATTACGCGGCCTTATTTCGTTTTTCGAAATGAAATAAGGCCGCGAAAAAATCCTCGCGGCCTTATTTCATTTTTCAAAACGAAATTAGCCCTCCATTTATTTTTTTTTTTTGTCGCGGTCTTATTTCATTTTTCAAAACGAAATAAGGCCGCGAGGAATTTTATGCGGTCTTATTTCATTTTTCAAAATGAAATAAGACCGCGAGGATTTTTTCGCGGCCTTATTTCATTTTTCAAAATGAAATAAGACCGCAACAAAAAACCTATCGCGGCCTTATTTCCCGCGGCCTTATTTCCCGCGGCCTTATTTCACTGCGCCATTTTTTGTTCTTGTCTCTTCCACTTGGTATAGTAGTACTCACTCTTGTAAACCTAGTTGCCACTTTCGAGCAAATTTCTAGTTCTTAATCAAGACCTGGAGCCAAATATGTGCCTTTTAAACTTTTTGTACAAAGAGGTGTATCGAAAAAAAAAATAGTATCTAAATTTAACTTGTAAACAATAAAAAAAAGACTTAAATCAAAAGTTAATAATAAAATTACTAATTTTATATCTTATTTTTATAGTTTAGTAAAATTAATAATTTTGCTCCACGATTTTTGTTTTTACTGATTGTAGTACATATATTTAAAAAACGTGGGCACTTAATAGTTAAATATATATAATTCAAAAATATTGAACTTCAAAATTAATTCAAAAGATCAAGAGTTGATTCATAACAAGAACTGGTTTCAATATATATTTTACATACATTAAAATATATGTATGATTATTGTAAAAATAGCGTAAACAAAATTGTATTCATTCATAATTATTTCTTTAAATTCATTAATGAAAATATATAAAAAAAAAATATAAAATTATAATAAACAAAAATACTACTATTATATAAATTAAGCTCATATAATAATGACACTGAAATTAAGCCCACGCTTAAATTCAAAAAACAAAACTAAAACCGCAAAATCAAGAGCTTTTAATCTAAGATTAATAAATTCATGAATGAATCAAAGTTTTTTTTCGGATGTTGTAAAAAACGTTTTTAATAGTTTTTTTTTCTTGTTTCTGAATATATTGAAGTGGCAATCTTGTGCCATCAATGAATTATTCAATTTATTTTTTCTTTTATTTATATCTATAAATTATTTTAAATATCGTTTTTTATTTCCACATAATCGCACCGGAAATTGTTTCAAAATAATTTTCTTTACATTAAATTTATTTTTTTTTTATACAAGAAGCCAAACCTGTGATTCTTACATTGTAAAAGAAAGGTGTACTTTTTTGCTTCAATACTCTTTTTTATTATATATATATTTAATTATCCACAGTGACTTAAGATCTTACATTTTATCTAAAAAAAACAAAATTATTTTGCTGCATCTGATTTTACTCTATTATTTTTCCAGAATTCTGTTAATTAAATAGTCCAAAATTCGTTTTCATCAAAAGGAAAAGCTAGGGGATATTACATTTAATCCTTGTGAGACCATTTAAAATAAATTACTATATCTATAAATTACTTTATTAGAGAAAAAATTACATTATTAGAGAAAAAATCAAAGAAAACATTGTTTGGTATACATTTTTTATCCATTATTTATTTTAATATCAAGTTTAGAAGGAACCATTTGTTTGTAAAATATTTGACAACCCACATTTTTTTACTTCTGGTATGTAAAATATGTTGTGATATAAAAATTTATTGTTGTAAAAAAAAATGTGGTGATAAGACATAACGCCATACGACATAAGGCCATAATGTCCTTCTATGGCACTTAATCTTTTCTTTTTAAATATACTTTAACATTAGAATAAGAAGAGTATTAATATTTGATTTAAGCATGTATTTTTCATCGATTCGAAAATAAAATTTTAAAATTTACAAAATGGTGATATCCTTGTGGAAGGACTGTGATAATTTTCTACTACTATCCTTGCACAAGACCACTGCTTATTTTAGTATAAGACATTTCAACAAATGAAGAAAAAATAGCTTTAGAGAAAATTACTATTTTACACCCTTTTAGGGACATGATTGTACTCATCAAATTTAAGGTGGTATTGTCTTCCGATTTGTTTTATTATTATTTAAGTGGACAAATCGACATAAAAATTGTCTTTATATCACATTAGAAATAAACAAAATACCATTATTATGGCCGAATGTCGTACAGCGTTATGTCACGTCACCTCTCTTGTAGTTTTCTTTATTATTTAAAAGGTATAAATAATTTGGCTTAATTAAAAAAAAAAAAAATTTATTATTTAAAATAAAAATGATAAATATCATTTTAAATTCCAGTAGCTGATTATATAAAAGAATATTATTTAACTTTGAAAACTAAAAATAATAATAGTTTATTTATTTTTAGAAATTGCAAACGACATTTTTGTGCCTCAAAAGAATAAAAAAATTTCTTTTAAATTCCAGGTACTACAATCAATATTGTTCTCTTTCATTCTTTACATAAAAATATTTTCTTTATAAATTTATCACATTATTTTATATCTAACAAGAAATCAAGTCTAAGTTGTAATAAAGGCTTCTATTTCCATTGAAATATAAAATGTAATGGAGTACAATCTATTTTTGAATGTGTTCAAAAAAGTTTTTTAATTAGTAATTATTCAAAGAGTTTGTACAAAGTAAATTAAAAAGTTGTTATAAACCACTGAACGTTGTATGTATTTTGTGCTTAGTATTATTTTTTAAATCTAGCAAAATAGAAGCTCAACATACAAATGACAAAGGCTTTTAAAATTAATTGAAGTTTGTGAAATTTCTTTTAAAGAGGTGTGTAAGTTTATTATATGTGATAAAGTCTTTTATCATTGTGAAAATATTTTTCTCTCTTGGACTATAAACCAAAATTTGAACAACATTTGATGTTAAAGGAACAGACTACATTATTTTATGCATAGGTAAATTTTTACCTTATTATTGTAAAACTAAAAAACAAACAATGATGATGACAAGAAAACATATTAATCTTTTTTTGTTACATAAAATATTAAAGTTTTTCCTTTATAAGAATAAGTATATACACAATTATTTTTGAATCCTAAAGAAAAGCTAAAAATTATGTGACAAAATATTAGATAAAAAAGCAAAGAAATTAAAAATAATTGTGCAGAAGTACCAAGATAACATATAGGAATGACGTTTGTAAATTGAGTTTTTTCATTTACGGAGTGATACTAAATATGGGCCTTTATGGATCACAAGAAGTACCTACAATTTTTTTCGAAATATATTTTGAAAGTCAACAAATTTGTATAATAGTACTATTAGTACTATCAGAGATGATAAAGTAAGAGACATCGCCGTAGTTTTTAATTTTATAACTATAAAATATGGAATAATTTGATTTTGTATACAGTATACAATCAAGAAGAAATTATTTGGTACATATAGAGGTTAATAAAAAAAAGAAGACATTTTGTTACAAAATTCTTAGAAAATCAAAAATTTTAGTATCCAATGCGACATCTCCTAATTAAAGTTCCATGGTTCTGCCAGAAGAAGGATCTGTTTAAAATTGGTATACATAGGCACAGTGTAATTTTGGAATCCTAGAAATAAAATGCAACGTGTGCTTTATGTTTGTGTGCTATCTGCTCTCAAGAAATTGGAACGATAGCAGTCAAAAATTTCTTTGCATGATTTAAAAAAAAGGATATATTGTTCACGACATAAATTACTACCAAATTTTTTGTTGATTTTAGAACTATAAATAGCTGAGCTCATCATAATGCTTACATTAGCCATACACATAATCTTTGTTATTTTTTTTTTCTGTATAGAAATACATAAAAAAAATTCAAAAAAATCAAAAAACAATTTCAAGGTTTAGAATTGCGTATAAAAATGGGAAATTTCATAAAAAAATCCTTCATTCTCAAGAAATTAATTTTTCTAAAAGAATAAAATCACAAAAAAAAATTAAAAAAAATTCGTGAGGCCATAAGTCATCATAAGACATAAAAAAAAAACTATAATCATATTCTAAAAATATATGAGGTTTTTTAAAAATTTTGACAAATTGAAATAAGTAAATGCATTTTAAATTTTAAACGAACAGAAGAAAATATGATCGATAATAATAAAAATGACAAGCGCACGCGCAATAATTTTAAAAATGATCAATTTGATCTTTTCTTGAATGCGGCTGCTTTAAATTGAGAGTTTTAGTGGCGGCGGCTACATCATAAAACAAAGTGATAAACCACTTGACCGTGTTTTATAACTTGTGTATATATGTATGTATGTATATGCCAGTATTTTTTATATTGTTTCTTATTTTGTTCCCTTTTAATTCAAATATGATCTTTTTAAGCGCAAATCTTATTAGCGGAACATTAATTTATGACAATAAAATTACAGCTTTGAACGTTATCGTCGCCGTCATTGTAGCACAATTTTCCAACCAAAAGGAGATTATTGAAATTTAATTTTATTAAAAATAAAAAAAAATATTGCTTGACATAAATATATGTTTAAGCTAAATTTAAGCATATTATTTTGTTCTGAACAATACTAGTTAAGCCAGACTTGTGCATTGACTATTTTAATTGGTTTAACTCATGTCCTAAAATATAATTTCAAATTCGATCTAATTTTATCGGATTGTAAAACATATAAACGAATTATTAATTAAAATTTGAGATCAATAGAAGAATAAATGTTTCGAGACAGAAAAATATCATTGTTAAATTAAATTGTAAGTGAGATGGCAAAAATATTTCATTTCGGGACATTCGCTTAGTTTTGTTGTTCTTATACAAAAAAATATGAGATTTCAATCGTAAATATGATTTCAAATACATACATTATTTTAGTTTTGGGTGCATGAGAACTATAGTTAATAAATTTATATTCTAAAATTCACAAATCCTCTGTGAAAATAATATAACCAATCGTTTAAAAAGCAGCAACAATAAACTCTTTGTATTTAAATTTTCAATTTTAAAGTCAGTAAAATTTATTACATCCAAAATTATGGATAAATTAATTTTTCTCAAGGAGGTATGTTAAATAATGTTCTATAGAAGATATATCAATTTCATTTACTCATCAAATTTTATTAAAATAGAATATTTATGTTTTTCTTATGTTTAATCATCGATTAAGAATACAGAAAGATTGGAAGCTTCATACAATATTTTTTCAGTCTTTTTTGGTATTTTATTGTGAAGGTGTTAGTAAAACTAAATAAAATTCTTTTCATACATTGATAATTATCACGTATTTTATTTTGTTTTACTAACACATTCATATAAAAATACCAAAAATAATGTTGTATGAAGTTCCCATCTTTCTGTATTCTTAATCTATGGTTTAATTTAGTTAGTCCATACCAAGTTCAAAGATATTTCTTTATATTCGCTATAAATTCTTATATATTAAGCTGCCATCCTGCATTAAATTTATGAATGTTTTTTACCCGGTGTCTTTAAGATTATATTTTATTTATATTTATGATGTTTTAAGATATTTTTTAGCTATAATACAACACAATTATACAAAAAGATACATTTAATGATCTTAATCTTAATCTTTTATCAATTTTTCTGAGTTTATTAATCAAATTTTTAAAAATTCAAATTTAACCAGTTTTACTTATATACTTGTTTTTTAACATATAGTTTACTTATTTATACTTATATGCTTACTTACTTACCCATTGAAAAATAATAATAATATTAACATCCAAAAAATTAGATTTCTTATAGTCATGACAAATTATTATTTAACATTCTTTTATTTAAATTTTTCTGTTTTAATTTTAAACAAAAGCAACTAGGTGCGGTAATTTCTTACAAAAAAAAAAAAAACCAAAAGATGTACGGACAAGATGATGATGGACTTCTTTTCATATTAGTTATTAACACATATGTGGAAAGTTAGATTGAAAAATGAAAAGAACAACAAAAATACATAATATTAAATTCGAATAATTTATTGATGCATTGTAAGAAAATTGATTGACCAATTTCAAAAAATAAATGACCATTAAGTAGTGCAATAAATTTTAATAAAAATTAAAAAGTGTGGGAGATTTTCTATAAAATATATTCAATATATTTATAAACAAAATTCTGCATCAAATCAAAAAAAATTATTTATACAAAAATTATTATATATTTCGATGTAAAATGAAAAAAAAAATGCATAATTCATTTTATTTTTAACCTTTACGTTTATTTTCTATGATTATTTCTTTCTTGTTGTAAATAGAAGATTTTACAAGACATGAAATTGAGGTTTGAGATTTTTCGATACCTATAAAGTATAAAGATTTCGAGATGTACAGGTTAGTACATTCATTATTTAATTATATTTTTCAATTATCGAAACTCCTTTTATAATTGTTCCTCAGTTAATTACATATTCTTAGGAACGTTTTCTTGTTAGAAAAATATTTCAGTTAATTACATATTCTTAGTAAGAGCTCTATAAGATTTAAGTTTGTTAAAGAGGAACGTTTTCTTGTTAGAAAAATATTTCAGTTAATTACATATTCTTAGTAAGAGCTCTATAAGATTTAAGTTTGTTAAAGAGGAACGTTTTCTTGTTAGAAAAATATTTCACTCTAGATAATTTGTCACCAAAAAAATTTTAACCCAAATAAGATAGGGCAAAAAATTAACTATTAACACTGGTTGTATTGTAATGAGAATGTAAATAAATAGGAAAGATTTGAAAAATATATACCTAAAGATCTAGAATCTAGAATTGTGAATAATATTTAATTTTTATTTGAACAAAAAATGTGTTTATTTTTTATGATATATAAATTTAATTTAAATTTAATCTTTGAAATTACCCGCATTTAATATTCATTATTATTTTGACAAAAAGGAATTTATTAAAATTGCAAATTATGCATACGGGTCAATCAATTTTGTTATGTAAGTTTCCATATTGCAAGCAGACTAAATTTTTATTTCAGTAAATTTGAATGACAGGTAGCCACAATAATAGTTAGTCTTGTGTATAACATTTTAGTTTACAAAGGCGGTTTAGATTTATTTTATCTGATAATAAAATTCGCAAAAAAAAATGTAATAAAGAATTTCAGTACAATTTTATACTAAGTAACATTTTCTAACATCAATTTCTAGAAACAATATTTTAAACTAAACATAATTGAACGTTGAATTCATTTGAATTTGCATATTACCCAAAAATTTGTGCAAGATACAAATAATAAAAGAATCAGAATGATTTGTTCTATTTTTCAATTTGTAAATTTGTTTAGCGACAAAATAATTTTATTCATTTACCAATATTAATGCGATTGTCCTTGAACTATAACTAAGCTCATTTTATTTTCTCAGATTGCAAATCATGATGAATCCTATCTCTTGAACTGGAGCTAAAATGGTAAAATTATTATACTCCATTAACGTTTCCACTTATCTATGTCAATTTGCAAAATGTAAAACGAATCTTTCTTTAAAAATTAGGCTTATATTATATATTAAATTATTTATTAAATCAAAAAGGTAGTTGAGAGGAAAATAAACTAGAGGAAAAAATATTTTTAATAGGTTTTTGTGCTAATTTTCCTTTAACTAAGATCAATATCCAGAAGCAGTAGTGTGCATACCTGTAAATAATGCAGGTGTTTAATTGTAAATGATTTAAAGTAAAAAAAAAGTTTGATAGTGCATTAATTTGCTATTTTAACACATAAATTTAATAAATCAAATTTAAGCTTATATTTTTATTTGTGATTGCAATTTATAATTTATTAAATAACCTCAAGCATTTTATAAATATTTTTTTTTCCTTCTTACAAAACAAAGTGTCCACCTTTAAAATTCTAAAATTTAAATAATTTAAGGAAAATCTGATGATCTGATAAAAAGGATTTATAATCATTCAAAAATTGATCAATACAACAGACTATAAAAGCAAAATTCAACAATTTCGACAGTTGACTCTAATTTAACGAATGAATATAGAATTATTGACTTTTTCATGAAAGTTCCTTTGATTTTCATCGTGAACTGAAAATTATCCTTATTCATTGCATTTGAACTGAATATCTTAATATTGCTATAATATTAAAATCACTAATGCCATTCCAAGACACTGTCAATTTTCATTCTGTACTTGTATATTTTCTCTTTTACAAAATCATTATAGGTTTATTAAAAAGCTTAGAAATTTTGTTAAATCTTAAAAGAAATCATACGTATTTAAAGAATAAAATGGTAATCATCTTTTTTAATTGCAGAACTTATAAGAACACTACACTACCGGTTTCATATATCAAATTTTTTTGTATACTTCAATGTAATCTTGTTTTAAATTCTATGATATAAAAAAAGGAAAATTGTAGTCTTTGATTTTAAATTTTGCTTTAAATATTTGTATACCTGTATAGGCTCTATGTATGTAATGGAAATATGGTATAGTATTTGTATACCTGTGGGCTGTTTGTATGTAATGGAAATATGGTATAGTTAACACAACAGATATCAGAAGATTCTGAAGTAAAATATTTTAATTATGTATTTCTAAATTTTCTCTCTCAAATTGTTACTAATGAAAATAATTATTAATATTAAAAATAATATTATTTTAATTAGAGAAAATAAATAGGTACAAAAACTATTACCAATTTGAGACAGAAAATTTGGGAACATAAAAGTTTAAACATTGTACTGTTATTAACTTTCAAACATATTTCCAACACTTTTTTTATATTCATAAATATTTAAAACAAAAATAAAAAGCAGAAGCTGATTCTTTAGAGTTAAAGTTTTTTATCTTTATATTTTTTTACAATTCATCATAAAGATTTTAAAATGTGATAAAATACTTATAAAAGTCTTAAAAGTAAAAAAAAAATATATTATATGGTGTTAAGAACATTTAAAAAAAAATTCTTTCAAATAAAAAAAAATGCTTCCAACAGTGTTAAAGTGTCAAGTGTGCTTGTCAATCAAATAAAACAAGTGGACATAACATATTTGCTTCTTATATACATTTTCAGGATTCTTCTTTTTGTCCACACTTACATGTCAGATAAACACATATCAGCAGTAGCCATATTTTCATCATTTGATAACTTCTTGTTTCTTCTTTAAAATTTTACTGAAATAATTATAAAGTGAAAAATGGAAAAGGGTATTTTCTATTTTTTTTTGTTTTGTATATAACTTAATGAATTATGTATAAGTAACTATTAAGTAACTATTATACTATTATACATATTCGTACACATAATCAATTAATTAATTTATAATATTTTATAAAACAAATTTACAATAAAAAAAAAACACAAATTAAAGCATATTAAGTTAACAGCCAAAGAAAAAACAAACAAAAAAAATACTAATTATATTTAGTAATCCTTTAACTTATATTTTTCTTATCCATTTTAGTCCTGATGATTGGAGTAATAAGTAAGATAATTTATTTTTATTTGTAAAACATTTTCAGATTATTGGTATATTCAATGCAGGACCACGTAGAAAGAGTTAAAGTGTAACTAATACAAATAATAATAAACAGTCTTAACAAATAATAATTTTTTTTTCAATATAATGCAAAAAATATTAAAAATCTATTTTTCCTCAAACCTTGTCTTACGTAAAAAAAATTGCTTCCAAACCTTTTTTTAAAATTAGACTTACATTGTAAATTGTGTAGCTGAAATTATTAGAATTTTGAATTTTTACCAACTGAGTATATGGAAATTTCTAAAATTTAAAAGAAAAAGTATTTCAAAAAATCATCCAAAATGTGAGAATAACTTAAATAAATAAACATAAATACCTTCAATGTGCACTGTGATCTGTAAAAAATAAAACTGTTTATTTTTCTCTCCATTTAGCCTTAGTTTGTATGAATGAATTTATGATTTCTTTGAGATAATTTTTTTATCATTCATACGTACATAACATATATGTTATTTTCATTCATAAATAAAAAACTAGATGGGTGTTGTATGTTTAATGTAATATATACATTTATCTATTTTTATATATACATTACTATATTATGCAAAATTTTAAAATGTAACTAATAGGGCTTCTCAAACGGGATCCCGGGATCCCGTTTTCCCGGGATCCCGGTTGTAAAATTGAATCCCGTAATCCCGGGATTTCAACCAAAAATCCCGGGATTTCCGCTTAATTAAAAAATATAATAGTGATTGCACTAAATTTTAGCTTTAGGTTTATATCTAAGCTAGACAGAATTAATTAAGTGATGATATAAAGGTCTGTGTGTGCAGAGCCGGCCTTCTGGGGGTGCGACGGGTGTAAGGCACCCGGGCCCCCTATTTCAAAGGGCCCCAGATTTAAAATTTTTGTTGTTAAAAGCAATGATTTTGAGTAAGCCTAATGTATAGAATGCACAGGATATACTGCAATATATTTTAAATAACAATTATGACGAAATTTTTTCCAACATATTATTAGTTATTCTAAAAAGTTGTGATTTTTCAATGTTAATTAATGATATGGCAACTGTTGATCATACGATAAAATCATACGATTTTTTATTATGACCTTTTTATTTAATAAAAATGACAAAATTACCTAAAAAGAAGAAGATCATTGTGTTTGATAAATTTATACCTACGAATTAAAACAAATACCCAAAAATAAAAAGGTTTTTGTTCTAAAAAGAATCGTATGATCCTAAAAGAAGATTAAGCAAAAAATTAAATTAAAAATTATAAAATGAGATTCATTCGTCAATTGCCCTCGAGACAACAGCAACACCAAGAAGAAGTCGTACATTATTAAAATAATTAAAATTAAATAAACATAAAGTTAATTCAAGAACTTAACAAATAAAAATCTAAATTAATATTTAAGAAAAACGAATTTAAAATTAATCTACGTACTTACATGAAATAAATAAAAACTTTAAACATAAAATAAAAAATTTTGAATTATAATCAAGAAAATTCCAAGTTTAATTCATTTAAAAAATTGCAGAAAAGATCTAGCCTCGTCCTGACACGTTATAAGAAACGCCTTATAAACATTTTATGGTGCCGAAACCCGGGATTCGCCTAGATCTAACAATTTGTCGGTGATTAAATAAATTTTAATTTTAAAACAATTATTAATATAGAAATTCAATTAAAATTCTTCGATGGTCGTCGGGTGATTTGCAACCATCAACATTGTGTGGTTTTATCGGTAACCAAATTTTGGTACGGTAGTATCGTAAAGGTATATGGTAAGATTGTCTAAAATTTATTGCTTATTGGAAAAATAAAGATAGGCAATTTAAATTGCAAATTCTTTTTAAATAGTTGGTGAATAATATTTCAATACAAATAGCTTCTTACCCTCAAAATGGCTACCACTGGTTCCAAAGAGACAAATTTAGCCGAATTGAAGTCAGTACGTTCGAAAACAAAAAGCAGTCTGACACGCTGTAAAAACGCAATTACCCAAAAGGGAGCTGATCTTTCGCTAGCAGAACTAGAATGCAAACTAAGCGTGTTAGAAGCACATTTCAAACAATACTTGAATGTACAAGTGTCAATCGATAAGATTAGTTCGGACGACGACTCTGAGGTAAAAGAAGAAATTGAAGAGTTGTACTGTTGTACGAAGGCAAAAATTATGGGTCTAAAAGAGCCCCTTGAAACATCGAATGAAGATGATTTAAATCGAACAATTGCATCGTTAGGTTCAGCCATGTCGAATAATAGTTATCATAAAATCGAAATACCTACGTTTAGTGGTAAATATTCAAAATACCCTAACTTCATTGGATTGTTTACTAATTTGATTCACAAAAATCGAATGTTGAGTGATTTAGAAAAATTTAATGAGCTTCGGAACCACCTGTCTGGTCAAGCCCTCGGTGCTATAAATAAATTAGAAATACAATCTGAAAACTATTCTAAGGCTTTAGAAATATTAAAAGATAGATTCGACAATAAAAACTTAATATTTAAAGAGCATATCGTAGAATTATTTAATTTGGATAAGGTTAAAAAAGATTGTTCGATCGATCTACGAAATTTAATCGATAATGTTAATGCCCATTTAAGCGCAATGTTGTCTATAGGTGAATTTAAAGATATCGCACATGCTTTAATCATAAATCTAGTAATGTCAAAGTTAGATGAACGGACCCAGCAAAAATTGGAAGAGACTACCGACTACCAATCGTTGTCGTCATGGGAAAATTATGCCCAAATATTAGGTCGGAGGTGTCAAAATATCGAAGCTCGGGAATCGATGAATAGTAAAGATTCCACCAACACTGGTCGCTCTCGTGGTCAATCGAAAGCAGACAAAAACTCATCATCTTTGACTGCTACAAATAAAATGTTGTGTTATTGTTGTAAATTTACTAATCATTCTATTCAAAAGTGCTCTCGTTTTAGAAAAATGAAAAGTTACGATAGGTACACTCTAGCAAAGAAACTAGGATTGTGTTTGTTGTGTTTGGACAAAGGACACATCAGCAAAGATTGCCGAGCAGATGTTTGCAATATTTGTAATGGAAAACATCATCAATTATTACACTATGGCACAAACCCAGGGAAATCACAAAATTCAGAAACTGAGCAAACAAGTGATGCAACGACACCAAATTCGAGCAATAATCAGACCGATCAGGGCTGTGCAGGAAGTTATACCACGTTATTGGGTAAAGAATTGACTAATTTTGTTATTTTAGGTACAGCTGTTGTAAAAATAAAAGACGGAATTGGAAATTATCAGCCAATTCGAGCGTTACTTGATTCAGCGTCGCAATTGAATTTTATTAGTGAAAGTATGGCACAGCGATTGCGCTTAACAAGGTCAAATCATCATATTGAAGTGAATGGAATCGGCGGCGAAGTTACAGCTGTTATACGACACAAGGTGGGAGTGCTGATTAAATCGCGATTTAACGAATTTCAACTCAATCTAGCAGCCTTAGTTATACCAAAGATAACAACAAATCAACCAGATAATAAGGTGATTGTCAAAGATTGGAAAATTCCAAAGAACTTGAATTTAGCAGATCCATGGTTTAATATTCCTTCTGCGGTTGATTTATTGATTGGTGCGGAATATTTTTTCGATTTGTTGTCCATAGGTCAAATCAAGCTAGAGCCAGGCTTACCATGTCTACAAAAAACCATGTTAGGTTGGGTAATTTCTGGAAAAGTAGCTTCTTCAGATTCTAGCATCGCCTCATGTCATTTGGTGTCAATTCCTTCAAGTGGAAAATATTTAAATGAATTGGTGCAAAAATTTTGGTATATCGAAGAAAAAACTGTTGAAGTGGAACATCGTACCGAAGAAGAAAAAATGTGTGAGCAATCATTTGTAAATAATGTTCGTCGATTAAGCTGTGGTCGCATTATGGTGAAATATCCTTTCAAGAGTGATGGAAGTTTACTTGGAAATTCATTAAAAATAGCAACCCAGAGATTTATGAATTTAGAACGTCGTCTTAATCGAAATCCTGATTTAAAACAACAATATAAAGCATTTTTAGAAGAATATGAACGTTTAGGTCACATGCAGTTAGTAAAAGAAAATGAGGTATCAGCAATTCGATATTACGCTCCCCACCAAGCAGTATTTAGACCACAGTCGTCAAGTACCAAAGTTAGGGTTGTTTTTGACTGTAGTTGTAAAACAACATCCAATATAGCCTTAAATGAAATTATGGCTAGAGGTCCTACTATCCAAAATGAATTATTCGAAATTATTTTTCGTTTTAGGTTATTCAAATTTGCTTTAACAGGTGATGTGACAAAAATGTATAGACAAATTTTGGTGACCCCTGAGGATTCGAATTTTCAATGCATTTTATGGCGCAATTCCACTAGTGAAAATATAAGAACCTATCGGCTAAACACCGTGACGTATGGTACAACATCGGCTCCATTTTTGGCCACCAGATGTTTGAAATATTTGGCCGACGAATTTTCAACTCGATATCCAAAGGCATCGGAAGTAATAATTAATGATTTTTATATGGATGATCTGATAACCGGAGCAGATACTGTTCAAGAGATTCAAACATTAAGGAGACAAATCACAAAAATTCTGGATTCGGCACATTTCCAATTAAGAAAATGGTACTCAAACGAAATATCGGTATTAAATGAGATTCCAATTGAAGATCGAGAAAAACCCTTAAGAATAAATGATATTGATGTGGTCAAAACTTTAGGAATAGTGTGGAAACCAGAGGGAGATGAATTCTGTTATATAGCTCCGGAAATATTGACTGCAAGACGAATCACGAAACGAATTGTTTTATCGCAGACTGCACAATTATTTGACCCATTGGGATTAATTAATCCAGTGATCGTAAGAGCGAAAATATTTCTTCAGGAGTTATGGAAATTGAAATTAAAATGGGATGATTCGTTGCCAGCAGCTCATCATACTTTGTGGTTAGATTTTTTAGAACAACTACGCCACGTTGAAAAAATTAAAGTTCCGCGATACGTATTCGCAACTCATACCCTCAAATCCTTACAATTACATGGTTTCGCCGATGCATCGGCAAAAGCATATGGTTGCTGCATTTATTTACGAAGTGTCAGTAGTGAAAATAAAATCGTCGTACATCTAGTAGCTGCCAAGTCAAGAGTGGCTCCTGTAGCCACAAGAACAATACCACAACTAGAATTATGTGCAGCGGAGTTACTTGCTGAGCTTTGTTCGAAAATAAAAGTTAATATTCGAAAAAGAGTCGATAAAACTGTATTGTGGACTGATTCTGAAATCGTACTGTGTTGGCTTTCCTCACATCCGTCTACTTGGAATACTTTCGTTGCAAATCGCGTAGCTCGAATACAGACCATGTCCCAAAACAAAGCTGAATGGAAACATATTGTTTTTACAGCGTGTCAGATCTTCAAAAATCGATTTGGTTTCAGGGACCAACGTTTTTAAAAGAAGAAATTAAGCATTGGCCAAAAGTTAAATTGCAGAACCCACTTGAATGTAAACTAGAGAAAAAGCAAGTAAAATTAACGTTAATGTCAACAGTAAGTTCTGAATTCTCTGAAAATTATACAAATTCAAATAATTTCGAAAAAATTCGTCGACGGTTTGGGTATGTTTGTCGCTTCATTAACCGACTTAAACAAAATAATAATAAAAACGACTATTATTTAAAAAGCGGTTCGTCGTCGTCGGTAGTTGAAGCATTAAGCACACTCGAATTAACAGAAGCAATGAATAGGATTATTTGGCATATCCAACAACAATACTTCGAAAATGAAATAAAAACATTAGAAAAAAATGAAAATATTAATACTAAAAGTTATATTAAAAATTTAAATCCATTTTTAGAAACTTGGTGCAACATTAAACTACTAAAAGTCGGCGGTCGGTTGCATAAGTCTGATTTACCATATTCAGCTAAACATCCAACTATTCTACCAAAAAATCATAAGTTTGTCAAAATATTTTTAACTAACTTACACATTATTAATTTTCATGCAGGTCAACAGGCATTGTTAGCTTTCGTTCGTCAAGATTATTGGATTGTAAATGCAAGAAATATGATAAATACAGTTTTGAACCACTGTGTCCATTGTTTCAAATATCGACCAAAATTAAAACATCAGATAATGGGTAACTTGCCAGCGAATCGTATAACAGAAGCGCGAGCGTTCGTTCGAAGCGGTGTTGATTTCTTCGGTCCGTTATACACCACACTAAAAATTAGAGGAAAATGTCCAATCAAAACATATGTTGCCGTATTCGTCTGTTTTACCACTAAGGCATGTCATTTCGAAGTAGTGTCGGATTTGTCAACAAAAACATTTATCGCAGCGTTGAAAAGATTTATAGGGCGAAGAGGCAAGCCCCAACATATATTTCTCGATAACGCGACTAATTTCGTTGGAGCCAACAGAGAACTTGAAGAAATTCGAAAAGTATTTATGGCGCAACAAGCACAAGGTGACATAGCATCATGGTGTTCGTCAACTGGAATCCAATTTCAACATATCCCACCTCGAGCTCCTCATTTCGGTGGACTATGGGAAGCGGCAGTGAAATCTGCCAAAAAATTGTTGATAAAAGTCATTGGAGATTCAAAGCTAACATTCGAAGAATTAAATACTCTTGTAATTCAAGTGGAATCAATTGTAAATTCAAGACCGATAGTACCACTATCGCCCAGTCCGTCAGATCCAGAGGCTCTGACCCCGGGTCATTTTTTAATTGGAGGCCCATTAAATACGGTGATCGAACCCATGGTTGAAATGAAAACGATGTTACACATTAATCGTTGGCGTTATTTATCGAAATTACAACAACATTTCTGGCAACGATGGCGTCGAGAATATTTATTGGAATTACAAGTACGGAAAAAATGGTTATCACCAACAACTAATATTGAAGTCGGTACCTTGGTGCTGGTCAGTGAAGATAATGTCCCACCACAACAGTGGTTACTTGGCCGAATTATTCGTACGATCAAAGGGGCTGATAATAGAGTTCGAGTAGTCGAAATTAAAACAAAAAACGGTGTCATCAAACGTGCAGTTCATCGAACAGCTCCAATACCTGTAGATTTGAATCCTCCTGAAGATAATTCAACGGGGCCGGAATGTTGATCATACGATAAAATCATACGATTTTTTATTATGACCTTTTTATTTAATAAAAATGACAAAATTACCTAAAAAGAAGAAGATCATTGTGTTTGATAAATTTATACCTACGAATTAAAACAAATACCCAAAAATAAAAAGGTTTTTGTTCTAAAAAGAATCGTATGATCCTAAAAGAAGATTAAGCAAAA
This sequence comes from Hybos culiciformis, assembly GCA_964007475.1. Classification (NCBI taxonomy): domain Eukaryota; kingdom Metazoa; phylum Arthropoda; class Insecta; order Diptera; family Hybotidae; genus Hybos; species Hybos culiciformis. The sequence continues at coordinate 37,583,843 of OZ023273.1, read as the reverse complement.
AATTAAATTAAAAATTATAAAATGAGATTCATTCGTCAATTGCCCTCGAGACAACAGCAACACCAAGAAGAAGTCGTACATTATTAAAATAATTAAAATTAAATAAACATAAAGTTAATTCAAGAACTTAACAAATAAAAATCTAAATTAATATTTAAGAAAAACGAATTTAAAATTAATCTACGTACTTACATGAAATAAATAAAAACTTTAAACATAAAATAAAAAATTTTGAATTATAATCAAGAAAATTCCAAGTTTAATTCATTTAAAAAATTGCAGAAAAGATCTAGCCTCGTCCTGACACGTTATAAGAAACGCCTTATAAACAGCAACAAAAAAGTCTCATATTAAAAATATTTAAGTTTATACTTGTATTGTTTTTATGTTATGTTTTTTTTTTGTTGAACTACATTTTATCGTATTTTTAAATAATAAATATTACTGTAATTTGAATAGTATACTTTTATTGTTATATTAAAAAAAATTAGAGGCCCCCAAGAAAATATTTGCACCCTGGCTGGCCTCTTAACATAGAAGGCCGGCCCTGTGTGTGTGGGTGAGTCTGTGATGCCAAACTATATTGTTATCGACGACAAAGTGATGTGCAAAATTTTGCCTCGATTGGATACCGGAAATTGGATCTATTTTGACTTACTAAGTTTGGAGACCAGATAGTGAAGTTTATATAAAGGTGTGTGTGTAATTCTAAAGTAAATTTCAGTTCGATTGGATACCGGGAAGTGGGTCATTTTTAACTTTGTAAGTTTCTGGAAAGTTCGGTGAAGATGTGTGTGTGTGTGTGTGTGTGAATAAGTCGATGCGAAAGTGCATTGTCATCGACGACAAAGCGATGTGCAAAATTTCAACACGATTGGATATCGGGAAGTGGGTAAATTTTGACTTTCTAAGTTTGTGGAAACGAAGAGAAGTCAGTATAAAGAATTTAAAAAATAAATAAGTGCAGTTTAATATATGTAGAATTAAAATTTATTTAAAATAATCGAAGTTTGAGGATTAGAAAGCAAATTTCAAGTTGTTAACTAATTTTTTATAATGCTGTATTTTTCTTTGTTTTTATGTAAAATATCAACTTAGGTAACCCCATCATGTCAAGTTGAAGTGGATCGAGAGCATGGCAATATTTTATGAGATAATTTTTTTTTTTAATTTGTGCTTATAAAAAAAATCCGGGATCCCGGGATCCCGGGAATATGAAAAATTTTGTCCCGGGATCCCGGGATTTGAAAATTGCGGGAAATGAGAAGCCCTAGTAACTATGTATTAAGCGTTATATCGCGCATCAACCGCTAAAAATGGAGAAAAAAAAAATTGAATTAATAAATAAAGTATATACAGTGGATATAAAGATATAATGTAGTACACTTCCATTTAAAAATTATTTAAAAAGAAAACACATTTTACATTGAATATTTATTTTTTATATTTTTTTCAATTTTTTAATTCTTTATTTATTAAATTAATAGATATAAGTAAATTTAGGTTTTTCTTATAATCCACATTATATAAAAATCATTAAATAATAATAATTAAAAAAATAGTTTTTAATAACTATTAATAATGTTAAAGAATAAAGTTTATTCGAACATGATTTGATTTTACTTAGAAATAAAAATTATATAGCTTCAACGGTAATAATAATTGGCTTTGGTATCACCATATATCATATTTTTTAGAGTTTTTTTTTCTCATCTTAATGTTAAAAATAAAGAAAAAAATCTTAACCATGATGTAAAAAAATAATAAATTTTAAATTTATACAATTATGAATTACGATAGCTTATAGCAAAATTAATTTAACAATACTGGCGACGCGATTTATTAAAAAAAAAATAATAAAAATTAAAAAATTAATAATATATATTATAACATATTCATGTTGTAAAAAAACACTCGAAAACACATTTTAAAAATGTAAAAAAAATATAAAAAAGAAATTAAATCTCCTAAAATCAATTTTAGAGCTTCACCAAATATTTCAGAACAGATTTCAAAACACAAAAGTTGACACAATCGCATTCAATTTTATCTTTATATGCAAGTTTGTAATTTGTTAATACAAAATATATATGTACGTGATCATACCTGTATGTAATATTTATAAATTTTTTTTTTCTCTACTCGACTCCAAAACTTAAATAAAAAAATAAAATTATTGCTTGTGCAAAACAGATGGGCACACCCTAACGACATGGTAGTTTTTAATCCTTTTAAGTGTAAAAAATAAATAACTTTTTATTCCTAAATAACAAAACTTAATGTGAAGAACTCGTGTTGCAATAATAATAATTTTGTTAATTCTATTTTTCTATAAATTTTATCTAGTACATATACTTCCATAATAATAATATTGTGTTGTAAATTTATTTAAAAAACCATTTCATTAAAATCAACTTAATGAATTTATTTTTTATTTTATATATAAAAGGCTGAGCAGCTACCATCTTAAAACATGTGCCTGCGTATCGTATCCCGTAAAAATTGGCTCACGAATACGATTATTTCCTATAATTTAAGTTAAAAACAACAATCGTCGTCATTATTTTATTTTTATTTTCTAGTATTCGAATTCACTTGATTTTTCGTAACCACGACCATCAATATGTTTTCCAAAATTTCAAAACTTATCAGTCAAAACAAAAAACTGTCAACTAAAATTGAAATTGCTAATTTAATATACTTGCTGTAGGTATTCAAGACGTTTAATGTGAAATTTTATTATTTGTTTCGAATCTTACTAAAAATACTTTCTTTTATTTCATAATGATGTAACATGTAATATTATTTTATGCTTCATAAATTTAAAAGTAATATAAACGTAACTTAAAACGAAATTAGATTAATCTTAGGTTACGTTTTAAAACCCTAAATGTGCAAAATGATTGAAACGACACTTTCTGCTGAAAAAAAAATCCATGAAATACAAAATATAGGACGGAAATGGGTGCGCCAATTTTCAACATAACACTAGGTTTATCAAATTATTTCTTATATCTTTCCAAAACTCTTAGAAGATAAAAAAGTGAGTCTGGTTGTTCATCATTTAACATATACTACACCCATATACGTGTACATTAATTTATATTATAGTCAAATCATTATACATACACAATTACAAAATGAATATAAAGTTCTTAAAGTCTAAAATAAATAATACAGATATGGGATAAAATCTTCTTACAATATTCGATATGTAACTTTACTTGACTTTCGAATTCGATATTATCACTGTTCAAAGTTACATTTTATTTCATTAAATTTAAAAAAAAGATGTAGATATTTGTGTTCTTATTATCTAGAATTCTAGACAATTAATGCTGATGTTGATATTGTTTGTAGATGAAGAGAAATATTATGGAACTTTGGAACTTCATCCAATTCTAGAAATTTTCTCCGGCTAATCATAAAAAAACTATTTTTTTTATTATTTGAAATAGTATAACAAAATAATAAATTATATTAATTTTAACACTATAGTCACCATTATAGTTATCACCACAATTATCATACTTCTTGTTTGTATTAACATGCCCAAAAATTGCAAACTGTTTGATGGTAAACTAAAAAAAAAAAGGTGAAAACTAGAAATTTTTAATTCAATAATTTCTAATTTTATTTACGACCAAGATAATTTAAAATAAATTTATTATTTTTGTTTGTTTTCTAAGCATTTAAAATTTGAACTTATACGTGATTACATCATAAAGACAGATATAGCTGCATAAATGCTATTCGTATAGTCATTTTTTTTTTCATTCATAAAGTGTTAAAAGTTGAATTTTAACTTTTATCTTCAGGTTATAAAATCATAACACGATTGAAGCCATCAATTTGTGAACAAAATTGTTTTAACATCAATTTAGTTACCAGAATTTTTTTTTTTTTGCCACAAAGTTTATACTTGTAAAATTGTGATTAGTTTTTTTTTAAGATAATATTTTGATAAGTTTTTAGTTTATGCTTGTGGTTAAATTTGGCTCCAAGATAAAAACCACAAACTGTCCACAAGATTTAAACAAAACCACAAAATTAACATATGAATAGATTGTTTATACCTTTTTTAATACACCAAATCATTTTGTTTAATATTTACGATTAATTTATTTCAATTCTTAATTGGGAAATAATAGGTTATCGATACTTATGTATTTTACTAACTTTGTTGCAATAAAAATGAAATTTCTTATTTGTATTTTAATGAATTCCTTACATTTATCACAATATTTTTTTGGAACTGTTTTCAGATAATAAAGATTACAATATTATTTTTACTTTAATAAAAAAAATATTGGTATACAGTACAAAAATACATAATTATATTTGTGTATGTAGTGTTATCTAAAATGCATGGAATATTTTAATTTTTTTTAATTTTTTTATATGTATTTCGATTCATTAGTTACAAGCATTTTAGCGGACGAACGGATATAATCCGTTTTTTTTTCATTCTATAATCAATTCATTATGATATCAGTTTGAAATATTTTTTTTAACTTAAGTATAAGTTTTGATTGTTAATAAAAAAACAGTCTGCAATTTAATAGTCTTTATATAAATAAAACAACTTTTTGAAAAATATTAATTACATAATACAAAATATTAAGCGTATAAAGAGGCATTAGTTTATTAAATAAAATTGTTAAAAATTAAGAAAATAGCCTCAAGCTCTTAATTATCCATTGCATCATCGATGTTTTTAACAGCAACTGCTTTTCATAATATTTTTCATTCAATCTTGTTTTTATGAATGAGATTAATTTTTTTTTCCTTCGCGCGCTAAAAATATTTTATGAATTAAAAATACTTAATTTTAAATAATAATTTGCATACAAGTGTATATGACATGTATTAAATATCATTCATAAAAATTAATTAAGTATATTTTTGTGACAAGCTTATATGAATGTATATTTTACTAAGATTTAAGTTCTTTGAACATAGATAGTTCAACATGATATATTCATATAATATCTTTCTATGTACTCGAATTTATTAACAAGCTGAAAAGCACATAGTATAGGTAAATCATAAAAAACTATAATTGACCAGATTTATTATATATTGTGTGGTTTACAATTAGATTCATTGTATCTAAATACTTACGTTGTTAGAACCTGCATTTATTAATTATTTATAACAGTCTTCAAATCTTTAAAATCTAATTCTAAAAAGATGAAATATTATTTTTATTATGTGTGATTCTTAAATAATTCCCATTATAAATCACCGTCATCAGTCTTGAACATTTTAAAATAATAATGTTCAACAAATTTTTGTCTTTATCTATCCAAAATATTTTTCTAAGATTAAAAGTCAAAGTAAATCGAAAACTATAAATAGTTGGACGGACAATCAGAAAAAATGAAAAAAAATTTATATTTAATACAGTTATAGAATTGAATAAAAAACACAAGTTGCAAGAAAATAAAAACCATTCATATAACGCCAAAGCTTTTAAAAATATATTTGTGACGTTATATATACATATATATACATTGTTATCTAATCATATTTAAATACAAACCTCAAACCATTAATTTTCCTAAAATATTTTATATTTATTAATTTTAATTCAGAGACTCAATCACATTTATGAAGTTGCAATAAAATTTTTATTAATTATATTTTATTGATCAATTTAATATATTAAAACTTAAATATGAAAAAAAAAAAACCAAAACAAAATATAATATAATCTAAAAATAGATCTGATCATATTCAAAAAATCAACTTAATAAATATAGCATTAGTGAAAATAATTTCTACGGAAGGCAGTATTTGGTTGAAAGTAAATTTTATGGTGTTTAAATCATATTTAGTAAACGTTCCTTCAGATAATATTTTTGTCTTATAAATAACTTAAATTTTATAGAATAAACATTATTATTGATTTTCGACAATTATTATAGTTGGTAGAGAAAATTAAAATCATTGAACATGGACTCATATCATTTCTATAGAAGCTTCCATTTTGCAAGCACTACGAAACAATTTGTTTTAAAGCTAAATTATCTTCAAATTTTTAAGGTACTTTAATTTTATTTCTACGTTGATACTTTATCATTAATATCTTATTTTATTTTATATAAATTGAATTACGATTCATAATTTTTGAATCGGTATCGTATTAAAGTTTTCTTTATGATCGTAGGCGTTTAAATGGTCAAGTCTTTTTGTGGTTGGTTTTTTTCTTTGAATTAGATATATTTATATTCTTGTGTTTCTAGTTCAATGAGACTTTCGAAAAAAGAAAAAAATATACATATATATAAAAAAAATGTATATGCATATATAAATAAATAAATTAAAACTATTCCAAAATTTACAATTTGTTAAACATGAAGGTTTTTTTTGCCATGTACAATGTTTAAATTATTATTTTTTCTTTTGAAATTTAGCAGAAATTATTGTTTTTAAAACTGTCAATAAAATTCGGTTGCAAAATTGAAAATTTCAATTAAATTTTTATAGTAATTTGTTAAAATTGGATTCAATTAATAAATTTTAAAACATATTAGTATATACAAGAAATAAACTGTTTTAACAAGTTATGTAAATTAGGAGTGTAGTACTTATGATATATATTATAAATAAAATGAATTATGTATATTGTGCAACACCTGTTTTTGGCCATTAAAGTATTAAGATGAAATTTGTTTTCATTGTTTCGTAATATTTGGTTCTCGATTCCACGCTTCCTTATTATATAGGAGCTGTATGACATAATTTCTATAATTGCATTTAAAAATTATGAAAATAGTAAATTTGACTAATTGAGGAGAAATAATTCTTTGTGTTGCAACCACTGTTTGGCCATTTAAACTTTTATTCATATTTTTATAGTTTTCTCTATTAGCTAATAGCAGCACGCTTCTTTAGTATACTAGAAACTGTGTTTGTATAACATAATTTCGATAATTGTATTTAGATAGTAATTTTGACTTTTTTGTTGTCATCACGGACAAATATGTTTCATTTATCTTCATAAGGGTTTTTTTGAAAATATAAAAAAAAAGTTCCTGTTCTAAGTCTTTTGTTTTTGACAATATTTTTCATATTTCTAAAAAAAAAATAACTAAAATAAATTGTACCTAATGCGAAATTGCAAAAAAAATAAAAATTATTTTTAAATAAATATGATGTTTTACATAAAAAAATGTTTCCTCTTCTCTCTTGATTTCAATATAACCTGACCATATAATTTATGTAACAGTTAATCGTAAGAACTTATTTTGTTGACAAAATAGAACAAAATAAAAAATATTAACGAAAAATTTTCTGATGATATTATGACAAACTATAACAATTCAAATCATTCATTTTTCAAAATTAACTTTTTCTGCAGGTGTTAAAAATATGTTTAAATAGATTTTCATTATTTTTATGAAATAACGAAAAGTTCATTTTCTATTTGTCTGTCTTAAATTCCAAAACTCCTATGAAAAATGTATGTATCATATTCCATAGAAACTTCTACGGAAAATCTGTTAATTTAGTTGAAGAAAAGCTAGCTTAAAATCGATATAATTTTTTTTTATGTTAAAATGTTCCATTTAAGTACTAGAGATACTCTATATAATTGTTGATAATTGTAATTCCTAGCCTGAGACTCAGTGTTTTGAATAAATATTTTGAAACTTCAGTACATTTTCTTATTCAATATTATTCCTGTAGCGAAGATAACCAAAGCTAATACTATAGAGTTCATAAAGCTTTTTTCAAATACATATCTTAAATGCAAGCTCAAAATTACTTAAAAAAATTCAATAATATTTATTTCTGTATAGTGTGTAAAATAAAATTTTGACGGAATTGTTAATAATATTAATATTATATTCGTCAAAAAATTATTTTACCTTCTACAACATGCATTTGTGCTTTATGCAGTTTTCTCATATCTTCAATTTCTTATGTTATGATTTTTTTTTTTTTTTTGTCATTTTTGAATAAATGAATTATAAATTAATTTTATGCGCCTTTAAAAAAATATATACAAAAAAAAATATTTATAATTTTACTTTATGACTCCAGATTCTCTATTTTAGCTCGTGCTTAACTATTTTTATGATCATTAAAATAACCAAAAAAAAAAAGAAACCAAAATTAAATAAATTATTAAGATTAATTAAATTTAAACGTGGGTTGAAATTTGGAAACATATTCATTAAGAATTAATTTTAAGATTTTTTCTCTGTTCATTAAAATTTCTTGTAATTTAGTCTGTTAGGTAACTTAAAAAAAAATATATTTTTTTCTATTATTTCAATTTTAGTACGATGTTAGTTGTTAGTACTAATCTTACTTCCACTTGTATTTAGGTCTCACTACACATTGTACTTTAATAATGAGACTATAAGAATTCCCGAAACCAAAATTCAATACTTCAAGCAATTGCCTTAGTCCCTTTTGTTATCAAGTTATCATTAAAGTTCTACAAAAAAAATTATAAAATCGGTGCAGTCTTTGCGGGGAGGGATTGTGAAAAATAATTCTTTTTTTAATTTTTATTAATTATTTCAAATTATTATCGGATTATCAAATTAAATCTAATTTAAATCGATGATAAACTTGATTTTTTTTGTGACAATTTGTATTCATACAAAATTTAATTACTTATTAACTATTATGATCTGAAAAACAATGAAATTGAAAGTTTTTTATTTACAAATTTTGTTTATAATATCTACAGCCTAAAAAAAACTAAAATATATGTATTTTTGGATGTTGGGGAATAAAATAATCGTGGCCTTGTTAAAGATGTCCACAATTATTGTAAAAATAGTATATGGAACTATTAATATTAAATAACCAAGTTTTCCATGATATTCGATAGCTCTTAAATTTGCGTTTGTTTCATTTGAAACAAAAGTATATAAACAAAAATATATATTTCGATGAGCCTGTCCAATTTTATTTTCAATAATAATTAATTGAAATATTATTTGTTTAATATGTTTCGATTATTAGGTAATTATTTGGAACTTTTTAAAAATCCACTTTTAAATGCAAACAATTTATTTTATAATATTATAGATATAATTACAACATTCTTTACGCCGCGCCGCGCCGTTATGAACAAAATTTACTTTTTTGTATAACAATATGAAAGAACTCTGATATGTATACCCATAGGAAAAATTCAATAATGTCATACAAAGGGGAAACTTATTTGTTATAAGAATGAACGATTTAATAATTATGGTAATTTATATTTTTTTACAACTATGCTTCACTGATTTTGTATTACTGAACTATTTAATTGAAAGGTTCTTATATTAAACTGTCGTAAATTAAACGGAGCAAAATTTATACTTTTGTTGTAAAGTGACTCGTACCGTTGGAAGATAGATTCATAGATTATACTCTGTTGAAATTTATACCAAATGCCAACAATAAGCACTTCATTTCTATAGTATAATTCGATACGAAAGAAAATATAGAACAGTACATATCGTAAATGATGTAGGAAGCTCGTTTTCCACATAAAAACTTAAAATGTTTCGATGATTGCACTCTATCCATATACCAATTTTCATAAAAATCCACTTTCAGTCCAAACTTGCACCCTTGGCAAAATTGTTCCTTTTTCAGCCCCCCCGGTCCGGATTCTTTGACCAAAATGGGGAGAATCTCATAATCCAGAATAAATAAAAGTGAACGAGATTGTGCGTATTTTTGATGCGATATAAATCAGCCAACGGCCAACTGCCAGGTAATATTATATAGTTATTTTAGTGCCCGGCAGACAGAAAATGAAAACATAAAGTAAATTTTTTTGATTTTTAATGGAAAACCGGC
>OZ023273.1:37488971-37573824 GCA_964007475.1 Hybos culiciformis | reverse complement strand
AAAAATAAAGTTGATTTTTATTTACAAAATTGCCCTCAACCACACTAAAGCCATCAATAGCAAAAAAATCCAAAACAATGACAAATGAAGATGGCTAAGGGCTGATTCACATAATGTCGAAGATTTTGGGAAATCAATAATAAATTTCATATGCACCATCTTGCACAAAATTCGATTAAATTCGATTAAAGTGTATCAGACATCCTCTAAATTCCAGATTAAAAAATCATTACACTAAGTTATGTAGAGAACTGCGGAGAGAGATTTCTCATTGTCGTGATTCTTATTTTGTTAATGAACTGGACAAGAACAGAGATAATATTAAAAAGGAATGGAGGGTCGTTAACAACATTTTAAATAGGTCGCCTGCAGCCAATAAACCTATTACTTTAAATATCAATAACCTTACTATCCGGGATCCGGCTCAGGTGGTTGAGGAATTTAACAAACATTTCGCTTTATCTGCTGAGGCTCTACAACCGGCTAATCAATCTTGGCCTTGTAACTGTTCTAATCACTTGGATGTTGCGGATGATTCAAATCAGTGTCGTAGTTTTGTTTTTGACGAGATTGCTTCCTCAGAAATTTTAAACATTATCAGGTCACTGGATAATTCAAATTCTTGTGGCAGTGACGAGATTCCTAGCAAGTTGTTAAAGAGGATTGGTCTTAATATAGTTGATGTGCTGACACATATCTTTAACAGAAGTATAGTACTGGGAGTCTTCCCAGATGATCTTAAATGTGCACTTGTCGTACCACTGTTTAAAAAGGGTGACTCAAGTGATATCAAGAACTACAGGCCTATCTCTCTCTTATCCTCGATTTCAAAAATTTTTGAAAAGGTTGTCAAGTCCCGAATGTTGAAATTTTTAAAAAGTACTAATTTTCTCACTGAAAAACAATTCGGTTTTCTAGCTAAATTGTCTACTGAAGATGCTCTGTTAGATTTTTGTTCGAATTTGTTCAACGGACTTGATAAAAAAATGTGCTGCGCTGGGCTTTTCGTTTACATTACAAAGGCTTTCGATATGGTTAGCCACGATATTCTGCTTGACAAACTTTACAATGCCGGTTTCAGAGGTTTTATTCTTGACTGGTTTAAGTCATACTTGCAGAAAAGGACTCAAAAGGTCAAAATTGGTTCTTGTCTCAGTGGTTCGAGCTGTATTTCACTTGGTGTTCCTCAGGGCTCGGTTCTTGGTCCTATTCTTTTTTTAGTGTATATTAACTCTTTATTCAAACAGAAATTTAAGTGTAACTTAACTGCTTTCGCTGATGATGTTGGCTGTGCTTACTCTTGTAGTAGTCCGCTGAATTTAATTGCTGATATTAATCATGATTTGTTTATTTTTAGGAATTGGTTTGCCAGTCATAAACTGATTGTCAGCAGCAAAACTAAGATTATGTTCTTTAATCTTGCCCATCAGACACAGACGCCTAAGGATGTTGATCTAGTGTTCCATGCTCATGATTGTAAAAGATTTCTATTTTTCTGGAAAATAATTGATTTCACACAATGAATTTGTTAAAAAATTACAATTTGCTCTATGTTTGTGGTCCATTGTACCAGAAAAATTATTAAATAAACAAAACTAAATTATCTTAATTCACTGAACAAATGAGATTGAGAAAAAAATTAATAAAAAGTTCCGGTTGGCTTTTGTTCTCCATTTAGGTAGGATTTGTATATAAATCGTGAAATAATTTTTATGAATTTAGTTTGATTTTAATATTTCGGTAAAAATTTAAGCAACATGCGTTTTTGGTTTATTTTCGCGTTTTTTTTGACATTGTTTGGCATTTTGGTGAGCAAAATAAATTTGGAAAATAATGGAAAAACATAGAAAATCATTTTAAATGCAAGGAATAATTTTAATATAAAATTGTTTCAATTTTATTAAAATAATTGAAAAAATTCTACTGTCGAATAAACAGCTGATGTTTCAATTCTGGTGTTGGTAATCTTTAATTCGATAAAAATATGATTCAATTAACTTAACAAATTGAAGTCTCGATGTATTATAATTGTTTTGCTGAGTCACTAGAAGTTATAAAGTGACTTAATGGTTTCAATTTGACAACATCTAGAATATAAATAATATGAAACTAACCAAATTAAATAACTTTTATTTTAATCACAATACTTAGTGTTGTACTAGAAAATTCAAGTACTTTAATCATTAAATTGTGTTTAAAAAAAAACACATTTTTTTTAACCTGGTGTTAGAAAAATTTTAAGTTTTACATTTCATTTACATCAAGAAACATTTTTTTTTTTTAAATTCATATTTATTTTTAACATTTTTGACGACAGATATTTACTTATTTAATCGATCTCATTTCACTGGCCTCACAACTGTCCAACTTCAATCCCTACAAGGTAAATAAATTATGAATAACAATTGAAGTGATAAAAAATATTAATTATTGTTTAATGAAGAAGGTTCAATTTAACAAAAACATTATATATCCTTTATTTAACGTTTCGATATATACTAACCGTTTCTGACATTTTTGTCAGAAATATGCATAATAATAGTCAGAAAATTCAAAATAAAAAAAAAACTATTTTCTTTCAAATATCCAATTTAATCCAAAAAAAAGCCAAAAACCAAACAAAAATCATTCATCGTTTCACAAAACTTGCATTGTGTGCACAGAACTTGCATTATGTGCACAGAATTATGTGTAATAGGGGTGGCCCAAAAAAAAATTTTTAATCGTCGTCTATAAGCAAACTTTTTTTATTGCACCCTCAAGCAAAAACAAAATAAATTAAAATGAAATTAATTTAGAAATTGTTCTTATAATAACAGTATTACTGCTTTAATTGTTTACATAAAATCCACAGCGTATCTTGAAAAACTACGATTTTGCTCCAATTTCACAAAAATTGCCTCTCAATTTTATTCCATATTCTAAGATTTTAAATAAGGTCTCCGTAAAATGCTTAATATATTAAACATAAACTTAAAAAAAATTACTATAACGTTAAAAAATTTCAAGGTACTAAATCCAGACCTTCACACTAGAATAATATTGTAGAATTCAAATATGTACTCTTTAAATAAATTTTAGATTTTATGGTCGTACGATAAAAAAAACATAAAAAAAGTAATTATATTTTTTGGCGCTCTCAATGGCTTAGCGCCCGTAGGCGTCCGCCGAGTGTCGCCTATATGGTAGAGCTATGACTATATTCATACAAATTCTATATTTCATTTACATCAACAATCATTTTTTTTTTTAATTTATATTTTTTTATTAAAAATTTTTGGGAAACAAAAAGAATTGGAAAGTTCCGGGCGTATACAAAAAAAATAGTCCACCTCCTTTCAAAAGTGAACAGTAGAATGTGTCCATCAATCTGTCTAACATCTTTTATAATGTATAAAATTCTGAAAATGTCAATTTTTGTTTTAGTTTTTTTTTATTTTCACTGGAACTTGAAATAAAAGTTTTGTCAACTTTAATTTTTTTTTTATTTTTACTAGAATTAAGAAAAAAAGACTGTGAAATTTATTTTATAATACGATATACGATAAATATAAATTTTTTGTTTTTCAGAATGCTAGAAGTGCTTCATCAAGTGAATTAAATGATGAATCTGCAGAAAATGAGGGCACGTATCGTTTAAGACGATCACCAAATGATGAATCATCAAAAAATGAGGGCACGTATCGTTTAAGACGATCACCAAATGATGAAGCATCAAAAAATCATCGACCACCAACAGTGGCGACTACTGAACACCCCATTTAACAAACAAATAAAAAAATATGTATTATTTCAAGAATATTAAATTGTTTTATTGAATTTTTTATATGTGCATATAAGTGAAATAAATTAATAGGTGTATTCATTGGTTTTTGGTCAATTCATGTATTTTGAAAATTAATTTTAAAACGTACACGCAATAAGTATTTATTTCAATCAGGCATTAGATAGGGTTTTATTTGAGATTATAAGAAGGGAGTAGACACGTCAAGTCATCAAACCTGAATCATAATAATCTATGCCAATTAAAATTTAAGCCTTATATATTTTAACAAAGGTTAACTCAGACTAAAAAGTAACTTACTTTCTTTTATAAAACAAACGGGCTAAGTATAAATTTGTTAAAGAAAAAAAAACTGTTAAGTCTTAATTATTTTTAAAAGAACCATTGTACCATCGCTCCATCGTACCCTACGAAAATTGAAATTCTACATGAGACTATAATAACCTTCAATCAAAGAGTTGATATGCGTCAATTAATAAGAATAAGAATACATCAGCATTATTCCAATCGAAATTCAAAAAGTACATGCATATATGTAGAAACAACACTTTTCAACAAATAATAAAATCTAGTCGTTCGAAAGTTTGTGTTCTTGATGGAATGTCACTAGTGCAATAAAATGAAAAAAAAAAATACAACACTTTTGCAGAGTATTTTTTAAATTGTAGAGAATCTTTCATCCCAGCGTATTGTTAGACAATTGATCGATAGATACGATCTCGTTTCTTTTAAATACGATGAGTCTCAATTGGGAGATTCAAAGGAATAAACTTCCTTCAATTCAGCTATGAATTACACAAATAGTAAAACCGTCGTTGTCAAATTCTTTAATAAGGCCTTGTAAATGTAATACTGATTGCAGAATAATGTCAAAAAACCGAGATTAATTATATCTCCAATGGGAAATTAATTCAAATCATGTAAAAATTTACCTGCATAAGTATAGAATTTTGTTATTTTTCAATACTTCAATATGTAAGCTTTTAATATTTTTTTAACAAAATAATTAAATTTGTATGTATTATGATTATCCTCTATTTTCATTTCATACCACTCGAAAACACCTTCTAATAGTCATGATCATGAACATGTACAGCGATATTCGTTAATCATCACGATGTCATTTTTAAGTTGTTGTTAACTTAAATCATCCATCAGAATGAAGTCCAAAAGGGAATTTCAAAAAATATCAAATATAATAGTAGTTTTTATTAAAATTTCCTACTTCAAATTAATCAAACTTCAAATTAATCAAACTTAAAAATAACCGAAAGATATGTATCAAATTATATAAAAACTTTTTTATAGTTAAAACGCAGAGAAATATAGTATACTCAGAGGGATGATCTCATACATAGTACGAAAAATAACAGCTGTCGTTCAGCTCCATTTGATAGTATTTTTAAAAATTTACGTAAATTGAAATTAAATCAATATGCAAGGGAGCTAATCCCCACTAGTTATTTCGTACTTAAAAAAGTTGTAACTATACTATATTTATCTGTGATTAAATCTAAAAAAAAACATATATAAGGTCGTAAAATATAATGAAAACAACAATTATAAATTTTTTTATTTATGGGAGTATCACTTGGAAAATTCTAAAATTAATTAATCTCAGCTTACTCATATTATCTTCTCCATTTGCCTTATTTAACCCACAAACTAAAAAAAATTGAATTGTTATTTTAAGAATGTGATCATTAAAATCAAGAAACATGCATTAGTTATTTAGTAAGTATAAAATCTATTATTGATACAAGAAATCTGTGCAGAAGATAAATGTTTTTGATCCTAGCAATTTAACAACATGCTATACTTATTTATGTAAATTTAAAATAAAAAAAAAAATATAAAATAATGTTCTATATAACTTCCCTTACATTGTAATGCTGTCCACCGAATGTATAAATTCTCTAACTTTTAAATATGCAAAAATAAAAAAGTTATTTACGATATTTTTTTCTATTTAACTACTTTATAATAGTTAATAAATAATAATAATTTATAAAAGTTTTGTATAATTTTTGGAAAATTTTAGATTGAAACTAAAAATATAATTATCAAGAATTTAACTTTTAAAACAATTGATACAAAACTATGTTTGCGTAATTAATTTTAATGTGATTGCAATTCAATAAAAACTTATTAATTTTGCATATTATGACTATTTTTGACACATTTGATTTTTTATATAATGATTAATAACCTTAAATTGTATCAAAATTGGAAAATAATTGAGGATAAATGTTTCCGGAAGTTTCTAATTTTTTTTTTGAATTTTTTTTGTCTATTTTTTTGGAATTTTGAAACTTAATTCAATTAATTGTTTTCGCAATGTCAATAGAAGAAGGTTTCTCTTTAATCGCATTCGACGCTTATTTTCAACGTATACGTTGAAAATTTATAAGAATTTATTTATTAACCAAAATCTCTAATTCCATAAATTGAACTTCCTTTTCACAGGTAAAATTTTAACGCAACTCATAATTTGTTGTCAAGATTAAACTGATTTTCATATGTTGAAATTAAAAAGAATAATTTATGTATGATTCTAAATCTAATTAAATTTCGCTGTTTTTCCATCAGCATACAAGATTTAGACAATTTCTTTACTATAGTTAAAAACATCTTATTTAAAAAAATTATAATTATGAATCTAAACAACTTTCAACACTTTTATTTAAGCTACTTATCTCCAGAAATTAATGTCCATAAGATATAATTAAAGGTATAAAAACTTTCAATTTACCAGAAGCTCACATTAATCCCACATTAAAAAATATAGAATAGAACCTCATAAATGAAGTACCTATTGGGTTCAACATTTTGATTTAAGATACTTTAATTTTAGTTTCTCGCAACCAGGAGCTAAATATATTTTTTAGGTTTCTTTAATACCATTAAGTCATCTGATATACTAAATACAAATAAAAAAATTTCATCAAAATCCAGACCATGGTCCGAATCCTTAGAAACAATCGGGTCCAAGCATTTTTTTCAGTTCCTCTAATCGCATCTTTTTACTCAATATATTAAATCATTGGAATCCGTTGAAACATTTAAAAAAAAATTTAAAATATAGGTATATCAACTATTTACTTAGATCTTTGGCTAATTGAGAGGCTCTAACTGCTACAAATCTAAATCGTATAACATCATTTGTTAGTCTTCGTCGAAATGAACGAGATTGCGCATATTTTGGCATTCACACCATTAAAATCGATTCAGTGGTTCACGACTTATAAAAATTTTAGTGAACGGACATTTAAAGAAAACATTTAGTCTGTCTTCAAATTTAAAATCTAATATTGTTAAAAAAAATTCTGAACAATTACGGTAATGTAATAGCATTGTAAGCCCATTTTATTTCAGACCACATCAAACTTTTGAAAATATCAAGCCAAACTTTATATCTAATAATTTTTGTGAAGTGATTTGTATGGATTTGTACGGGGAAAATTTTAATTGTCGCATAACTATAATAACAAATATGCTTGCAAGTAAGAATAAGTTTCATAGTTTTAATTTTTTTGTTAAAGTTAATGCTTGAAATATCAGAGTTTTGAATAGAAATGACTTACATAACATAAATATGCTTCGTAGAGAAAATCTTTTAAGGCTATTTTTAGTCACTTAAATCTTTATAAATCTATATAATCTACATAAATCTATATAATCTACAATTCTACATAAATCTATATAATCTACATAAATCTATGTAATCTACATAAATGTATATAATCTACACTACAAAGTCTGCATAGTCTGATATTCATAATCTATCTAAGTATATAATCAATAATCTATATGATATCTAGATAATATAATCTATCTGTTCTGTAATCTATAATAATCTCTGATCTATCTATATTAAATATACATGATCTGTAATCTAATAAATCAGCATAAAAAACTTAAGCGAGACGTTGACATAAATCAATCAAAATCGGAAACAAATTGTACCTGTTGCCTAAAGAAGGAGTTTTCTGGCTATTATTGGTATTACGAGAGTTTTAAGTAGGCAAATTAGTTTCCCACTCTAACCTTACCCAACATAGGCACATCATAAATTGCTGGACCATTTTTGACAATGTTAGCAAAACTTTTGGAATTGAAAATAAAAAGTGAAATAACAAAAAATTGTAATTTTTTAATGTTAATTGTGCCAAATTTATTAGTGGAATTTTTTACTGACCAAATTCCATCCACAACCATAATTTTTTTTTTTGTGTTTTTGTTTCATAATATTTATCATTATATACCTACTTTGCAATAATTTGCGAAAATAATTTACAGAGGTGTATTAGGAAATAATTATTCAGTCCATGATGATTCAAAGTTTTTCTTAGTTTCTTGTATTTGAAAACTTGGATAACTTAACAACTTGCCTATAATGACTTTTATTTTTGTGTAAATGCCTACAGACATTATGTCGTATGGTAGAAATTATGTCGTTTTTTCGTATACATTATTGTCATAGACTTTATTTCGGGGCCCCGATAATAATAATAATACCTTTTTTTTTATATCCATTAAATACGTTCATGAGCCTAAAGAACGCTTTAATAAAATATACATGTATTAAAAGAAAGCTTACAAATTTTTTTTCGAGGGACTTTATAAAATTGGGATTTTAGTCTCAAATAAAAACGGACGAAAATAAATAACTAATGAATGCACCTCTGCTGTTGAAAAATTATAATAACTCTAAATAGAATAATTATTTTTGATACATTAATGTGGAAAATAGAAAATAAAATTACCTAATTATCGTTGCTTTTTATGGTAAATTGTCAAATATATAAATACTTGGTATTTTATTAAGTGAAACAATCAGCGAAATCAATTCATACAAAAATCATAATGCGCTTATTACTTACTATTGCTTTGATTTTGTCAATTATTGGGCTATTGGTAACTAAATTTATATTAATTAAATAAAAACAAACTTTGGATGGAGAAGAAAAAAATATTCTTAACATAATATAATACAATTAAACGTTTTTTATTTTTCAAATTATTGGATATTGTTATAGTCACCGCCAGTAGTAGTCATAATGTTCTATAATGGAAAATATGATGGAAAAATTTTGAGTGTATTCTGCAGCAGCAAAAGCCCCTAATTTAAAAAAAAATAAAATTTTATACTTTAACTTGAATAATAATAAAATTTTTGTATTTTTACTTTCAGCGTGCAGATGATGACAAAAACCAAGACAAAAAACAAATTGACGAAAGTATTCAACGGTTGAAAAGATCCTCAGATAATAAGAAGGATTCAAAACAAACTTTAGATGATTCTGTTGAATTGATAGCTCGTTTTAAAAGATCACCAAATAAAGAGGGAAAAAATTCAAACTCAAAGCAAAACTTTGATGAAACAGATGAATTATTCCGTTTGAAAAGATCACCTGATAATGAAAAAGACAATGGTTCTAAACCAAAATTAGTAGACAATTCAAATGAACTATTCAGGCGCTTTAAACGAGAAATGGCAACAACGCCGAAATAAAATATATACCTACTATAATTGAAAGGACTAGAATTAATAGCGATTACAAAACTTCTGGTCCCAAAATTTAAATCAAATATACATAATATTAACATACAATATATTTTTTTGAAGGAATAAATTTTCATGTGTTCCAATAAATTTATCAATAAAAATTAATTTTGCCTGTTATAAATAAAGTTTATATTTTTTGGTTTGAATCACTGTAGCTATCTTGATTAAATTAATCTAATTAGAATTACAGTGAGCTTCGCAACTTTGTATTGAATTTTCCCCGGTTAATTTTAAAACCATGTTATGATTTTTATGCCGCTGTACCATAAACCCAAAGTTCATAACTCTGTAATGAGATTACATCATAATCCGGTGAAACTTACCTCTATAATGATAGGAAGGAGTATTGGATAATGTCCCAGACGTTATGACGCATAAGAAAACTAGAAATGTATAATCCAAAAAATCGTTTTACGTCTGAGTTCACAGAGATAACATCTAACCCTATATTTTTAATTAAAAAAATAAGATAAAATAACGCCCTACAAACTAACGCCGTAAGCGTATTATTTATCCATTCGGTGAAAATTTCAAATTGCATCAGGGCTTCAGTTTCAGGATTTTAGTAAATAATTCTTGTTCTAAGTTTAAAACAAACACAGAAACCTTCCAATATTAATATCAAGTAAATCATATATCTCATAGCAATGTAATAATCAAAAAACAAACCTTAAAAACAAATTAATTATTATGGAAGGTCTGTGTGAAAATATAATAAAATAAGATTATTTTTAAAAACAAGAAAACTACATTTATATAGAAAATGTCAGGAAAACTTTTTTCCTGCTTCTCATAGAAAAAGAAGGCATAAACTTTTAACTATTAACTGATCGGCAAATTCTGAAATAAAACAAATTAGTTTTGTAATAAATTTTTATTAAAAATATTTATTTCATTATTAAAATTTATATAATAATAATAATAGAAAATGAATATTGTTTTCGATAAATATAATTTTTTCAAAACAATATTATTGAGTTCAATATTCATGCATAATATCTTAAATTATTTGTTAAATTGTCTGATTTAAAATAGTAAGAGATAATATAATAGTAATTCATAATATTTGGTATCTGAGTTATAAAGAATTTAATATAATTCTTTCCATGCTTTTGTTCATTAAAGCTAATTTTTGATTAATTCAGATTAGTGTAAAATTAAAAAATTAAGTTTAATTATGAAACGAATTTAACACAATTCTAAAATAAAAATATAATAGAAATGTTTCTAAGTAATAGATATCAAAAAAATATTCGAGTGTGGAATACCTTAACAATAATACTTGATAGAATCCAAGAAATTTCATAGAGATTTGTACTAGGAAAGATTTCCTACTTATTATATTTTGTTTTCAAGAATAAAAAATAATAAAAAATTAGGAAAATTTAAGGCAATAAACATTTCATGTTGATTTTGTCATTTTATAAACTA
This sequence comes from Hybos culiciformis, assembly GCA_964007475.1. Lineage (NCBI taxonomy): Eukaryota > Metazoa > Arthropoda > Insecta > Diptera > Hybotidae > Hybos > Hybos culiciformis. The sequence goes on along the minus strand of OZ023273.1, from coordinate 37,563,040 downwards.
ATTAAGCATTCTTCCAAAAAAATCACCAAACATATCATAATATTGATCATGTTTTTTTAAAGTATTGAAAATTTTTAGTGATACGTAAACATCAGATGCAGCGTATAATATTTGAGGTATAGTTAATGGAAGCAAATCCCAATCACTTGTTGTTAACTCTGGTTTTTTTATTGACAAATCTATATTTAATACTATTAGAGTCAATTCTTTTAGATTTATATGCCCGCGATAATTATTCAAATGTTTCCATACTAGTCCAATGTCAATTGAATCATCTATCATTCGTTCCATATCAAAACCACCAAAATCACGCTGCAACTTACGGATATCATAGTTAACATTAAAACCAACCAACTGTACTCGTTCAGAGTTCAAAATGTTCCTAAAACAAAATATTTTAATTAAACAAGGTTATACTTAGGTACAAGATAATGTATAATGTCAACAGTAAGACGAAATATTAACTTTTTTAATTAAATCTAATGGAATTAAAAGATATATATATATTAAAACTTCATTATATATTTTCAAACGTAAATGTATTCTATAGCCTCTTTGGAAAAAATTGAATGTTTTTTTATTAAATTTTTCGAAATTTAAAATTTATTCGAAAATTTATGAAGAAGTCATTAAAATTCGGAAATAGGTTTCTTTTGCTGATGGTTTATTTATAGTTTCCAAACTCGCCGATTATCTATCTAGATTAATGACATAAAATCGACACGACTTTTAACTAACTTTCGTTTGTTTAGGAAACTGAATAAACAAATAATTATGATTGGTATATGTGCAAATGATATCGGATATTTAGGGAAAGAAAGAAATAAGGTTGATTTTTAAAGCAAGGATTCATTATTGGACATATTTGAGGGCTATTAGTAGACTTTATTCAACGGGCATCAGCAAAAGTTTGAAATTTTTTTGTTAAATTAGGTTTTTTTTTTTAAAAAACTCATGATTTTAAGGTAAACAACTGGATAATTATGTTACTTAGGTGCTTACTTATAACGTGATAATTTTTTAATGTAGTTAAATGTATGTTTTGTGACTACCTACCTTAATTGTCTGGGAAACCGATCTTCCTGAATACTGAAAACATAACACAATGATTGATTAACAGCTATTTGGATTACAGCAATTGGATTTTGCGGTTGGCCACGATTAAAATGAACAGCCCATTCTGCATCAAATGCTATCGGAACTTCACGTTTAGCCCGACGTATAACGTTTCTATAAATTTTACGACAAATGGAATTGATATGGTTCGGATAAGATGTGTACACAATTTTAGCCACTTTTTCACGTCTCTCGATTATATTAAATTGGAACCGTTTTCCATATTTCGACATAAATTTAAGTCCTCTTGGTTGTCCCGAAATTTGGATAACCATTTTTAATTCTCTGTAACAAGCAAATTTTAAAGTTGATTATCTAAAATTAGAACCACGGATGTGGTAGGTAGGTTAGGTATCATACCTTTATTTTTGCTTTTAGGTGGGAACGATTATGAACATTAATTAATTGTAATAAAATAATATTCATTCAAATTACTACTCTTTCTTCCTTTAAAAATTTCTCATTCATTCAACTTGACACTGGTGGATGGAACATGAAACTGGACTTTATTGTTTTATAAAATTTATTAACAAAGAAAAAATGTGATAATAAATTCAGACTGCGACGCTATTCGTCGACGGTCAGCCGCTGGACGATTTTACTTTAACGCCGCTAACTGAAAACTCATCAACTGTTTTGATCGCAAAAAATAAAGTAGCTGCCATCGATTTTCTCTTTGTGTTTCTAATTATTTAGCTCAACTTGACGGGACGGAGCTGACAAAAGACCTGAGTAAATGTCATAACGTATGTGAACGTTAACGTTAGCTTTAACATCTAGATAACCCGCTTCCATACAGAAACGGATGATTTTAAAAATTTGATCTTCGTAAAACCATAGATTAAGAATACAGAAAGATTGGAAGCTTCATACAACATTTTTTCAGTCTTTTTTGGTATTTTATTGTGAAGGTGTTAGTAAAACTAAATAAAATTCTTTTCATATATTGATAATTATCACGTATTTTATTTTGTTTTACTAACACATTCACATAAAAATACTAAAAATAATGTTGTATGAAGCTAACAATCTATGTATATTCTTAATCTATGGTAAAACTGAATTTTTTTGCACACTATCAAAATCTTATTATTGTAGAATATTTTTAATAAAGAAAAAAGTTTTACGGAGAAACACTATTGTTTTTTTCGGTTTATTTTTAGTCGTTGAGTTCTAATTAAATTAATATAAGTCGACTAACTTTACAAACGAAAGCCAAAATTGCCCGACGGCCACCAAAAAACCGATCAGCGTGTCGTCTGGTAGTTGCTGAATAGCTGAATGCTATGCATTTTGCTCGGGCATCGAAAAGTTGGTTGTGGTTGTTTATAAATAGTTTAATTTAGATTCCTTTAACTCAATCAAGGATGTTGTATTTATTCGTAGCTTTAACTTATTTTGAAAATATTCAATGAAGATATTAACTTATTAACTGGTATTCGTTCGTAATTCTATTCAATTACAACATAATTGAAGTGAGAAGACTTCGTGCTTATTTTTATAATTTTTTGAGAAATGTCTTTGTCAGTGGTTATAAAGTTAGAGAAGTAATAAATTAGGTAAATTTTCGCTGGTATAAAAAAAAACATATGTTCTCTCTCGAATAAAAAACATCAAATATTCAACTCAACAAAATTATTTAATTTAATTTCATTAAAATAAAAAAAAAACAATTAATTATTTATAAAAAAAAATAAAAAAAATATTACAAAGAGAAAAATTAAATTTTAATTAGGAGGATAATTCAAATTTTTAAAGTACCTAGGCGCTAGGCCATAATGTTTTGTTGCTTGAAATGTTTCAATGGAGATTTGAGGAGAACACCTATGCCAAAAAATCAAGAGCCTGTTATAAAATTGGATTCGTCAAAAATGGGTGAGAATTGAAGAAATACTCCATGATTTATTATAGATTTATTATTTTTTTATTTTGAATTTTATCTAAATATGTAGGAATAACTACAAGATATCTGGCTACGTAGGCACCTACCTACCTTATTCTAAAATATGACCTGGAGCTAGGTTACTAGAAATAATCTAGATGAAACTGTTTCGTTTTGTCGTGGCGCCATTAAATTGTTCTAACTTTTTATATGGCATTAAACGATACGGTCGCTGGCGTTCGTAATTATCAAAAGTTTGATTCATAAAATTTCATCTAAGTAGGTTAAATTAAATTTAATTTTACAAGTTAGGTAGGTACCTACTTTGTTGAGAATTATAAGTTTCCTACCTAGAATTATGAGATTCCTACCTACTTACCTAATTGAGTTTAAAAAATTTAGATCCTTCTTGTGTGGATAAGAACTAAAAAAAGGTTTCAACTTTCAAAATAATTACAATTTTTTACATTTTTTTTAGGTCACGAAGTTGTAATAGTTAAAAATGGCAGACGGTTATGTGGTTCTGGCGGAGCTTTAGCGTCTGCACCATTAGTTCAATCTAAATCATATTTTGAAGTTAAAATTCAGCAAGGAGGTTTCTGGTCTATTGGCATTGCAACTAGAAATGCAGATTTAAATCGAAGTAAAGGTGGTACTGACAACGAATCATGGTGTTTATGCTCTGACAATGTAGTACGACATAATGACGAAGAATTATCTAAAGTGCATGGAATTCTGGTTAAACCAATAGAATCAAAATTAAATGATGATAAAATTCCATTGAATGTCACATCAGATGAAGTTCTTTTTCCGCAAGAAGGTATAACTAATAAAAAAAAAATACACATAATATCCAGCTAATTAAATATGATAACAACATTTTTAGGTGATATTATTGGTGTGGCTTTTGATCACGTTGAATTAAATTTTTATTTGAATGGAAAAAATTTAGATGTACCTGTTCTCAATTGTAGGGGAACTGTTTTTCCTGCCTTGTTTGGTAAGTCAGAAAAATATGAAAATAAAAAGATAAATATCAAAAATCAAAGTTTTATGCAATTTAAGTTGAAAGGTTTAATTTCGTTTTGTATGGCGAGTGTTGTACTTTTGCCACGCTACTCCTTTTTGGAGATATAAAAGTAACACTATAAAAAGATTTAAAAATGCCATAGCTTTGTTTTATCTTTAATATTAGATTCTCGATGATGATAATTTTTTTTTAAATAAAATAATAAATAAAATTTGTCATTTTTGCGAATTTATAAAAGCTTTAAACAAACTCTTAATTTGGCTACGAATTATTTTTTAATTTTGGTTACACATTTTTCGGAAGATTTTTTACCTACTAAAATTTTACAAATTTCAAAAATAATGCTTATACCCAATTTATACCCCAACTATATCTCAAACATTTTTAGACCCTAAAAATAGATTGACAATTTATTTTGAAATTTTTATTGAACATTTTTACAGTTTTCTTAAATTAAAGTTTTCTTATATACAAGAATCTTTGCAGTTGAAAGTACTTAATTTTAGCACTTCGAAATATCTACGTGAATACTATGACAAAGTGTTGAAAATTTGTAATTAAAATCATGAAAACGTTCCTTAAAATGAGGAAAATATAAAACTTGAAACAAACAGTAAAAATGTTGAATGAAAAATTTCAAATTAAAGTGACCCCTCCAGTGACACATTAAAACTTCGAGTCACGGTATGTATATACTTGATTTGAAAAGAAAAAAAATTGTTACCCAATTTCGTTCTCGGTCTGGGACTTCAAAATGGATTTTCTTATCTTAAATTGTATTTGTTATCGATTGACAAAAGGTTAAGTGTAAATTTTTAGGTCTAAAACTGTTTTATAATGAAAATAATAAATTGCATATAGTAAGTAATAGCTTTTAATTTTTTTAAAGTGGATGATGGAGCAATTTTAGATGTCACATTAGATAATTTTTCTTATGGTCCTCCACCTGGATTTGAAAGAATAATGCTCGAACAATCACTGTTATAAGTAAGGTTAGATCGCAGTTAGTTTAAATGGAAAAGTAAGTGATATTACTTATTGTTATATTATAACATGACAGAAAGCTTACTAATGACAACCAACCCAAATGTTGGTTTAAAGTGTTTTAATATTTATATAATAATATAATAATTAAGAAATATAAAATAGAAAATATCGACAAATTAACACTAATATCTATGGTTTCTTAAAAATGGATTTAATTAAAAGATATAGTACATACGTATGTATTCAGAGCATATTGCTAATTTCAATATCAATATCAATTCAAAACCTTATTTACTGCAAATTTTAATTTGATTTACTTATTATATAGGTATATATAAATTAAGTAGAAGATAGTACTTCTGATTCAAATCATAACATAATACATGAATAATATTTTTTATTGATGTTTGATTTAATAAAGTTATTAAATTTTAAAAAATAATTGTACTTTTTGGCAATTTAATGAATGGTTCTAAATATTATTGTATTTATAGTTTCCTAATCTCCTTTACAAAACCACTTTTGTATTGTATCATCACGTCATATAATGAGTTCGACAAAATTTTTCAAGAATATTTGAGTTAAAAAATATTAATTCATTCTTTAGAAATATTTATTTACTTCATCTCAAAATTTAACACAAGCTTCTTTTGAAATTCACACGATGACACAATTTAGTCAAAATATTTTTTTTCGGTTACAGGTATTCAATTTTATATTTTACTAGTTGATATTACCCGGTTTCACACGGGAGTGCCGAACTATCATTAATATCCAGCGATTTAGGCGCGATTGAAACAAAACAGAGAAGTAGACAGAGAATTTCCATTTTCATTTATCAGATTTATTTAAGTTTCCTTAGTGTTATCAAATTTTCTCAATTTTTTAAGAACACACCAATTTATCAAAATTTTAATTATTGATCATTTCAATAAGAAGATAAACAGGTATAAATGCAATAACTAAAGGTACTCTTAAATCTTTATATAAACTAATTAATAATATGAAACAATTTATAATTTTTGTAAAAAGTATGATTCAAAAAAAATGCATTTTTTTTTAATTCTGTTAGATTTTCGAAACTATAAGCGTAGTCACGCATAACACCTACATTATTAATAATCTCATTTAAAAAAATTTGTCGATATTTGTATTGAACTTTCATTATCTCTTTAATAATTACTTAAGTAAGTATTAATATTTGTAAAGATTGCAGAATATGAACAATTTACAATAAAACTAAATTATAAAATTAAAATATGTTGATTTCAATACAGATAATAATGTAAACTTATAAACATAAATATTAAATTTAAGAATATTATACGTAAAATTAAAGTTTTAAAATATAAATAATTTAATATATAGGTATTAATAACTTCATAAGTTAATAAAAAAAAGTTGTAGTTAGTAATAATAATAATAATCTTATTTATTAAAATTCTTTTAACTAAACAAATATATAAAATATAACGAAGATTAAATTAGTTTGCTTTTGAATTATAAACTAAAAATTATAGCCATTAGCATATTGCACATATCAATCAAGATATGTTAATGTAATGATCGATGATAGAAGTGAATGGATTTATAGACGATAGTTAACACTTGTACTTAATCACGAACCATCTTCAGAACAGGTACAAAATATTGAAAAAAAAAATTTGAATCGTGAATGGATTTATAGACGATAGTTCAACACTTGTACTTAATCACGAACCATCTTCAGAACAGGTACAAAATATTGAAAAAAAAAAATTTGAATCGTCCACTATAGATTTAAAAATAATCCCGAAATCTTAGATAACAATATTTTTAAAGCTTTGTGCTGTGGGATAATTGAATCCAAAATTATAACTACCAATGTCCTTTATTTATTGTTATGTTTTATATTACTGTCTTAAAATTCATTTACACAAATAAAAATTAAAGCTTCAAAAATTACTTTTTATATTTAAACTAGTCGAAATACCCGGCTTCGCACGGTATTCCCGAACTTATATTAATATCAAAACACTTCAATCCAGAATTTGTGCACTAAAAAAAAACAGAATTTCAAAATTTGTTAAATAGCCACTTCCCCAGTGCTTTAACACATCCACTCTTCTAAATAGTCGATTCGGGTCCAACGCTATACTATTTTATCGGAATATACCTAAATTGCAAAACCGCCTTCTAAGGTAGCCCCCCCGTCGGTGCCTCGGATCAAAAATATAACCAATCGGGTCTCTAGGTCCCTTATTTTCAAAATTTAAATAATTTTGAAATTTGTTATATAGTCCCAACGGTTGGGGGCTTTTCAACATCCAGTCTTCTAAATAACCAATTCGGGTCCAACGCTAGAACATTTTTCCGGAATATACTTAAATTTTAAAACCGGCTTCTAAGGTAGCCCCCCCGTCGGGGCTTCGGCTCAAAATTTCTAGTACCCTATAACCATCTCGAGTCCCAATGCTACTTAACTTCAAAATTTCGAAATTTGTTGTATAGCCCCCCCAATTGAGCCCTGGGACAACGGTTGGGGGCCTCTCAACCTCCAGTTTTTTAAATAATAGGGGTTTCGGGTCCAACGCCACTATATTTTATTGGAATATACCTAAATTTCAAAACCGGCTTCTAAGGTAGCCCCCCCGCCGGGGCCTCGGATCAAAATTTCTAGTACCCTATAACCATCTCGGGCCCCCATGATACTTAAGTTCAAAATTTCAGCCAAATCGGTCCAGCGGTTTAGGCGTGATTGAGGACAGAGGACAGAGAAACAGAGAATTTTAATTTTTATTTATTAGATATAGATAATGTATTTGAAATTTGATGATAATAATAAATAAAATTTCTGCCCTTCTCAGAATTTTTTCTGGTAATAATCTATCACAGTTTAAGATTTGTCATCTTTTATTTTGTCTTTCCATTTTCAATTCAGTCATTGTGTTAAAATAAATTCTTGAAATTTAAATTAAAAATTTTCCGATTCTGATTTTATTTTTTGATTATTCAGGCCTACAGATTGTTGATTTTGAAAGCCACTGGCACAGATGTCAATATTTAAAAAAAAAACGAAATTTAAGCACCGGAAATAAAAAGTACAATAGGATTCTTACTTTTTTTGTTCTTCATGAAGTTGATGTATTCAATCTATTACATATATATAATATACAATGATGGCCGGGAACAGATTAAACAGGGCGAGGAATTTATAAACTCGAAAATTCTTTCATGGTTATAAAATTATTGAGTTTTTAAGTTCTCGATTTTCAAGATTTTAAAATGTTATATTCATCATATCTGAAAATAATGTCGCTGTTTCTCAAATAATGAGATGAGATATTAATTGAACGAAATTTTCCTGATGATAATTAAACTAATTTTCCTACAATGCGGTAAAAATTGTATTAAGTCAATCAAATATTCCTATAAAATCTAAATCATTTTCGAATATTTTTAACACATCTGTTGCCCCCTTCGAATGTAGGTATTGTACGTTTGTATAATCTGATTTAGAAACAGAAACTTAGTGTCAAAATCATTGAAGGGTGTTGCTGGGTTTTGAAATTAAAAATTAAAAATTTTTTAACAATTTATATTTTTGTGCGCTTCGAAAATATCCACTTTAGGCTGTTAGCTAAATTGCGTATAGGTAAATCAGGAGCTTACTAGTTCAATAATTATGTAGGTTTTATCATATCTGAAAATGATTTCAATGTGTCTGAAATAATGAGACATTTCAAGGTAAGCATTTTAATAAAATAATTTTAATAAAAAATAATGAAGAAGGCCAAAAAGTCTCTAATTTCATACTTACGATCCAGCCCAGGGCCGGCAGAACGTATTTTGCCGGAGGAAGTAGTAGTCAAAATCTTGCTACTATCACAAATTACGAACTTCTCATGTAGTATAAAAACTCATCTTGGTTTGGAATTTTGAGAAATGAACTCATTGATAAGTTCTTCCAGGTCGAGTTTGTCCACTGCATCTGGGTAAGAATGTAAGATGGCAACATGATTCAATCGATTTTGCATCATTACAACCTAATGAAAACTACTAGGTATATATTGAAATAAAACGCAATTTTTTTTTTACAATTACACAAAACAATTTTAAAATTTTTATTTACCTTTTTTTTATAATATTTGTTTCAATTTTTTTTTTTTTATATAATATAATATATTTTAATATTATTATTATTTTAATTTTTGTTTAATTTTTTCATGTACGACTATCATAATTTTTTTCGTACATATTTTAAAAAAAGCATCTTATTTATTTTTAATTTTAATTTTTTTTTTATTTACTCTTTAACTTTTTTTTTTGTCTTGTTAAATAAAATGGTCATGAGAAATACATATGTTCTTTTTTTTTTGTTTGTTTTGAATATCAATAATTATATTAATTTATTATTAATAAAAAAAAATTAAAATATAATAAAAATATATAAATAATATAATTAATTAGTATTATAGATAAGTACTTAGTGTCAAAAAAAGAAGAATGATAAATAAATAAATGTAACAAAAAACTTCAAAAAAAAGTTTTTTTTCTGTTTTTTTTTTTTTTTTAATTTACAAAAGCAAATTTACTTTTAAAAATTTTTTAATTTTTCTAAAGATGATTTTTTATTAATTATTTAATTGTTTTTTAAGATAAATTTTTTTACAGTAAATATTCATGTATATAATTTAATAATAGTAAATAATTTTCATTTTAATATTTAGTTTTTTTTTTTTTTTTTTTAAGATTTCTTATTATTTTATTTATTTATTTTATTTTTTTTTTTTCAAAATCGGGCACGAGTTTGATATGTTTTCATTTTAATTTCTTTTCATTTTTTATTATTATTAGTATTAAAAAAAAAAAAAATTGTTAAACTAAACTATTATTATAGTAATATGAGTTTTTGCTATATTTTAGTTAATATATGTTTTAAAAAAAAAAAAAATCTGAAAAATTTCTATTTTTATTTTTGATGACTAAAAAATAAAAAAAATTAAAATGCCTATTATGGCAAACCATCAGCTCTCTCATATACAACAACAACAGGGACATTTTGGGATATACTTGGTGTGTGTGTAGTTTATCAGTTTTATAATAAATTTATTATTTTCCACATAATCTCATTAATAAATTATTCTAATGTTGCCTTTTATCAGATATACATTTTTAGTAACCTATGCATATTAAATGGTTGATAAAATGTCCATTTGTTTTGCATACAAAATCGAAAACCACTTTTAGAATGCGACATCTCACACTTTAAAATCAATTATTCATTTTCTTTTCTTTTTTTTTTTATTTGTCTTAACTTTCATCCTAAATCTTGTTGAAATTTAAATTTTTCATATTTTTTAGTCATCTTCTAATTTCTTATGAATTGAAAAAAAAAATAAAATTTTTTTTATGAATTTCTATTTCTTTATTTTTTTTTTTATTTAGTAGAGCAGATACATTATTCCAATATACATTAAATATAATTTTTATTTATTTATTTTTATTTTATTTTTTTTCATAAGTTTAAAAATTTTTATATTCTTAATTTTTTCTATCGCTTTCTTAAAAAAATAAATAAAATAAAATTATAAAAGAAACGGAATAAAATAAATAAACTCTACCCATTTAACATTCATCATTTAATATTTATATAATATTATTAAAACATTTTTGTTTTTTAATTTACGCACTTTTTTCTTTTGTTTTTTTTTTTTTTTTTTAAATTTAGCAATTTTAATTTATTAATTTTCAAAATTGATTTTTTTTTTTACTTATAAATCTCATTATTTTATGTTTACATAAAGTCTATTGGTAAATTAATAATATTTTAGTTAATATTTATTTTATGAATTCAAATTTTTAAAATAAAGAAATCGAAATTATTTTAATTTTCATTAATTTGTTTTTTATTTTATTTTATTTATTTATTTTTTTTTTTTAATATAAAAACTGATAAATAAATTTTTTTGTTTTACGCTATTTAAAATTCGTTTCATAATTGATTTCATTTTTGTTTTTAGATATTTTTTTTTAACTATAGATATCTTAATTGATTATTTCGTAAAAATAAGGAGTAATGAATATTTTATACAGTATGAAAAATACTGTTAATAAGGTTCGATTTACAGAGCGGCGGCGGCGGCGGTGACGCAAAGAGATTATGAAAGAATAAGTAAAGAAAAAAGAAATGAGAATTGTATATTTACATTCACATAATCATAGAATTAATAATTAGTAGTAGAATTACTTTGTTTTTACTAATATATTTATTTTATATATAGTATAATATGGAAATCATGAAAATTAAAGTATTGAGATAATTTTTCAGAAATTGATATTTTTTTAAACAAAATTAATTGGAAAGGCTAATCTCATGTTTATTCCTACTCACATTTTCTTAATTATGTACATAATGCACAATTGTGCAGACACTATAGTTGTTGGAAATGAAGTTGAAACTTCTACACAATTTAATATTATCATTTATTAAGTTTAGTTTTCTGGCTGATATAGGACACAGGATTTTACTACGAAATTTGTAAATGTACTTTCACTTTGTAAGAAAAAAGAACATTCGATAACTTTTGTTAGTAAATCGCCCTTACCGTTTTAAAAAACTAAATCGATTAAAACCCGATACCGAGTCAAAGCAATATACAATAAATTTGTATTGCAAACAGTGTTAAGGTCTTTGTTAAAAAATAAAAAAAAACCAAATACGAGTTATAAATTTTAGTTATACTTATCAATACTACAGAACTTACGTTTTATTAACATTATTGTTTTTATTTTTCGAAAAAATTTGATATTGTGAAATCGAATACAATAAAATGAGATACTTAGTATCTTACAAATTTCAAACTAAAATAATCCATTCCGTAAGTATGTATTTACTGCACATAATATCGCTGAAATTTTGAAATCAAAACATACATATGCGCCTAGTCTAAACATAATATAGGTAAAATTAAATAATAATTATACCTAGATGTTAATTGGTAAATTATGATCTGAATAATATTCAATGAGAGAGATTATTTTTGGAAGATGTTTAAACTTTTTATACGAATGTAATTATTCAAAATGATTGTAAATATTTTTATTGAAAATTTTAAAGCATTTTAAAAAATTGAACTTCTATTAAAAATAATAAATTTCTAGTCATTATTTATAATACTAAACATAGCATTTATTTGAAATTTTATTTTATAGTATTTATATTATATTATTTATATTAAGATAATAAAGTGACTGACAGTCTCTATAATTAACATGTTTTTTTTTTTTAATAATATCATAATTTTCAAATATTTTCATACAATATTTAATTTTTTAATAGTAAATTTATTTAAATTTATTTCAAAAAATCTGTATTTTTTTTTTGTTTCAAAGGACACTTTACTAAAAACTTTTACAATATTCAATTAATTTATATACGTAATATTCTTTAAAATTTAGTCAATAAACTTCGCCTATACAGACTCAATAATAATTGAAAATAAAATATACATTACACAACATGCAATTAAAAAATAATAGATATGTTTAATAAATAGTTTTCGAAAATATTATATATTGGCAATTAATTGACAAAATAAAAGAAATAAATTAATATAATAAAGAAATAAATTTTACAATATGGTGGAGAACTATCAAAATATGTAATAACTAAATAATCATCTACTTACCTAATGTATGTAATTTTGCTGTACTGATATTTCAATTTTTAATTTTATAAGACTGAATAATTAATAATTAATAAAAAAAAAATAATTAATCTATTTTTTAAACGTTTGGATTGTATTAAGTATAAATGATTATGAAACAAAAAGCCTTAAACGGTACTTCAACGAAGCGAAAAACATTGTACGTATATAAATATAATTTTTATTCGTCCACCTACTGTAAAATAAATATGAAATTAAAAATAATAATAAAAACACAAATGAATAGTTATATTATGTAATAATTTTATTAAATTAAAAAAATTAAATTTTAAATAAACACAATTTATCTGTCAATAATGTAATTTTGTTAAATTATAATAAAATCGCAGAATTTTTTTTTTTTAAATTATGAAATAAATAATTTGATTATAATATAGTTAATTCACAGATAACTAAAAAAATTCACAAATTAAAAATCGAAATATATATTTTTTATTTTTTTTGAATTTTTTTTCATTCTAATTAATTTACTCATTGTTATTTTATATTTTTTATTCGACATAAAGTTTATTACATGTAGCTGATTTATATAGGCGCACTAATAAAATTGTTTAATATAATTTTTGTATTTTATTCTTCATTTTTAATTTTTTGGATGTTTTCAAATTCTACTTTGCTGAAGTCAAATGTCTTGCAATCACTAAAAATATTCATGACGTTAAAATAAACCAAAATTGATATGCTATAATACTATACATTTTTAAACTTAGCGACTAATAGTAGAAATATTGAATTATAGTTAGTGGATACCTATAAATTTTAAAGTTTTCTAAAATATCTTGAAATTTATGATTATTGTATAATGAATTCTGTAGCTACAAGGCATATCATTTTTATTCGAATTATACTATTATTATTGTATGATACCACACACCTAGTCATATATTACAACACTAGTTGACAATTTTTGACGTTTATGTATCTTTAAAGATAAAGTTTTTATAGTTATTATAAAACATAAGAAGCCTAAGTTATTTTTACGTTCCTTTTCTTTATTTTAATTTGAATCTGTTTAAACTGTTAATCTGTAAATTGCAAAAAAAAAAAATTAAAAATTAAATAATTTACGCCTTGTGAAAATTTAAAGTTTTTAAAGAATTTTTGACTTCTACTAGAATTTGATATTATTTGATTTGAGCGCCTTTTATTTAAAAGATAATTCAGATAACCTAAAAGTTTTTTTAAATTTTTTTTAATTCATTTAAATTTTATTAGAGGCTTTTGTCAATATAAGTTTATGATATGTTTTTATGTTAAATTTTAAAACTGATAATGTTCCCTTTTTTCTTAAATGCCTTTTTGGTAAACTAAAAAAAATTATTTATTTATTTATATTTTTATTGGTTTAATAAGTTTTTAAAGTGATAAACTTTACTTTTCTTTAGTAAATTCTAGTTTTTCTTCTTAAATTTCTGTTTTGTCTTTTACTTGCTTTATTAATATAAAATAAATTAAGAATTGTGAATGCATTACATAATTTTTTCAATTAAACCAAAATTTAACCTATATATTAATATATTACGCATTTTTAATTATATTTAATTTTAATGCATCTTTGGATACTTGGACAACAAAAAAATTTAATATTTTTTGTATGTTAAATATATTATTAAATATTTTGAATATAAATTAAATTATTTATTTCAATAAATTAAATTATAAGTGTTATAAATTAAATTTAAAAATTAGTATTAACTCCCTGTAACCATTTAAAAATTCAACACATGTGTATTGTGTTATATTAAAACAAAAAAAAAATTTATAAAATTATGTTGTTGGCGAAATTTTTTTTATTTTATTTCTATGTCAAAAATTTTGTTTAGTTTGTTTAATAATTTTCAATTGAGTTAATAAGTGTTCATAAAAACGTTTCAAATAGTTTTTATTTTTGTTCGTTATCGTTATTAATAACTAAATTATATCTCTTCATAAATTATGTTGACACAGTTATAATATATTTTGAATTAAAGAATGCATTCACAATGTTTTATAAATTATAAATAATTTGTTGCATATTTATATGTTTGTATAATATTATAAGATTCTTAAAGTTAATTATATATTATAATAATATTCACTAAATATTTTTTTTAAACTTACAATCAATTATTTTTAATTATTGTGCATAATAATAGTTTGCTGATATGTATTCGATTTTTTGTTGCAAAAGGTTTATGGTCATTTTATAAGAGTTTACCTCAAGTAAATTATTTACTTAATTTTTTATTTTATTTTTTTTTTTTGTTACTTTGAATCGAAATTAAAACTTGTTTTGTTTTTTATAATTCCTTTTAACTAATTTAATATTATTAATGTATTTTTTTTTAATTATTAATTTTAAACTAATTTAAGCAATTATAATTTAAATTTTAAATTCATTTAATTAATAGATCTCTATTGCTTTTGTTTTCTTTAATATTTTTAAATTACATAAATTTTACTCTACGTACTTTTAAACTAAAATTTTTTATTCACTAAACATAAATATTTCTTTCTTGTATATAGTATATATATATATTATTTTCTTTATATTATGTATTATTTATAATTTATATATTAAGTTTTTTCCCTATTAAAAACGCGAGTAATTTTGTTTATTTTCCTCATTCATTTTTTGTATGTTATTTAATTATTTATAATTAAAATACATTTTAATTTATTTCTGATGGTAACATTTTTATTTTGTTTTAACTCAGAGTTTTGTATATTTTCTATATATAATTTATATAATGCTCGTTTTTATATATTTCTTATTTTTTTTTTTTAATATTTAAAAATTAAAAGTTTGAAAGGCGCCTCTTAATGATATGCATTAATTTCAGAGATTCTTTTTTTATTTAATAAATCTTAATGACCATAATATATAATTTGTTTTTGTTTTCATTATTTTTTGTTTACTTTTCGTATAAGGCAAAACTATTTTATTATGCACAGTTTAAATAAATTTAATGATTTTCTTTTATTAATTTATATAATTTCATACAGATACACTATAATAAGTAAATATTTCATATTTTTTATTTCTCTATAATTTTTTTTTAATTTTTTTTTTTTTTTTTGGACGGAATACATTAAAACAATTTTTATATTGAAGGAAAATTAAGAAAAAAAAAATTAACTAAATAAATAAAATGTTAAATTTCTTTTCAAATCAAGTTATGTTATTTATATTTTATGCTTTTGGAGCAAATTATGTTTTTGTATAAAAGTTTTTATATAAATTATTTGGTTGCAATTAATAAATTTTTTTTTTTAATTTTGATGAAATAACCTCTATATTTTAAATAACGAAAAAAAAAATATTATCCACATATCGGAAAATATTAAAAATTAAATTGGATATAATGTTGGGCATTAGAATGATTTTTTTTTTACATTTAAATATTTAATGGAAGAAAAAATTATCGAATTAGAACTAAATTTTGATAATCTTTTACTTGATTATAAGAAATTTAACATTTACTTTGTGTTTTTATTTTATTTTTTTTAACAACATAATTTATGCACTTTCATTTAAATTTCCAAAATGATATATTTAAAAACTTTTTGTTTATATAATTCAACAAACAATATAATGAATTGCAAAAAATTTAAAAATAGTAGATCTATAGTATTTATAGTGTACTCATTTAACAAGTGTACAATATTTGGTATTATAAAAATTCTATTTTTTGTTATCGTAAATGAATAATTTTAAAATTTGCAATTCAGAATTTTTTTTATTAAAAGTCACAATAATTTTTCCTTTGTTTTATATAAATTATAAAAAAAAATTAGTAATTGTATATTGAAATAATAATAAATTCTTTGGAATTTTTGAAACATGCCTTTGGTTTGTAAAAAAAAAAAAAAATCCAGATTTTAACTTACGCTCTTTCGAAATTTTAATTTAACAAATAAATCTTAACTGAAGATAAATAATAATTTTTTATTTTTGGAAAAAATTAAATAATAAGTCTTTTCACCAATCTATGGATTTACTTTTTCTACCCATATGGTTGTTTGGGATATTTTTCTGACTTCTAATATTATAAATTAATTAAAATTTTGGTGTATTCAGAGCTAATAATTTGATCTTTTTTGTAAACATATTTAATGATATCAAGGTTTTAGAGAGACTTTTTGTTATTATTATATATATATGTATATCTAAATATATTATTTAAAAAAAAAACTTATTGATAAATTATAAATTTAGTTTTCTAACATAAATAATGATATTATAAGTTTTAAATTATATAATTAAAAAAATGTTAAATGTACATAATACAATGCTATATAAATATAAATATAAATATATATAAATATAAATATGAATATCAATAAAAATAAAAATTAAAAAAAAAACCTTTGGTAAATTGCTAAAAAACTGGGTTACAGAATTTCAGACTAAAGTCTGGTATAAAATTTTATTATAAACTTTAGGTACAAGAAAATTGAAATAACATACAAAATAGTGTCTTATTATCACTTTCATATATTCTATTATTTTTTATTATTGAAATTCCTTAACTAAATAATTTTACCATGTTTCAAAATTTCCAAATTGTATTGTATGTACTACAAATATATATTAAATATAAAGTTATAGAATAAAATTTATTTATGCATTCGATCTTTTGTGAACTCATTATAATAAATTAAATAAACCTTCCCTTTAAGTTAAGATAATGACGTTTAATTCTGGTTGCCAAAAATTTAAAAATTAATAAAAACTGTTTATTTTTCAACATAATGGTTCAAATTTAATTATATGAAATACATACATAGGTAGGTACTTTGTAAACCTATTATGGTGGTTCAATTTGATTCAAAGTTCAATGGACAAAGCGTGTTTTGTTAAGCTATTGACATTAACAACAAAAAAAAAAGATAGGGCATGATCTAATCAAATGTGTAGATTGCTTGAAAATTTATTGGTTCACTTTGAAATTCTATTTTAAGAAAAATTTAAAGATGATGTTCACAATAGATTTAAGAAAAATAAAAAATTAGAACTTGACAACTAAATAAAATAATTTTAATTATTTTTAAATTACAAACCTTAATAAATATTTATGTTTCTACGTCTATTATTAGTTAATGTTAAATACACTTCTACTTTATTCTAAGAATAGTTTCATATACCTATAATTTAAAAATTAATATTGATATGTTTTCGACAAATTTTACAATTTTATGTAATTATTTGTTGAAAAACTTTAGTAAATCAACATACATATACAATATGATTTTTATAGTTTTAATAATTTTTTTTTAATTTTTATAGCAACATTTTTCTCAATTTTTCTTTATTTTTTAACAATTGATTGTTTATATGCACAGTTGACAGTCCAAAAGTAAATTAATTAATTTTTAGAAGTTTGGGCGGAAATATTCTTAGTTTCCAAAAACAGATTTTGTAGAAGGAGTATTATATTTTTAATCGTTCTGAAATTTAATAGAATTTTACTTATTAGAGAAAAAACTTTAAAATTTTTATTTTTGTTTCAAAAACTTTAATTAATTTTTAATGGTAATAAAGGTCTTGATGGTAACATGAAATTAAAAACAGCGAAATTATATTAAACAAATAACTTATACGACTACTGTCGATCGAAATTAACCGATCCGTCACGACAAACGAACTATTTTTTACGATTTGTAATTAATAATAATTATTAATTTCAATCATATACTATGAATTTTAGTTCTGGCATAATATAGAATACGAAGATTAAAATTTTATAATCAAAAGTTTTAATTTAGCACAACAAATAGTAGGTATTTATTGAAAATTTTAAAACAAACCTATGTTAGTTTTGGGTTTCTTTATCAGAAAGTTAAATTAAAAAAACAGTTTAATTGATAGTAGTAGATAACTAATGTTAATAAAAATTAAAATTTTTTTTCCCTAAAACAAACTAAATATATTTTTATAAACATTATTTAACCTAATAAATATATATTTTTAATTCAGTAAAATTCTAATGTAAATTATAAATAATTATTATTATAATACTTTTTGTTTATTTCAGAACTCAGAAATAAAAGGTTATGTGACTCCTACATATTAATGTAGAAGTCAAAGCATGATTTTTTTTAGTCTTACTATTATTTTTGGAGGTTAATATTAACACTAGTAATTTTAATAATTTTATGAATAATTTTATTTTGAAACCCTTAATATAATTTTTTATATTTTATTTTTTTCCAAAGTTTTGTAATTGTAATAATCTTGTTATAATGTTCGAAAAATTTTTCTAAATGATATTTTATTAAGTAATAATTTGACTATTAACTACTAAAATTTAGTAATTATATTATTTTTCAATGAAAAAAAAAATTTAAGTTAAAATTCCTTTTTTTTTTAATAATTTTTAATTCTTTACACTAGAAAGATAGTTATGTAATAGGGCACATTTGGTTAAGCTAATAATTTGATGCAAAAAATTTGTTTTGTTTTTATTCTTAATTGGATTTATTAAATATAGGATTTAGAAATAAAAGCTAGAAAATTGATAAGAGTCATCTTATTTATATTTAAAGGCAAGAATAAAAAATTCGTTATTTTAATTGTGAAAAAAAAACCTTAATATTGCAATATTAGAGTCAGGTAGAATAATTTAATGTTAAATACATAGAATAGACTGGTAAGCTTTCGTTTTACTCTTGAGATATATTGAATGCGACGGTCGTGAAGCAAACATATTTACATGTATGGAAGCAAACAATCTCGACATTAACGTTGATATACATTTTGATATTTCTCGCCTCTTTACGTGTTATCCGTTGCGTCGTCCCACATAATATATCCTAGTGGTAATGTTTTATTTTACTATCAGCTGATGTGTGAAAATTATGTACATAAAAGTACAATATTTTTAAACTAAGAATTGAAATCACACTAAAATTGAAGATGTGAAGGTTATACTTTGAAACTTTTAATTTATTTTGTTTAATAATTATGAATTATGAATCTTTATTGTCTGAATTACTTACACAAACATTTATCTTATCACTTCAATATTCATGATAAAGTAAAGCCAGTCTATGAAATTATTTAAAAAAAAGGTTGTTAGTTTTTGAAACCTTCTTTCTACCTTGAGTGCCTAAATTTATAAGATCTGCAATTTACTTTAATTTTATAACAAAATATTTTATTTTTGATACTAAGAAAAAAAAAGTATTTCTAAAATTTGTTTTTTTTTTATATTATAATTTTAAATTTTGAAAAAGTCATTCTTTTAAATTTTTCATAAGCTCGAAGTTAGGATTTTATATCATGTTCATAAATTTTAAATATTAGAAAAGAATAAGAACAAAAATATTTGATTTTAGATTAAAAATTTTGAAATTTCGTACCTTGGTTCTTCAAATAATAGAAATTTTATTGTCAGTAAGATTTTCGTATTGTATTTGACAAAAAAAATTTTTCTGAACCTCCAAATTAAGAAACATTTTCAATAATTCCATTTGACGAAAAAAAAATTTATCGACTCTTTAGGTTCAGTTCAAATTAAATATTTAAAATTTTTTTTATGTAAACACTAAAAGATGTAAAAAAAAAAATTGGAAACTTCCAAATTTTTTCTTATTTTTATGTTACTGAAACAAAATTATTCAGCCTACGACTGAGCCCCCTATTCTTCAGAATATTTTCGAAATGAAATCTAACTTATTGAAATATAGTCAAAATAATATTAATTATTATATTTTATGCTAAAATATATGATGCTGCTGGTAGTATTAAACCTCCATTATATTTTCCAACTTTTCTATTATTCCAATCTTCTATTATTTCATATTCTGTTCTTTTTGCAATCATTAAATTTGTTGCAGATGCTGTAGTTGCTACATTATGTTCAGCAAAGTTAATTAAAGTATTTTGTGCGAAAACGGGTCAAGTTACAGTTGGAGTTGGCATTATATATTGATTATAATCATTTTCATTTTTTTTATTTAAATTATTTATTAATAAATCATGCCTTGATTCCATACAAGCTCCCCTAAAAATGAATATTGAGAAAAATGTAGAATATTAAAATACTTGATGTCGTAAACAATAAAAATTTTTATATTATATTTATTTTTTTGTGTACGAATTTAAAAGTGAATTTACTATTTTATATTTAAATAAATGGAAACAATGAATGCTGTTTAATGCTAAAATTAAAACCGATAAAAGTGTTATCGTATGCGATGTGATTCAACTTGAATTGAACTTAAGTTGAAAAAAGAATGTGTAAGCATAGTTGGAGCCAACTGTTTACCCGTGATAAGCCATCTTCGAAAAGGGAATCCAAATTTTATATATCTTTATATAATTAATTGTGTGGTTATGATTAAAAAAAAAATCATACTTGTATGAAATAAAAATTACTTTAACGAGAATTAAAATATAATCATTTTTCATAAACAAATCTTGAGCTCTAAAAGTCTAAAGCAAAACATAGGACCAAAATTTAGAATGACTCTTTACCCGACAATATTTGAGTAATTGGATCGGATATCCGGATGTTAAATCATTCACGTTTGGTAGTTTTTAACAGTTATAACAGTATGAATCAAAGTTTGTTGCACTATTACTAGAAACACCGTAAAAAATTATCATAAAAACAGAGTCGTAATTTGAGATATCCGAAAAAAGTGTTAATTTAGTGCCGAGAAGATCATCATTTCTTTATTTGAATGCTTGTTCAGAGGATCTTAGTTTCTAAGCTCTCAAATTTTAGAGTTTTATTACAAGTAGAAAAGGAAGAAAGTAACCACAAAAGCAATGAAAGCAATTAGTGTTTAAAAAAAATAGAACAATATTGTAAGAAAATCTCTTTAAATAAATAAATGTTTTTCATACAAAAGATTCAGACAAAATTGTCTCTTAATATTTTTATAATGAAAATTTCATTAAAATGTTTAAAATGTGTATCTTCTTAAATGCAAACTCGATAAATAAGTATATTTTAAAAGTAAATAAATACTTTATGTTTTAACTATAATAAGACGGCGTGCAATGTACATATTATAGTTAGTTAATAAAAATTCTCAATCAAATAGTTAAAACGAAAATACATACGTCTCTACTGTGATGACTTTGGTGCTGATAATTATTATTATTATTTAAACTATTAATAGAATTATTAAAATTAATAACGTGGTGCATTTGGTGCTGATATACATTATTTTTAATAATATTACTATTAATATTGTGCTGATAATTATTATTATTATTATGATTTTTATTATTATTATTATTATTATTAAAGTGCAATTGAGAAATTTGTTGCTGGTGATGATGTTCTTCTTCATTTTGTAATTCTTTTTGCTGTTGTTGCTGTTGCAATTGTTGCTGCTGAATATTATTTTTTTTTATTGCAACAATCATTGATCGATTTGGTTTTAATATGTTGTTCGTTATTTTATTTTTAGCATATTGAATATGTATCGAGCCCCGGTCAGATGATAATAAATATTTACCTTGTAATTTAATCATTGCAGCACTGGCACTTTCAGTATCGTTAAATTCAATGAATGCTACTGGATTATTTATTTGTTGGTAATTTCCAATTAAATTTGGTATGTACATATGTTGCTGTTGCTGGTGATTAGATATTGTTGTTGTGATTGGTCTTGTAGTTATGAAATTATTTGTGCTCTTTGCTGTAAAATTGTGCGAAGTAGAAGAACCATTTGAGTGCATACGAAGACGACAAAAGCCAGGCATACTGTGTTTAATTAAATATATATAAAAAGAAGTGCAATTTTCTCTTTTAGGATAATACAATAATGTTGTGTAATAGAAAATAAATATTTATTTATAAAGTGATGTGTTAAAATGACGAATACGAGTGTGACAGCTAAGATATTAAAATACAGCTTATTATTGTGTTGCAGCAATTTTATTGTCGTCATAAAAATAAGAATGTCGAAACATTTATTGAAATGCTTTCGAATTTCAATTTTGTAAACATAATCAGGATTTGAGGTATCAAAACTCAACAAAAAGTTGGCTGTAAATAATAATAATGATAAAGAAATATTGAAGAATTAAAGCAAATTTTTTATTTGATAGTTAGTTTGTTAGAAATTTTTGAAAACTAATTTAGAGTTAATGCAACATTAAAAATTTATATTCTCTTTCTTTCTTAAATAGACCAAAAAATTTCTTTAATAGAACTTCCAAATTACTGAAACTTAGTACATTATTATTTTGTAATATTATTGAAAATGAATAAGAATATGTATATAATGTATAAGATATTATAAATACTTATAACAGTTAGTAAGTTACTTAACCAACTATTTTATGAACATTTTTATTTTATTTTTTTCCTCAAACTAAGTATTTTATAAACACGAGAGAAAATCAGGTGCAATGGTTTTATGAATGAAAATAATAGTAATTAATTTTGTAAGAATATGTGAAAAACTAAAATTTATACGATTTGAAAATAAATAATAACAAACATTACGTAGTAGTGCTCTTAAATTTTATATATATTTTTTTTTTTCGTTAAATTGTGGGTTAAAAGAGACATCAATAATTAAGGATTATAAGTAGAATTTTTTAAACATAAATTTATTAAAATTCATAGTGGAATTTATTTATATTTTCAAATGAAGCAACAGTTACGAAACTCACCTTTCATTAACTATTTATTTCTAAGGACAAAAAAATATATATTTAACTATTTTAGATATAATTAATTATCTTTAAAAAACTTTGAACATAATAAATGAAAATTGACAGTGAAATGTTTATAGGTTCTGATGATTTAAAGAAGAAAAACGAAGTACTGACGTAGATGAAGTTTTTTTTCACCTCAATCCTATATTTGATTAAGAAATGTAAATGTAAAAGATAAACGTAAATGTATTGTCGGTATAAATTAGAATAAGGACTAAGGACTACATAATACATATTAGGCGAAATAATGAATGCTATTTGTTTTCAAATTACATGGTAAAATCATGAATTATTAAATAATTTTTAGATACGAATGCAAAGTTATAGATTTAATTTTTTCGACTTGGCTGTCCTTTTTCGGTTTTTGATCTACTTTTTTTTAATATGCCTCATTTGAAAATTTGGTTTAATAAAATGGTATAATAAGAGTGCTTTCTAAGTATTTCAACAAAATAAATTTAAAGAAATAAATACGTAACTTACCTTGAAAATACTTCTTTGAGTTCATGTTCAGATACTAGTTGTCCTAAATTTGTAACAAATAATGTTGAACATGGAGCATTTGTAGCTATTTGTGGTTGCATTTGAATGTGTTGTTGATGATGATGATTATTATTATTGATGTTATTGTTGTTGTTACCGTTATTATTGTTTGTCTGATGATGATGATGATGATGATGATGATGATGATGTGGATGTTGATTTTGATTAACACTGGCAGCAGCAGCAATATATTGTTGTGTTTGTGTCATGTTTGTATTATTAGATGTATTTGTTGCTGGACTAGCCAATGCGGGACTTTGCAGAAAATGATGACCACCCGCTGACACCATTGGCGCCGTTATTGGCGCCACTATTTGCTGTGAAGTTGTTATTAATCCAGTTGGTTGTGTGACTGTTGTTGGCCCCACTGCCGCCGATGTTCCTGATACATGCATTGAGACTGCTGCTGCTGCAACTACTGGATGTTGATTGTGGAGCGGTTGAGCCATATTCTGCATAGTCTGCAACAACAACAGTAGGATCATAACAGTAAATCTATAAATAGATTTAGTGAAAGAAAAAAAGTATAAAAAAAGGAAAAAAAAGCTGAAATTTTTGGGAAAAAATTATAAAATCAAGGTTAACTGAAACTAAATAAATATTTTTTTCTTCATTTCATACATGTTTTGAAGTTATGCGATATAAAAAAAAAACTAAATTATTTTTATAAATGTTTCCGAAACCGTATAATGCGCGATTCTGCTTTTTAAGAGCATACATAACATATATCTGCAACTGTTTTGTTTTTTGGGTGTTCAGTATGTGTGGAAGGTTCTCGAATAACTTTTTCTAATAATAATTTTAATACATCGAATGATTTAGGAAGAAAAAAACAAATGTGAGAATAATATTGTTAAAATTTCTATATAAAAATAAAATAAATAGCCCATTTGGAATACAATTAACCAGGATATACATATTATGTATGTATGTAATTCTGTGATTTTAATTAAAATTAGAAACACTATTATTTATTATCATTATTTATTATTTTTTTAAAATTGTTTTATCCCGTCTTTTTTTCTGTTTAAAACATTATGTTTAAATTGATTGATAAAACTTATTTATTTTATACTTAATGTTCTAAAATTTTGAACATTTTATTGAACATGATAGCGGCGCAATAAATAACTTTATCTGTGTATTCAACTGGAGGACAAATTATTCTACAAACATTTTCATAAAAAAAAACTTTCAAAACTTAATGCAATAAAATTAAAATAGCATGCACGGGTTTAACAAGGTATTTCATACAAAACAGGAAAACAATTTTAATGGCAACTAACCAAGAAAGCCTTAATGTTGTCATAAAATTATTTCTTTTATGAATTCTATTATTACATCAGTATTAAACTGCACGAACATAAAAATTAAAAAAAAAAAAAAAAAAAATTTATTATTTTATGAAATGAAAAAAAAAATTCTGCTTTGCGTCATTCATAGCGTAAATACTTATATTAACATATATAAAAGAAATATTTCATTCACAAATTATTTAATATAACGACTGTACATAGATTTTCTTCAAATCAAAAACTTAATTATTAACCATAAACTAATTTTAACAAAATAATGTCAAACTTAATAAATGAAAACTATGAATTTAACAAAAGGAACAATTTGGAACTAAATTTTAATAACAAAATATTTTTTATTTTATTAACTTATGGACGAACATACATGTATCTAAGAGTTTCAAATTACTTTTTGATGAGTAAAATTTTGAGATAATTTTCAGTAGATAACTTTATTTATTTTTTGAAATTGTTATTAGTAAGATTTATATTATAGTCCACGTCTGAAAAACTCATTACAGTCTTGGACTATATAAGATAAGCTTAATTATGCGAAATATTGAACTTATGGTATATAACAATGATAATTAAACATTGATAGCAATGATAATTAAATATTGAATTTTAATCAATTAAATGGATAAAACAGTAAAACAAAAAAAAAATCTGTTACATTATTATTAAAAATTAGAAAAGAAAACTTACTTGATGGTGCATCGGCTGCTGTTCTAATACTTTCTCTGAATTTAGTCAAAGATAAGACCGCACTGGCATGCTTTGCGGATGTAAAGCTGGATGCACTAATGTTGCATGTTGTAAAGCTGCTGCCCCTGGCAGTTCCGCTGCTGCTGAATATGCTAACGGATGATGCCAAAGTTCAGGGCCTCCCGGAAAGAATGGGGTGCCCAAATCTAAGAGAAATAATTGAATTATATAAATTAGAAAAATGCTTCCTAATTTCAACTTGTTGTGGTATATTAAAAAAATTCGAATAATGCATAATACTTAAAATATGTCAATCTGAAGCGAAAATCATTTATTTTTTATGTAAGTTTTTTTTAAAGCTTATATTTTTATTTAATTCTTACATTTTTATTCAAATAAAAACATACATGAAAATTAAGTATTTAATTAAAAATTAAATGAACTTTTAACTGAAAATAAATAAACGACAAATTAAAGGAGAGAAAGAATGATCCAACTTAAACATTTAGGGTGAGATATTCCGGATAAGAAAAAATAATATAATGTTGACTTTTTTGGAAAATAAATCCAGTTTTACCGATATTTTTGTTTAATTAACTTTTTTGTTTTTTTTGTTGGTTTCTAATGCATTTCCAAAATTCGATAGAAGATTTAAAATGTAACAAGTATTTGGCATAAACATTCAAATTTCTTTTAATATACAATTTAATTAGTTTATTGTATCAATAGTAATATTATGTATGTTAGTTTAAGGTAAAAATTTTTATTTTCATATTATGTTGAAAATATAAAAATTCATTTAACAAAATTAAAGCGCTACCTTTTCTCTAAATATGTATTCATTTATATAGTTCACAATTTAATGTAGAAAAATTATAAGGACATTATTCTCAAACAAAAGAAATCGAAATACTTGAAATACATTATACTCAATTATATTTATAACTTGTTTTTCGATTATAAATGTTTATTCAAAATTGCCTTAAAGTCGACTTATTTTCTTCTTGATATATTTTATAATGCTTTGACAGTCGTAATTGTATAATTAATTAGAAAGGAGTATTTTTTTTTAATTATTATTTTTTACTATACCATTTTAATCTTAACTTAATAATTATGTTTTTTCTTAGCATAATGTTCAGAATAGGTTTTAGATTCTAACTAAGTCGCTGTCTGCAGGGTCTAGCATGAGCAGGTTTTATTTAATAAGAAATATATACTCAAGCAAAAAAAATTATATCTTAGAGATAAGCTTTTAGTAAATAGTTACTAACACAATTTAGTGTTTAAAAAAAATTTTTTTTTACGATTATTTTCTATTGTAAAAAACAAACAATTTCATTATAAATTTTCACTTTATTTTCCGTCGCTTTAAGGCAATTTTTTTTCAACATTGTTTTTATTAAAAATTTCTTGAACAATTCAGCGAATAATTTTATACATTCTTATTTTGTTTTCACAAAAAAAAAAAAATATTTTTTTTTTTATTTTATTTCCCAAAAAGAGGGAACTTTCATTATTTGCTACAACAAAGTAGTTTGCATAATAAATTTCTTATTTTTCTGTGCAGAAATTTGCAATCATGCTATAGAGTTTTATCATATAATTTAATTTGTCTAAAAAATATTTTAATATTGAAAAGGACATTTAAAGGTGTAAAGGTGATCATTTTATGAATGATTTATATAATTTGATTGATTGCCATATGATATTACATTATATAGACGTGCATTAATTTTTTATTTTTTTTTTACTTCGCTTTGGGACTCAAAAGTGTGCCGATTAAATATCAACAATTACGAATAAATGTTACAATATTGTATGTTGAACTGAAACTAAAATAATATTTGATTATACTAATCTTTTTTATACTTTAATATATCTACAAACTTTGATTATTTCAGATTCTTATCTGTATTATATGTAGTGGTTAACATCATTGTTATGTTGGAACATATGGTAACATCATTGTAATTGCTGAACTGATATATAATTTTTTAATAAAGAAAATATTATACCTATATATGGTGTATACTTTAGATAATTCCCTCTTCGATTTTTATATCGATAATACATAATGAGACTGCACTTCAAAGGTGTATTTATGTCTTAAAAACTTGTTTGAGTGAAAATTCTTGCAATTTACAAAGTTATTACAATTTCTTTTTGCAATTGTGAAAATTGTGGTAGATTGTGCTTTGATTTCAAAATTTTTCTTTTTCACAAAAAACAAAAAAAAAAAAATTACATAGTAATTAAGACTTACAAAAATGTTGTACTGAAATGAAGCAAAATTAAAAATACTTAAATAGGATAAATAGAGAAAGGAGTGCAATAATTTCGTTGTAAATCAAAAAAGCGCTATTTGTATTTTGTTTTATTTATGTTTTACTTTTTTTTTTAACTAAGTATGTTTTAATTGTATACATATAAAATATATATATGGCACACACTATGTTCAATCATAGACAAAACATTATTTCAAACTTATTATGTTGATTTTTATACTTTTACCCTTCGAGGAAAACTATTAATAATGGTCGTTAATTATTTAACGATATTTTGTGCGTGAAGGTTTTAATAATAATAAAATATAGCAATGAACTGGACATGAATTTAATTTTTGAGCCGGACTCTTTTATTTTAGTTCTAGAAGGAAGTTTTCTAAAAAATTCTGCTAACTGTTTCACCGAATACTGTTCCAAATAATTTTTAACTTCATAATAGCTGAAACAGAAATTTCAAAGTTTTCCATTTGAAAGACAATTAAAGATAAACATTTTAGATTTTAATGAAATGCAACGGATAATAGTTTCATCGTTTTTAAGAATGAAATCTGATCGTTATTAATTACTAATTTCTTTTTTTTTTCTGTAAGATCATTTTAAATTAGATTTATACGAATAAAGTTTGAATATTTTCTATTATTATAGGCAATTTCTTTCAATATTTTATTAATATACTCATAAATATTTTGTCTATGATCCTTGATTAAAAATTAATGAAAATGATTTTCTTATTTATTTTTTTTATTTTATTTTCTTTTTGAAGTGAGTTTTTTTTTGTTTTTCTTTTTTAATTTACTTACGTCCAGTGAGTGGGTGCATCAATGCAGGATGTGCGGCTGTAGTCGCTGTATTGGGCTGTGGTTTAGGTTTGCTCACTTTTGTGTTACTCTTGGCGAATTCCAAGCGAATTGTTTGGGGCATATCAGGATCGAAGCGTACACCCTGCTGCAAATTGTTTGGTTTTTGTTTTTATGGACTTATCATTCAATTTAGTGAATTAATTTTTGTTTAGCAATTTAAACCTTTTTTTTTTTTATTTATTTAAATTGCTAAATAAAAGTTACAAACATTATATAATGTATATATGTTAAAAGAAAAATCAAACACTAATTTTGATAAAAAAAAAACTATATTTGAAAATAAATATTCCATGGGAATCTTCAGTGCTTCCATGTAAAACTAATTTAACTTTAATGTTGCAATTGAATCATTTTTAACAATAAAAAAAGGGAGCTTATAAATTAAAACTTGGTGTGCTTTACAAGATGCGGCAAAATTTTAGAGAATTTTTTTTTAATTGAAATTGAATAGTATTCGTCACTGTTTTATAGTTTTAATACAGCCAGAACAGGGTTGTTTAATTTATCCTTATTTTGTACTTCCTTCCGATTGAAAAGAATTTTTTTTAAATAAAGATTATGTCGAATAGAACTAAAGATTTTTCTGTTAAAATTTTTTTTTTGTAACACAGATATGGATGTCAAAGTACACATTTCAATTAAAACTTGTAGAGTAGTTCATTAGGTTCAATATCTATATTTATTATTTTACATGTAATTTTCCGTGATAGATATAAAAGATTGTGTGATAATTTACATATTCGCACTTATTTTTTCCGAAACTGTCTAATTCTTTTTACTTCTTTTACTTTTAGATGGAAATTTCAAGTTTTTTTTTCCCGGAAAATTTCCAAAAAGTCTATATCTTTGTGAAATTTCTCCAAATTTTGGTGAGAACTATAAGTGAGTCAGAACTTATAAGGAGAGAAAGCTAAAATTAGTCAAATATAATAATTATTATATTTTAATTAAAAATTAATATTTTTTCAATAAAATCACATTTTGATTGAAAATTCGAAAAAGACAGTAAAAATTAGGCAATTGACATTGATGGCAACCTATCTATGATAGAATTCGGGTGGTTTTATGATAAAAATCAAAAAAAAAAAAATCTTGAGTTTTTAATTTTTATTTCACTAACTTTTTAATATTCAAGTGCAAAATTAAAATTAAAAAGCGGAAGCACTTTAACTCTTGGTAATTTTATGTGTTAATTGTTTTTGTTTTCTTTTTTATTTTTGTTTTATTTATGTTGAACGCAGCATGTTTATGTTCAGTAAAATATTATTTAACAAACTTTTTTTTTTTTTTTATCAAAAGTTTCAAGCAAAAATCAATTTTATGTTTTTTAATTTATAATTTTTTATAAATGAAAGAAAACGCTAAAACAAATTCTAGTATGTATTATGCCGTAGTTTTTTCGCGTTTTTATTTCAAAATGTATTTTAATGAAATATTAACGCGGGAAGATGAAGTTTTTAATGTTGTTTTAGCATGTTTTGTTAATCCATATTATAATTTTGTTTTTATTTTCAAAACTTACTTTTTTGATGAATGTGAGGAGTTTTTTTCAAAGTTTATTTGTAAACATTTTCTGCTTATCATAAAAACTTATTTTTTTTTGCAACATATTTATATACCTACTGTACGGATATTATTCACATTATTTACAATGTTGATAAATAATGAACATTTACGTTTGGTTTTCATCAACCGAAAAGTTTTCTGTAAACACATATTACATTTGTGAAATAAAGCTTCTTTTGATTGAAAAAGAATAATCAAAAAATATGTTCTTATCAAAAAATTTCATAAAAGACAATATTTCTTTTTGGTAATTTTTTCTTGACAATTAATAAAGAACTGATCAAAAAAAAATATTCAATCCAATAAATTATTTTGGTCTTTTACTCTGTAGGTATCGTATCATTGCGGCTATTTAAAACATTTTCACCTAAATAAAATTATTTAAAAGATAATTTTTGATTTTTGCTTGAATGAATTAAATTATTATATATTTTTTTAGTTTATAACGTGATTAAAATAAATTATCATTCGTGTAAAATCTTCACTATTTCCCATTTTATAATTTTTTTTTTTTTATAAATATTTGTATATTTTGTATATAATATATAATATTTATATAAAAAAAAATCGTGTTTTTGTGATATATAAAAAAAAAACCAGGGAAAAACAGGAATTAGGATTACGAGTAATATTCATATATAATAATGTGTATAAAATTTATAATGTGTGTGTAAATATATATAATATATAATAGAGGTCTATATTATAATTTTTTTTTTTTTTTGGAATTTATTTAGCAAATAATTTGATTTGTGATGATTAAAAATGTGCAACCGCAATATTTTTGGTGGACATAATTATTATTATTATTACAGGGAATTGATATTATTTATTAGTTTATAGCGTTTTTACTTTATAATTCTCGTTTTCAATGAAAAAATAAATAAATTTTGATTTAAAATATACATTATATACGATAAAACTTTACGAAATTAGTATGTATAATGATAACTTTTTTTTTAGGGGGGAAGGAAATGTAAATGAACTAATAGTATAAAACTGTATTTGATTTAAATTGGAAAAATAATTGTTTTAACATTTTTATAAGAATATTAGAAATTATGTATATGTAGGTTAGGTATACCACTAAGAAATTTCCAAAAATTTTCGATTTTTCATTATGAAATTGTATAAAAATTGATAAATTATTCTATTTCTTGAAAACGAGAATTAAATAGGTAATAATTTAATTTCTATGTCTAACAGGGAAGAAAGGTACATGCAATTATAGAGGGCGTCATAGCATAAAATATCAAATATAATATCTAATGTATTTATATTAAT
Source organism: Hybos culiciformis (assembly GCA_964007475.1). Lineage (NCBI taxonomy): Eukaryota > Metazoa > Arthropoda > Insecta > Diptera > Hybotidae > Hybos > Hybos culiciformis. Next base: position 37,531,109 of record OZ023273.1, on the reverse strand, counting down.
AATATTACTTTATGTATATCTTTTACTGAAACGAATTTTTTTGTTTAATTATTTAAATTATTTGTTCCATAATAACATGATAAAAATTATATATTTATAATTTAAATTTTTTTTGTTTCAAATATCTTCGAGCGTAGAAATAATATTTTTATATTATAAAGTCATTTTTTTTTATTATTCATTAATTTAAATAGAAAACTGAAATGACACTTGAATTAATAGGCTTTGCACTTTGAAAAAAAAAAAAAAAAATATATATAATTTTTTAAGTAAATATCTAATGATATTTGAAAGATAAAAATAATATCCTCAATATTTTCATATAATTGATTTTGAACAATGTTCTAATGAAATTTTTTAATGAATTTAATAAAGTGTTTTTTGTACATTCTAAATTTATTCTGAAAATCATACATAAATATTTTCACGGCTATTAAGCCCGTAACTTTGCTCAATTGAATTATATAATAACTTTAAAAAAAATCTCAACTTTAATGTACGTAATATAAAGACAAAATTTGAACTTATGTGAAAAATGCATTTGATTTATTTTGCATCATGGTGAACGAACAACCAAAAAAACCTTATATAATTGTGAAGCATAGAAATTAAAGCAAACTCAAAGATATTTTAATTTTTTGTATTTTGCAAGTGCTTCTATAAATATTGTTGATATAATATAATTTTTTGTTAATAAAAAGGTGTACAATGAGCTTCGCATCGGACTCATTTTAATATTATTATTATTATTATTATTGTTTTGTTTTTTTTTTTTTCGAAAAGCACTACAATTAAGTTTGTAGCAAAAAAGAAATCTAGTGTGCACTATCACAAAAAAAAATTGTAAAAATTCAGTGAAAAATATTATGAAACAAAATTTTTGTAGACTTTTTTATTATTATTATAGTTATAGGTATATAATATGAGAATTATAATTTTTCACATTGCACTTGCACATTTCCGAAATCGTGTTGTATTAATGTATAATATATATTTTTTTATGATTATATTTATATTAAATTTTAAATTGATTTTTTTAATAGGATCACATTTAATTTTGTTTTAGTTCTGGTAATTGGAAATGGAATTATGTTAAAATGGAATATTGCTCTTTTTTTTCTAATTCAGTTTAAGACCATGTCAAAATGGTAATAATTGTTGATAATTTATATTAGAAAAATTAATGAAAAAAGGAAATAAATTTAAGTTGTATTAACCACACCTTTTTGTGGGTTTTTTGGGCAATTTTTTTTATTTTAATTTTTATCGAATTTTTTTGTATTTTAAAGTTTTAATATTGATTTTTGATCCAAAAATGTTATCTCACTATTTTTTTATCTAGGATTTATGTATATAAATCTTATGCGAAGAAAAAATCTTAAGAATATCTGTCCAATACAGGATGTATGGAGGTAGTACAAGTTTAAAAGACCATATCATTAAATCTTTTTTATACTTTTATAACTTTAATTACAAACGAGCGGATTTAAAACAATAATGTTAGGTACCTACATTTATTTTAATGTGACAGAAAAGTACTGCAAACAAAAAGGTACAAAAAAAAAATGAATTGAATTTTTGGTTTTTTTTTTCCTATCTGTTCGGTAAAAAGCGCGAAAACTGAAAATGCAATTATTTATTTTGCAGAACTGTGATGCATTTTTATTGTCATGCACTGCATCTAAATAAATTAATGTGATTTGTGATCATCTTTAAATAAATTATTCTCAGTTACATTATTTTTAATTTTATTATTGCATTAAATTTTTGAATAAATTTAGTTAAAATTTAAAAAACCCATATATTCAGGAGAGTGAAAATTATTAAATATAAAACTTCGATTTACAGTTTATTATAGTAGTTATAAAAGTAATTATTTTTTTTTATAGTTTTACACTTTAGAACAATTTCAGTTTTTCTAATTGAGATTTTGGCACATTATGACATTTAGTACAAAAGTACAATAATTGGCCTAAAAAATTAAAAATTTTAAAACTAATAAAAACAAAACTTAAATATATAAATAAACTTTTAATAGTTTTTTTATCCGGTATCATTATATTTATATTGCTAACATTTTTTTTATTTTCAATTTAATTTTTCCAGAGCTAAATTTATTTCCTTTTTTCATAATGATAATAATAAGTACATATTTTATTTTATATATTGTATATATTTTTTTCTATAAAATTAGTTTTATAAAATTAAATTTTAAATGTTTTATTTTAATTTTTTCATTCTTTTTTTTAATATGACTTTACCATTTAGCTCATTTACCTGTAAATCCTGTTTAGCAGCCTCAGCTCCAGCTCTTGTATGGAATGTTACAAAACCAACAGGCTATAAAAAAAAAAGAATATTTTGAAGGAGAGAAAAAAAAAGCAAACATAATTTAATTAAATTTTTGTGGAAAAGTTGCATAAAAACTGTTTTTTGTTTTTGTTATGTTTTTTTTTTTTATTTTATTTTTTGAGAAAAGTTACATATAAATTTCATAAAATTAATAAAACAAGAAAATAAAAAAAAAAAAAAAAACATTAAAAAACAAAAAATTATATTAATCTAGCAAACAGGATGTAAAAATATTTTTATGTATAAAAAAAAACTATAAAGTTTATTATTTTTAGGAAAAAAAAAAAAAAAAAAATAAACATTTTATGTGACTTACAGATGCAGTTTTCCCATTTTTACTTGTTACTTTCAACAAGGATCCTTCATATCCCTGAAAATAAAATAAAAAAATAAAAAATAAAATACACGGAAAAACTTATTTTATGGTTAAAAATCTGTTGTGGTTTCTTTTTTTTTTGTAGCGTAAATTAAAAAAAAATTTTTTTTCCTAAAAAATATTATCATTACTTTGAGTTTTGCTATCTTAAAATTTTAATTTGATAATTTGCCAAAAAAAGAAAAAAAAAAAACAACAATTTTTGAGGTCTATTTATGACGATATGCTGTCTTTTTTTTTTGTATTTTCAACGGTTGTGTTTGTTATTGAACTTCAGATATTAATAATATATAATTATAGGATGGTTTAATGTGAATCAGCACTGGCTCTAGCCAAATAATTCCCAAAATTTTCCCGCATACAAATACTATTTCTGTTCTCTGTGGGGTTGCTTTTTTGCAACAACAAAACATAAATTAATAAATCGCACTGACGATTTTTTTCGACGGGTTTTGACTATTTCAAATACGGGATATTTCTAATACTATTACTAATACTAATAATAGAAATTAGTAAACTGATTAACTGTGTACTTCGGCCTTCGGATATATTATAGTCTTTATTAAATTATCTTAAATATAATTTACCTAAAACCGACAAGACTGTAGATTAAGCCAAAAGTAAACGCATTGTCTGTTTACTGCGGATATTACACTTCAATCATTCTGAAATAACAACTATAACAAAACTGTAGCCAGAGATATATTCTTTATACATTCACCGCATAGTTAATTTTCACCCGCACCGAATTATTTCATTCACATTTTATCTGTAGTTTTTATCAAAAATTTGTAGCATTAGTTTTTATTACTAATAGGTTTTTTTATTTCAATGAAATGCTAGTTATTATGGGAACAACTTGTAATAATCTTTATTATTTTGTGTATTTTATATTAAATAATTTTTCTTAAAAACTTTTTTATTTTAATAAATCTGGCTGCGGAATATATTATATATATGTACATATATAAAGAAGATACATAAAAAAGATATATATATCTTTTTTTCAACTTAATAATCGAAAAAAATCGAGAAATTATTACTTAAAAAAAAAAAAGAGCTCTGCCTCAGTATTTTCGCGTAACTAACTTGAAATTGTTTTGTTAAATTGAATTCGATTTTTTATTTATTAAATTTATCCTTCTACATGAATGAGTTAACGAAATAACAATTTTTCCTGTATCGTTCGTACGTTAAATTTTTTTTTTAAATACACAACATAATCTCTGATAAAATTTTGACTTATATATAAATGTATATATACCAAATATAATGTAGGATGATTATGTCTCAAGAGAAATTTTTTATGCTTTTTTAAAGTTAATTATATAATATTTTAGATTCCAAATATTAAATTTAAAGTTTTCAACAATAATTTTTTTTTATGTTATCTTTTATTAATTTTGAATTTAAAATGCATTGATTAGAGTGGATGCAAAGTACATTTCCGGTTAACCATAAAATATATCATACTCTGAGAAAAGATCCACTCAGCCTTAGTTATATATATGTATATATATAAGTAATTTAACAATTTCATAGATAATACAGTAAAATAGTATTCTCACCTCATATGCTCTGAATAATAAATAAAGCTCTCTCGGTTTTGCATCCATTGGTAAGCCACTAACAAATAAGGTTCGAACCTGAAAAAATAAAAGAAATATGTTTATGAAATTTTTTAATTTGTCTATCAAAACATTATATAAGCATTTAATAATATATGATGCATAAAAACGAAACCAAATTCAGCTTTCTTAGTGAAGATATTTTTCAATTTCACATTCAAGTTCATTTTGAAGAAAAACTTTTTTTTTAACCTGTTTTGTGTGTTATATAGAATTCTTTTCAATAAGCATTCAATAAATTACCGAAGTAATAAAAATAAAAATTTAAGATAAAAATAACTAAAAAAAAAGAAAAAAAAATCAAAGTTCTAGTTACAAGTATAATAATATTTTTTATTCTATTTTCTAGGATGAATCGATGAATATGTACACCACACAAACATATATACTTTAATCCTGTGGAAAATTAATTCTTTGCTCATAATATAAAATAAATATTATGTAAGAAAAGTTAACGTGTTTTATCAACTTTTGAAATCAATTTATTTTATAATAACATTACGATGTAACGAAAAAAACCTTAAACCTATATATTAATTTTTTTTTTATATAAAATATCATTAAAAAATTAAAAATTCGTTTACATAATAATAATAATTTACCCATCATCATAACAAAATAAATAATTATATTTATTTTTTGATGATATATCTTGCGTTAAAAAGAAGCGCTTCTCTACCTATATATATTCTCATCCTAAATATAATAATTCTTATTTAAAATAGATTTTCAATATCTTATTAAGGTTTTTCCCTTTTGTAAATTTTTGTAAATCCTATTTTTTTTTTTTGGTAAAGAACTTGTTATAGATACTTTATTAAAGAGAATCCCCTTTAAAAGATGGATTATTTCACGAATTAAACATTTTTTTAATGTAATTATATTATTATAATAATCTTATATTATGTGAGGAAATTACATAACAAGTGTGTGTATATAATATAGCTACACTGTGAAAATAAATAACAAAGTAATTGCTTGAGTTTTGAACCATTTTTTATTTATTCGCCCAAAGCTTAGCAATAATATGCTTAAAAATATTATGTTTGACATTTAAATTTTTCGCGGTAAAGAAACACAAACTTTTTTTTTTATTGTAAACATAAACAAACAAAATTAAGAATTATAAAGAGTGAAGCAAAATTTACAATATGTATTCATATTATTTTAAATGAAATTATTTATAAAAAATTATTTTGCATGTTAATTTGTATTGATTTTTAGTAACTAAGGAAAGAGGATTATATTTTAAATTATTTTTGTGTTCTTAAACACTATCTAAAATCGGCACAAAATTTTTATTGCATTTTTTTGGACAAAATAACTCATAAACGGTCTATCGTAGTATCATGCGGTAGTTTCTTTTTAAATCATATATCTCGAATGGATGCATTCATTACCAGTTGTACATTTTTTCACTATCAACACTGGAAAGTAATATTTTAGTTTTATTTCTGCGTTTGATTTTTTGATTTATTTATTTCGTTTACTTCGAAATCTCAAAATTTGTTGAGAGACTTTATATGCAACTCTTAATCATATGATTCGTCTTCTTACTGGAATACAGAATGAAAAATTTAAAAATAAATATACTTAACTGCAAAATTATTCTTTTGATTAGTTTGTAGCATAAATGTAGAAAAAAACCTTGAATATAGAAATTATGAATTTTCTAAAAAAAAATTATGTTTTATACATAAGTACTGCATAATTATATAAAAACGAAATTTTATGGATCTTGTCCAATTTTTGTAATTAAAGACATTTTTATCAATTTATATTAGTGCAATTAGGTAATTTTTGAAATCATTAAATAAATCAAGCATTTGTTAATATTATTTATATCTGTAATAAATTTTAATGATTAAAATCTTTTTCTTCTACAATTTGGGAACATAAATAAATAAATTGAAGAAAATTAGAATTAGAATTAATAATCTCAATAAATAATAACGTAATGTACAAGAAAATGTCATTTAACATAATTAAAATTAAATTATATTCAATTAGGAGAAGAAAAAAAAAAATAGAATTTATTAAACATTGGCTTGAGCGTCTAATCACGTCTCTTATACAATTGAGAAATAAATAATTTTTTTTTTATTTAGGAAAGTAAGCGATGTATTTTTCTGAAATTAAAGGACTCGGAAATATAATCGCTCATCTGAATTTTATATACACTTATTTGCAAACAATAAAACCAACTGGTGGGATTAAATTAAAATTTGCCAATATGCTAATAAAGATAGATGCCTGTTTTTATAAAACTTTAGACATACATGTTTGCACTAAAAAAGCAAAATCATTACAAAACTGTCATTGACGACGTCATAGAATATTTTTATTTTTATATTTATTCGATTTCTAAGCCAAAGGATGTATGTCGTAAATGAAAATGTTTGTGAAAGTTATACGTTTGTCGGAGATTTTATAAGTAGAATTACTTCTCTCTTCATTATTGTAAATCATGTTTCTAATATGTTTTTTCTGATCAAAATGAAAGTATTATTGTATTTTGATTTTACAAGAAACTCCAATTTTTCAAATACACAAATTTTTATATTTAAAAGGTATATAAAAAAATGTATTTTCCACATAAATTCTGTTTGGTACGCTTTAAAATATTTTAAGTAATATTATTGGAAAATTTTACAAATCATAAACTAAGAATAAATAAGAATATAAATGTATTTATAAAATAGAAAAAAAACAAATTAAAAATGAAATAAAAAATTTAGAAAGTATGCAATCACTATATGGAATCAAATACTCTTATTTATTTATGTGTATATTTTTCTTTCACCACATATTATGAATATTTATATAAATATAATAAGACAATATTGAATATTCAAAAATTAAAAAAAAAAAAGTTATATTCGGAAAAATAAAGTTCAACACAATATTTTTTATTGAACCAACAAACTTTAGTTGAATCGACTATTCGATAATTGACCCAAGTTCTAGGCCTAGAGATGGATGAAACCTAAGGCCGAATTCTTCTCAGAAGAAACATAAAATCGCTGCACCATGATAATTGAAACTTTTTATGAAAATTCTGACGTCTTTGTATAAATTTGTTCTTATAGAACGATGACTGCGTTGTGTTAAATGATCAGTGTTCGTTCCTAAAATCAAATTTCTTCGTTTTTTTAAATGTTGAAATTATGTATTGAATTTTAACTTATTTCACTCATATAATTTTTATATTTTAATCGATATTAATTTTATTTTACTATTAGATCTGTTTTTATTGATTTTACATCAACATTAAATAATTAATTTTATTATATAAGACAACTGAAAAAAAAAACAAGACCCTTCGTTTTCAAAATCCATTCGTTTTAGTATATTACGTAATACAATTTTTGCTTAGAAATTCGAAATTTATTTACTGATAAAGTTAAAAATATTATGGGCAGTAATTATATTTTAATCTAACTAGTTAATCTACAATGACAGCAGTGTATTGCTGTGTAGTTAATATCCTTAGGAAATAAAATGATTATTTACACGAAAACAAATAAATTAAATAATATAATTTTAGAGCAACTATTAATTGATAAATTTTTATTATTATATAAATGCCATTAAAGCTTATGAGGCAATATAATATCGATTATAAAAGATTATCATTTCGATTAAAGGCAAAACCTTTTCTCTTAACTCGTTTCCATCAAAAATGAAAAAACACAGTACCTATAATTATGTTTTAATTAAATGTCGTTCGTTCTTCACTAAAATGGTTGTTACACTGTATAATGAACTGCCAAATTGATTCCAAAATTGGGACAATCTCGTTTACTTTTAATCGACGATGAGATTCTATGAATTTGGGTTTGGGTGTTAGAAGTCCAACCAGTCAAAGATCTAAATATACTTTTTGTATAAAAGTTATATAATTTGCAAATTTTCAAAAGTTTTTCATGAAAATTAGTGTGTTGGACACACAGATGTCGATTAGAGGAACATTAAAAATGATTAGGAAACAATCGGGTTCTAATGATTCGGACTAGGGAAATTTTTATATTTGTGTACATTGACTAAATGATGTTGATAAGATATTGAAGGTTTCTAAATATGAGGTAAGCACCTTTGATACATTTTTAAATACCTTTTTTGATACATTTTTCATACATTTTTCATACATTTTTATTTTTTTTATTTTTTTATACTATAGTTACCAAATCACTAGGTGGGATACCTTTTATACTTAAAGAAGTATGGATTTGATAAGGAGGATAGGAAGTTGAGACGTGATTAAAAAGTGGGACAGTAAGAAGGTAATCATTTACACTCTTCTTAAAGCGGCGCAAGTCGTAAATCAAACGCCAGAAGTTGGAAATAATTTTGAAGGAAGAACATTCCACATTCTCGAGGTGCGAACTGAAAACGAATTTCCGAAGCTCGTTCTATCATATCTGGGAATTTTGACGAAATACGGTTGTGACGTTGAGGCGGAACGTGTTTGGCGTGAAATACTTGAAGTTGAGGAAGTAGGGCTTTTACTTCCAGGGAACACGTATCCATTCCAACAAAATATTTATAAAAAATGGAAAGTGCACCTACATTGGAAAGTGCACCTACATTGTATTTTTTTATTTTTTTTTGAACTAAATTATTTTTTTTCGTTACAAAATATTTCTCAAATGTCTAAAATCATTAAAAAAAGACCACTATGTTCATTACGCTTAAAATTTTCCCTTTCGTCGGAGGTCTTAACGTTGTAAATTTCTCTCTAGTAGGGGCTTGTTAAAAAACCCTCGAATAAAAATCGTTTAAGCAGTTATTTGCTTCCCACAAGTATAAATAATTTAGTCCTATTGTTGGTTTTTAATAAGTTAGCTATATGTTCTCACATTGAATAAATTTTTAATTGAATAATTGAATAATAATATCAAAATTAATTATTTTTAATGATATATTGGTTTTTAAAGATATTGATATCATAACTATATATTTTGTGTGTATATCTGAAGCTTTTATTTTATTTATTTTTTATAACACTAAATTTTCAAGGAATAACTTAATGGAAATGTAAATATCACGATTTTTATTCGCAGATTTATAATAATCACAGAGATTTTATGGTATAAAAAGTAAGCATATATTAAACTGTTACCTTACAGCATATTTAGTGAATCATTTAATTGCATTAATTTCAATGAAAATATTAATTTAATGCAATTTTTTTGTGTGTGTTATATACAATAGTAGTATATTATACATGCAGTTTAATAGGTACATAAGTTTTTTTTTTTTAATGCGATTTTATAATTAAAAATAAATTTATAATAAATTTATAGAGATCAGTTATTTGAATTGCTAGAGCATATATATATATATGTATAATTGTACATTACATTATTATATATTGACACATTATAATATATAATATATACTACTTATGCCATTTAATTATAATGTACCAGAAACATCAATAAAATTAATATACGCGTACACCTCATTGCATTAATATTGATAAAAGTACGTATATATGTTACACATATACATATTAATAACTTGAATTAAATAATCATGCCCGAAGACAAAATAAAACATTATCATTAGCCATTTCATTGTAGATATTATTATATTATATATTATATTATTATTATTTTTTATACACATACCTGAGTTTGGGTATGCCTGTAAATTCTGATTCATATATTTAGTTTTTAAAAGTATGGAGAAAAAATTGTTGATTATTTTTGATCCTTATGATGACACTCCAAGAAACAAGCTATACATTGCTTTTTAAAAAGCAAAATCTTATAATTTTTAAATTTGGTAACGTTAGGTGCGGCAAAAGAAAAATTTAAATTTTCTAATGCGAATATTGTTTTCCACAGCAAGTAAGTGTTACATTTCGTATATGTTTACTATATATATCCTTTAATTTCTATGAACGTTTTCAGATTATCAACTATGAATTAATGGTTTCGCAAAAAAATAATTATTATCCATTTTAATTAAATAAATAAAAATATAAAATTTAATCTCATTTCTTAAAATTTATTTGCATCTTAAATGTGAAATTAAAAATATTAGTTTTTGAAACTTATTTTATATCAAAATTTGAAAATTTTTCTTAGATTTTAAAAATTGTTAATAACTATTAATTTTATTTGACAGTGTTAGTCTGATTTGTACCATTAATGCTTAATTGGTTTCAATTGCACACTGAAAATTTAATAAGAATTAAAATTTATTATTATTTGCTTTTTGGTCTTCTTGTGTATTACACATGGTCACATGGTGCTTGTTCGGCCAAATGCATTGCAAAGTGCAATTCTTTTTAACCTAAATTAAAAGAACTTAAAATTTTGCTTAATTGATAATGTTTTTCATCTTTTGCCTTAAAATATATAAACATGTATACAGTTTTTACCCGTATTCTTTCCTTCATAGTAGTGAAAGGCAAATATAAAGAGAAGAGCATATTTTGAAATTGCAGCCCTCAATTTTATACCACTAGTCCAAGTTAGTCAAAGTTGATTTAAATCTCGCAGGTTTTAAACTAAGAAGACGGTTAATTAAAAAAGTTCATTAAACCTAATGATATACTAAATTTTCGGTTTAGGTTAATCTGCGTATAGAACATAAGTTAGAAATAAATATTTTTATTTTAGATATGTTTAATAAGTTTTAATGGAATGCAAAATAATACCTATCGCCCATTTTATTCTAACCTTTTAAACCAAAAAATTATTTTCAAAATTTTAATTCCACTACTACTTGAAAACTTTTTTTTTCATTTAAAAAAATAAAAATTTTTTTTTCGTTTTTTAAAGGTACAAAGTTTAGACATGCTTTAGTTTTCTTTACAGTGTAAAAATTGAATTGAGTATACAAAAATATATTTAATGTTTAAAAAAAATAAAAATATTTTGTCTTCATGAAATTGACTTTGTTGGTAAAGTGGTTTATATTTTTATATAGCAATATGAATCCATTAAATCTTATAACATAGTAATAATATAAAGTAAATTCTTAGATGGAGATTTCAGAATATGAATCTGCATTTAAATATTTTTTTTTTATATTTTATTTTTGTTTTATATAGACTTTATTGACGTAACCAAATAAAAAACCAAAGTTCTAAAAATGTTTATATTTGATATGTACATATAAAATAATAATAATAATATAAGAAAAATTAAGAATATTGTAAAATAGAAAGTATGGAGTTACGGATTTTGGTATATAAGGAAAAATAAAAAAAAATTTATATGAAATATTATAATTAAAAATATACAGAATATTATATTTAAAAAAATTTTTTTTAGTTGCAAAGAAGACTGAGCTACCACAGAATATTAGTATATTCATAGAAATGTGCAGTGTATATTGAAAGAAAAAAGGTCTTATTCCGTAATTACTTGTTTTTTGCTTACGTTGAATCATAAAGCAAGTATAAATAGAGGAATTTGTTCCTTACAGAAAATGCTAATAAAATAAGTGAAACAAAAAATCCATATCACAATCACAACCCCATGAGCTTTTTTTTGTATTTTTTGAGAATTCCACTCTCACAAATGCTCTTAAAACTTCAAAAATAACAACAGTTTTATACAATTTTTAAAGTTTTAAAAGCTTTTGTGAGAGTGGACGTCTAAAAAATACAAAATAAAAGCTCATGGGGTTGTGATATGGATTTTTTGTTTCACTATTTCTATTAGCATTTTTTGTATGGGACTAATTCCTCTATTTATACTTCATTTATGGTTGAATGCAACCTTGTTCAATCTACGCCTTCCATCTACGTGAAGATTTATATCGAAATTGTAATGAATACTTTATAATGAATATTTTATAATGAAATTACATCATATTATGAATTATATGATGTAATTAATAATTAATTGTTTTAATTTAATATAAAAACAAGAAAAAGAATTACACAAAACCTAAAGTTAAACATTCCAAACTGATTGGAATGTTTTACAAAAGACAAACACTTTTCAAAATGTGTAAGGTATTGATTTAATTTTTTTTTAAACCTTCTTTTAAGCAAACTATATGTTAATATATATATTATACTGCATTAGGCATTAAAGGCAAGCACAGAAGAAAAATCTATTTATGTATGCAATTCTAAAAAAATCTCTTACAATAAAACCAAAAAAAACAATTTATTACGATAATTATTATGTTAGTATATGTTATTTATTATGTTAGTATGAGTAAACATATTTTGACCCAACTTCCTTTTGGAATATTGTCGATTTCGGGCTTATCTTTTTTTGGAAAGAAACACTTGCTTGGAAAATATGGATAAAATTTATACAACATGTTTGTATAATTTGTAAAGTAGAAACATATTTTATACATATATGTATATATGTACACAAAAATATGTTGCAAAACGTATACGTATGTTGTAAAACGTTCATTGCACAAATATTTATATTGTACATACATTTGTACAAAAAGTTTATTTCTTTTGGATTTCTAAGTACCCCCTTGCACAAATTTTAAATTCTATATATGCAAAGCATAAAATACATTTTGTACATGTATGTTTGTTTTGTATGCTTTAAAAAAAAATAAAAAATTTAAAATAAATTTCTTTCAATAAAGAAATTTGCTATCTTCTGAAGAAAAATACGATTATAAAATGCCTGAAGAGAAAAATTTGTTCTTAGAACATAATCATATGCAGATTAAATTTTATGAATTATAAAATGCATAGGTAAAAGTTTTATGTGAACTGTCGACAGAATATTTACATTGACAAACTTTTAAATAAGTTGATCTTTCTATCAAAATTCAAAAGCATTGACGAAGTGCAAAATCTTCAGAACTTTATAGTGTTTTTTTCGCAGGTTTTATGCCTTTATGGAATTGATTTGCTAATATTATATTTTGTATATTATTTTATTAGATTCGATTTTGGCAGAGAAATTAATTAAGTACTAAAAATTAAGTTGAAGTTTTGATAGCCTTAGAAATAGAAAGCAAGTTTATTATGATCCTAAAAGATTTATAGCTAGCACTGAATATATCTTTCAAATCTGTTTCATGGGTTCATAATTTTATTACAATAATTTCATTTCTATTTTATTATTTTAATAAAGTATAAACTTCCTATTTGCTTCCTTTTTGGTATTTGGGGAAATGAATAATTTAACTACAATTTTCTATGTTATAACAATATTTGTGTATAAAAAGATATGTTTATATAAAAAAAATTTTGAAGAAAATGGGTTAAATTATTCTAAAATTTTTCTTAACTAAATAATATAATTAAATATTTTTGATTTTAATCAGTTATGCCTAAAATTTGCAAACTTAAAGTTTGGCTTAATTTTTTTATTTCCTTATTGGACACTACTTATTTTTAACGAATTTCTGAAACAAACCAACAATGTTGAATTATTAAAATTATTGTGACATTTACGCTTGGAAAGTATGGACAATTACGCTTAGAAAGTATGGAGTGACATTTACGCTTAGAAAGTATGCAGTATGGAGTTCTTTTCATATCTTAAAAGTAAATCTATAGTAAAGTTTTGAGTAATTTTATGTTTTTGTTCGATAAAAATGTTAATTCATATATTTATAAAATATGTTATCTGAAAAAAATTAAAAAGTAATTATCATTATATATTTATTTCGCTTATATTTTTGAATCCTTTCATCCCTATTACTCATTTAACTATATTGCAAAATTCAGATTTTTAAGTAAAAAAAAAAAATTACACTTACTTTACAGAATTCGCGGGTTTTCTAATTAATTACTGAAGTGAATAAAAATAAGGGATCTTAAGTTGAAATAAGAAAAAAAAAAAATATACAGCCATAGACCATAGTTACGACGTCTTTATACTACTTATAGAGAAAGAAAGGAAAGGTCTGCAGTTCAATAGACTTTAAACCTAACATAAATTAGTGAATTAATATGTGGATAATGGTACATACTTGCGAACATGTACTACATTATAAAAATAACAAAATTTAATAAAAATATGTACCTATATATAAGGTGAGGTTAAATTAATTTTAGATAATCTTTCGAATTTTGATATATCAAAAATACATAATGTATGTAAAATGCACATGCACAAATCATATTATTTTTTCTTTTGTATCTATAGCCTTTAGATGAAAATAAAAGTAAATTATGTAAAAAAATTTATATTGCAATAAAAATTGGGTTTGGTCTGCTAGGCACTAATAAGATTAGAAACTATTTAAGTTTTTTTTCTGAATTTTATAAAAAGTATTGACGTTATTATATCTCCCTATATTTTATTTATTCTTTTTTAGTTATACATTTGAACATAATGTATATGTTTAATTAAATGATAACATTAAAAAAATGGCCATATAGAGGTTACAAATGTTAAGAAGAAGAAGTGTTGAAATAAATAATCTGCTTCGTTATCGGAAAGAATTTTAAAATCATTATAGGAAAATTAAATTAAAAATTTTACAACATTAAACAACAATTAAATGCATGACTTTTTGGGAAACAATTTATATATCTAATGTATGAAAATTTTGGGCGCCATATCTCTGAAACGAAGTCTTACCCTCGAAAATGCTTTTAGATTTGAGGGTTGGACACCGACACACACAAAATGTAGCTAATCAATTTTTTTCTTCCAAATCTATATCTTTTAAATGTTTATAAAATTTTAATGTATTTCTTTTTCCAAAGACAAAGTCAAACCAACATTTATGACAATAACAAAAATAAAATTAAAAAATTTACCATGATCTATCTATATATTATTTGAAGGAAACAAAAATAATCTTATTTAAGCATTTCATACATTATTTAAACCATAGTAGGTATAACATAATAACTAAATTTTTATAAAATGTATAGTATATAGTATGTACATAACAAAAAATGTTAGACATGCAGAAGAATAACTTTTTATTCATCATGTTTAGAATTTAACAAAATATATTATACGACAATGTCGATGACATGGGTAATGTACGCATAGGTGTTTTACTTACTTATGGTGTGGTGTGTGGAAGTTGGAGGGTTTAAAAAATAATTGTAATTTCTTATTTGTCTCATTTTCTACGGAAAAAAATATGGAAAAAAAAATTAATTGGTAAAACCTTCGACTAATCTAGAAATCTTTTATTTATACAATTATTATGATTATTATATAATAACTCAAAATAAATGCTAAACTCAGATTATATTTATTATTATAATTTAATAAAAACAAAAAACAATAACAGTGATGTTGTATTAAAGAAGATTCGTAAGAAAAAAACTTTTTTTCACACTTGTCAATTATTTACTATGTACAATAATTGTATGTATATATATAAAATGTATGTACATATATTTTAGACATAATAATACTATATTGAATATATAATAAAGTTTGGTTTTCCATGTGAAGACCTATATACATATCTATTCTTCAAAGAATTTGACTATTTTTCATTGAATTTATTTTTTATTTCCCTAGGTGACAGGACATAAGATAATAAAAAGCCCTTTTGCATAAATATAAATTTTATTATAAATTTGCTTCCGTTTAAATGATCTTACAGACATTTCCTTCTTAAATTTAGAATTTATGAAATTTAATTTTCATTCAAGAACTAAAAACATTATGTAGATATATTCCATAAAATATTTTAAGAGAACTTTCACAGTAGATATAAATAGATGTTATAATTGAAACTTTATCCTTATTTTCATTTATTAATTAGGGAAAATGTTGAATAATGAAAAAATATTCAAAATTTTTTGTTATTTAATATTTGTATTTTTCCTGCATTGAACTTTAAAAGTTTGAAAATCAATAAAATTTTGTGATGATAATATTTCACATCAGGAACGTTCTTTTGATTTGATTTATTTATGTTTACGGTGGCGTTTAAACGTATATAAAAAAACTCGGGTTAAATGCATGTAAACTAGATTTCAAAGAGAAAAAATCTACGAGAATACGATACCAAACTTCGTATATTTTGCAAGTTTTTAATATGTTGAAAAGCTGCACTGTTTTTAAAGATTTTTCTTGTGCTCACATATGTTTCTTGTGCTCAGATATGTTATCGGTTATTTTGTTTTGAATATAGCAAAGGAGTCATCACTGGGTTGCCGCACCATCATTTACAAATAATTGCAACAGCAGTGTTGTTCCAAAATTATTTTTTACTTCATGAAATCTACATCTGCTAAATTCTTTTAAATATTATGAGAAAATTAAATGCATAAATATTTCGATTAATGTTTTCCTTGTGAAAATATTTAATTTGCTGCTGAATTATCATAACCACTGACCTGATTTAAATTGATGATAGTTATTTTATGAAAAAAAAAAGTTATAAGTAGGACTGTTTTAAAATTTTTTTTTATAAAATTATTTTTATTTTACTTGAGTGCTTTCGATTCTTGGAAAATTGAAATTGATTAGGCAATAGTTGGATAAAAACTAAATTATATCTACTCAAATTTGTACGCTGCTTTAGTTTTCTTTAACGGATAATAAATATTTATATAGTTTTTTTTTCAAATATATAACTATACAAAAAAACATAATGAGAGGATCATTATAATCTCCTTTTATTTAAAACATTTGTGTTTAAGATACAGCTCGAATTTTTCATTCTTTCTCAATGTAATAAGCTTGGCGCGACTTGAATCAAAACTGAATACAACTTTACAGGCTTTTAGAGGTTTAATTTTTTCGAAAGTTTTTTTTTCGAGATTTGTTTTTTCGAAACTATTAATTCGATATTTTATTTTATTTTAGGTTCGTTGTCACTCCCATTTAGTGACATTGAATATTGGTTTTGAAAAAGTATTTAAAATTTAATAAATATGTTTTTTAATTAAAATCTCAGTTTTGTAAAAAACATTTTCAATATGGAATATTCCAATAATACTAATGTGTATATTTTCTAACTATATTCGATTAAATTTTATTATATATATAATATAATAATTAAATTAATTAAAATAAGCCCTTGACTTAATGCGGTGAAAATTTCATAAACAACCCATATACGAAATTTACATTTATTTCCATAAGAGAAACAAGTTAATTATTTTAAAATTCTAAATACACTTTTAACAGAATTTAACTTTTGCATCTAATTAAAATATACTTAGTTTTCCCTATTTAAAAATCTAACGTTGATATAATGTAAATTGGAATTCAGCAGAATAAAATTAAACATCATAAATTTATGGCCGGATGCTAGCAAATCTGTGTGTGATAATCCATAATTATACATAACTTTTATAAGAAAAAAAAATAAAAATTAGAAAGCTCAATTAAATAAAATTATTTATTTTGCTTTGGTTATATTTAACATCTGAAATTTGACAAAACTTTGTGAAAACTCATTGCAAAACAATAATTAGGAAAATAATATTATGTTATTGTGGTTGTTATTCCGGTGTTATAGAAATTATGCTCGCAAACAAAAATCGTATGTACCAAACCGAGCAGCATATGAATATATAGAATATAATTTATTTTTACCAAGAAAAAGTTTTTAAACTAGATAAGTTAAAATATTTTATATTCTAAAAGTCGCAGACAAAACTAAAAGTGGAATTTTTCAAACTTCACTCCGCTGTAACTAAATATGGTGTAGATTAATGACAATACCATACTATTACTATAGTTTTGTTCGGTTGGCGTAAATAATAATGGTCTAAAAAAATGCAACCAAAAATATAACAAATCTTTTGCAGAATATCTCCAAAATTGCTGATTTAAAGCAATTTACGTCAAAATTGCTCTTTAAGTCGAATAATTTGAAAGTCATCATATATTTAAATTAAATGCGAAAATAATTCATATTTAGACATAATCCTCGAGTTTAATTGTTAGAGAAAAATATAAATGACATAAAAAAATACAAACGAAAAAAAAAAAAGCTATAAATAAAATAAAATAAAAAATGTTAAAAAATTAATAACAAAACTTATATATTGTGCATAGAAAAAAATAATGTACATAAATTAAATAAATTTACTAAGATTTATTTAAATTTAAGATATACTCTAGATAGAGTACAGGCGCAAATAAGAGTAATACCATACTATTTGGTCAAAAAACGGTGCAACTTTAACCCAATTTAAACTAACGTGTAAAATATATCTAACTTCATTTGACGTTTTTGAGTTACATAGATTTTGTATACTCAAATGAATAATTTAAGGCTTAATTTTTCACAACATTTTACTTTGAAAATTATAATTTTAGAAAAGACATTTCAAGTTGTTTATTCATATTTTTTTTTAAACAAGTATTAAATTAAATATTAAGTGTTAATGAATTTTAAGTCATTATTCAACTAGAAATAAAAAGCATGTTGCTGCTACTCTTATGCATAATTTAGCATAAACTAGGCAAAAAAAAAATAATGTGAAAAAATTATATGTGATAAAACTTGTGAAAAAAAAATTCTTAGGTGAACATGTACACAGTCACAGTGATGCACCTATGTGAAAAAAAAACTTGACTATGACAATTTTGGAATTAAAAAGATTTGCATGCATGTTCGAACAGTAACTAAGTTTAAAATGTATAAAAATTGTTATCATAATTTAAAAATTATTATTTACCGTATATGACAATTATGTCGTTTTAAAACTGACATTATTTATGCAAGAAATTCGAAATTGATCATAGGATGAATAATGCTGTTTTGATAACTAAGTTGTTGATACAAACAAAAAAAGGGTTTATTAAAAGTGACATTATTCATAATGTATGGTAAACATAATGTAATTTTTTTTTTATATGAATTGCTCGGCCCCATATACAATTAAAAGTTCATTTTCTATGCCAAACTTATTCTCTTTATACAGAAATTGATACAAAGAAATAATTTAAAATTAATTAAAGTCTAACCAAAAATAACGAAAACATTTTTCAAATAAAATAATTTCTTATTTTAATCTTTCTTAATTAAAATAATGTTTTTAATAGAATATTTTTATGTCATCAATTTATTTTAGTCTGAAAAATTAATTTTTCTTTGGATTGTGATTTTTCATATTTATACATGAAATTTTCATCTATGTATACATTATAAAAATTTTTTTTTTAATTATATTTATGAAATCAACTAAATATTTTCAACGAAAAACTTTTTCTTTTATATTAAATATATTAAAATTGTTTTCGTTAAATGTGTACAAGAATTAATGAGTATTTTTATTAAGTGCATATACAATTTTTTTCTTTTAACTTCAAAAAGTTTGATAATAATTATTTTACTTCCATGTTATATTCTTTAAAATTCTAGCCAAAGACTGCAATTTAAAAGTCAGTTCTTACAATTAGTCAGATTTTAATTCCTGATTTTTATTTAAAATTTTTTTATATCGAGAATGTAAATTATATATTTTTAATTTATCAAAAAAAAAAAAGAAATGACCATCATGACCATCGATATTCTTCAAAACATAATGTAAATATGACAATATGTACACAAATTTTCTTACACAAATATGTTGGAAAAAAGAAAAAGTTAAACAATTCTCAAAAAAAAATAATAAAATGTGTGTCAAGAATAAATTTTTATGTGAAAAGGAAATGTTCTATGTTTTACGCTAATGTTACATTTTTTTTTTCATTTTTCTTGAAAACATAATCGAAAATCTTTATTATTATGAGTTGAAATAAATAATAAAAAATAATACAATAAATGTATGTGCAATTTAAAAATAAAAAAAGAAAAAAATGTTTTTATAAATGCGGTGAAATTTTTTCCCGCAAAATTAATTGCAATAATTTTTTTAACAAGCAATAAAAAATTAGCTTATATGCATATTAAGAATATAAGTTTTTCTTTTGTATTTTTAAAGCATAAGTAATAAATATTAATATTATGAAAAATTATATTTTAAGAAAATACTTTTTGGAATATGTTTATAATTAATTTAACAATGTGACGGAAAAGAAATTAAATACAAAGATTTTAAGGTTAGAATTTTATGTAAAATATATTAATTTTAGTCTTAATTTATGTATATGATATATTAATCAAATGATGAATTTTCTACTTAATCAAAGATGGAATAAATTAATTTCATTCATAAGATTATTATTTGGCGAGGTACATTATATTAATATCTATCTATTACACAGAATTATTTTAAAACCCAGTAACTTCGAGTACTTTATGCAAACACGATTCCTTATAAATAAATAATTTCTGTTTTCGTTAGTTTTATAAGTATTCATATACATATATATTTGAAAGAAAGTTTTTAATCTCGCAAACACAATATTAGTTTCATGAAAACCTACTTGCATGTTAACATAATTGAGAATGGATTACTATATACTGTAATCACAAAATAAACATATTTCTTGGTTGAATAATAATTCACTTTATAAAAAAAAAAATTCTGAAAATGTTTCATATAATTTAATTTATAGTTATGTATAGACTTTCATATTACGCTTATGCTCAAATAATAGTATGCGTGTTAATTTTGTTTTAACATAATTTTCCTTACGTTATATTATAGGAAAAAAAATATAATAATTAATTTTTATTTTCACAACTCTCAGAAAAGAACATACACTAATTCTATATTAGTTATAACATACGAGCATATAGACTATTTATATCTATATCTATATACACAAACGAAATTATAAAATTCAACATTCAACTTTACCTATGTACACGTACACTATGTAAAGTAAATTACTGAAAAATCCACCCTCATTTTTAAATAAATGATGTCACACCTTATTTTTAACGTGTAACTAAAAAAGGTTGAAAATCACTAAAGAAAGGAAATTAGATACTTTTAACAAAAAAAAAAAAAAGAAAAAAAATGTTGAACTTAATGTTAAAAAAAATCTTTAAAGCAATCTAAAAAACCTTAAGCTAACATGAACTTTACATCTGCCAAAAATGTACTTAGCATTGATTATTTTGATGAAGGATAATTTTTAATGGAAGCATACGGTGATAAGAGTTCATAGGATTTTGTATTTTTTTAAGGATTTTTTAAGGTATTGAAATTTTATTCGAAAATATTTGAAATTCTTAATTATTGATCGAAATTTAATATCTCGACACTAAAATAGAATTTTGACTTTCTCTGTTTAATCTCCCTGTTGAGACTCAACATCTACATTTTAAATATGCAAAAATATTTGAAATAAAAGAACCATTACCGAGAGAAATTTTGAGAAAAAAATAAAATACTTATTTAATGAACTTAACATTTTACGGAATTTTTATTTGAAATTCTTATTCGCATTTATACGGTTAGTTGAAAAAGTTTTTCAATCAGGTATAAATCTATGGAGTACACAGCACAAGAGTGTGTGAGTCAGATAAATGTTCATCTAATTTGACTTTTTTTTTTCTAAATGAATTTAGGAATTTATTTATTTTTTGCAATTTATATAACGTGTGTTTATTCAGGTTGTTTTTTAATCTAACTATTAATTAAATCAGTCCCTTCAGTTTTTCTGACATGTAATACAAATATTTTAGCATAGTTCGCATCATATTAGATTTCCAATTATTTTTATTTTTTATTTGTTTTCCTTTTATAATTTTTTTTTTTTTTTTTTTAACAAAAAGGACTTTTCGGTGAAAAGGAAATTCTTAATTTTAAAAAATAAGAAAAAAAAAATGTTTTTTTTATTATTAAACATATAAAATTCTCTCTTTTATTGTTTTCTTAATAAAAAAGAAAAAGAAAGCGGAAAAATCTAATATTTGTTTGTTTGTTTTTTTTTTGTTAGTGTGTCAACCAATATTATTGTTTATTCTTAAAATAATAACACTATTCTTTAAAATGTACTTGATAAATTAAGAATATAAGTTGGTCATTTGTTTTAAAAGAAAATTTTTGAATTTTGGTATATTTTATATACAATATGTATTCAAACAATGAACAGCTGTTTTTAAACAATTCACTTTATTTTAAAGTATGATATTTCGTTGTTCTTTTTAATGTTATTATATGACACAATATAACTCAAGGATTTTGAATTTAAGATAATTGCAATCTCACTCAGTGTGTGTAACTAAAATTTTGGAATTTTTCAATGAAAAAAAAATGCTTTCTATAGTTATTTTTTGATTTTTTAATTTATTAATAATTTCATATTTTTCTGTGTAGAGAAATTGGTAATGCATTGGTATTTTAAGTTCTTGCGGGATGCCTCAATACCATTATTTTCATTTTATTATTTTTTTTTTTTCATGTTTACATTAGAAAAATTCAACTCATGTGGTAAATTTATTAAATTATAGAGGTTCATTGAGGCCAAATTTTGTAACAAAGAAAACATTTGTGATTTTTTTTTTTTTAAATATATTATGTATTCTTTTAATGCAGTTTACTTTAAACTTATTTTTTTTATTGAAAAATCATCATCACTTTTTTTTTGTAGCCAGAACTGTGCTGTTGAATGGAAAATAAGAAGAATATGTGTGATATTATTTTTATTTAAAAAATGATAAAAAAAATATATATATGTATGTATACATGTATGTATATATATAAAAAAAAAATAAAGGATATCATGTTGAATTTATTATTGTCCTTTCGACATTTTTCAGTAAAAACAAAAAGAAATATTCTCTAGTGTTTTTGTTTCATCTCTCTGAGATATTTTTTTTTTTTTTTAACTTGGGTTATTGGTCTTATAAAATAAATAATATAGTTCATAGAGAGCAAAAAAAAAAAAAGAAACAAAAAAACTTCAACAAATTAAATAAAACAATCAAGGATGTTTTTTTATGCTCTTTATTCCTTTTTATCTGTTCTTGATATTTTTATTGAAGATTTTTAGATTTATCTCCATTTTAGTTGGAATTTTTGTGGGACAGTTTTGACACATCTTGTTAATCTTTATACAAAAATTAAACTGTAAAAAATTAAAAATGATAAAGAAAAAACTAGACATCTCATAATTTTTAAGAGATTTGTTCGAGAAAATTTATATATTTTTTTTATTTATGATTTCAAGAAACAATATAACCCTGGATGATATTTTGACACTAAGTAAGTCAGTTAGAATAATGTAGTTTTGACAATAAAAAAACAAACAAAACATGTTTTATTGCAATTAGGTTTTATGTATGCTGTCAAGTTGAATAGAAAAGCATTGATGTCAATGCTAAAACTTTTGAAAAATTTTATTATTCATATGGATTTCTTGAAATCTTCTGAAAATAGTATAATAGTTGGGAATCCGAGAAGTTTTGTTGAATCATTAAAAATTTAGCGAACGAATGATTATAAATATGGTTTAATTTTTTCTTGTAACTTTGGGCTGAGGACATACTAAAAGTACGTGAAACTTTTAAGAAAAGATAACATGAACAGACAAATAGTGCCTACAGAAAATCATTTAATAATTTAAAAAAATGTAGGAAAAAGCATTAATCTGATATTTCTTTAAAAGTTCTTGATTACGACAAACACATTTGAATACCTAGGGATGCTCTTCTATCGCATATCACTTTTCACAAAAATATTCGGAAGTTAAGATAGTTTGTTATAGTGTAAGATACACAAAAATAATAGATAACATCTAAAATATCTGCAATCACAAAATTATTAAAAATAAATAAAACGAACCGTTTACTTTATCCGAGAATAAAATTATTTATTTCTGCAACCACACAGGAAGTGAAGAAACAAAAATGTGAAACAATTTAATTTCAATATCTAAAAATTTGAGCTAAATCTGAAAATCCTATATGCATGTTCAATGTTTTATTTACTATTTCCTAATTTTGTTTTTTTTTTCATACAATATTATATTTAATTCAAAAGAGTTTTAAAATAAAACATAAACATGGTTTAATGGAAATTGATAAAAAAAAAAATAATATAAAAATAAATGAAAAATAAACGGGATAAAACTTTTTCCATGTTCTAAATTTTTATTTTATTTTTTTTTTTTTAATTTCCCTTGACGAAATTTCTATTATGCTAACTTGAAAATAAATGATGATTGAATTAATCGATTCTTGTAGTTAGTTCATTTAAAAAAAAAAATATTCAAATACATAATTTTGATTTTATATTGTTCATCCAGCTGTAGCTGATTTTTTGCTTTCTATTATTCATATACAGACATTAGGCTGATAGTATATTATATGTTTTTTATATTATATATTATATCCCTACAGATATATTAATAACTTTATGAACATATAATAAGAATAAACTACATAACGAAATTCCAGATATTCTCACTAAAGGTTTATGTTTAATGTGTCTTAATTGCGATTAAAAGTTTTGTGGTCTTTAGATGTCAGCTATATAATCAAAGACCTTCCAACAACCAAAACTATTTTGTTTTGTTTTGAATTAAACCTTAAACGTAAATATTTATATTGTTCAGATCTAAGTAAAATATTTAACTTACCAGAAAACATTTAAATAATTTTATTCACGGTTGCAGAATTTTTCTTTCAGAAATGTTTACCCTAATTTGTTAATAGTATGTATAAGCAAATGAATTAGCATTTTATTAGCAAAATTGTTTTCAATGAAGACTAATGATGGGCCTGAGGCGGCTACAATAAAAATATGTAATAGGTACATGGTACATGTATATAATATATTTTTTAAAATACATTAATATTCACACTACAACATACAGTATGTACGAAATTATGGTGGATATCTGATAAAAAATAATATAGGCACATATTTTTGCTCTAAATTTTCAAATATATACCATACATACCTACGTATATGTACATATAAATATATACAACATATAAGATTTTATTTTATAAAATAATATTGCCCTGAAAGACCACTTTTTAATAATTTATATAATTTAAGTTTATGGCCGTCAGATTTCTGTTTATGCATTCTTTGGAATAATGCCAAAATTATTTTTCTTTTTTCAACTTTTGAATGTATGTTTTATTGACAGTAAATTTATTGCTACAACAAAGCAATGAATTTATAAAAAAAAAAGAAAAAATTGAAGAAATAAAGAAAAGAATATGTTCGAAATAAATTTCATAAAAATACATTTTATTCTATACATGTTATAAGAAAATTTACCATCAAATTGGCAGAAGGAAGTCCTTTCAAAATCCCTACAAAATGTTTTCTTCTTTTTTGTTTTTGTGGGGCTAAAAACTGCGGGCTTAATAAAATGAATTTTTTTTTGAATTTCTAATGTTAAAAACAATGAATATATGGACAATGTATGTACATGGCATAAGTTATTTAAGATATAATTTGCACAGTGGTGGTTTGGGGTACACCACAAAACTTTTTGTTTATTAAATAAAAGTTTATGTTGAATAACGGGAATGAAGTTATATATTTTTTCCTGACAATTTCGATCTTCATAAGCTTTTGGATTCATAAAATTTTTCAGAGTTTTGTTTTCCAAAGAATAAAGTCTTGGAAAAATTCAGTATTGAAGTTATGTTAAATTAATTTTTTACTTCAAAAATTATGCACAGAGTTCTTAATTATATAACTTTTATGTTGTCACAGAAATAAAATTGGCACAGAAATAAAATTTGCTATACTTAAATTGACGTGTAAGATAACTGAAATTCTCAAAGTTGACATAACAAAATTTAAATTTGAAATAAAAAATTTAATAAATCGAAAATAAAAAGTACGTTTATTTTTCCTAACTCTTTTATTTTGACATTTATTTGTCAAAAGTTGAACTATGTGAATACAAACGGAATTCGTTGCAAAATATCACAATTAAAAAAATTAATTGATATTCATTATTATTATCAAGTTCTGAATTCTAGACATTTTCATTAAGATTCTCATCAGTTAGAAAAAATGATTGTGTCTACTGTGTATAATACATATGGTATACATATACACATATGTGTTCTATATGAAAAACCTAAACCAATCTACAGTGTAGTGTTTGAGGACTTTTTAATTAACTTTTTTTTTTCTGATTCCACGTCAAAGTAACTATCTAATTTTGATATTTCAAATGAAAACTTCATTACCCATATTTAGTAGAGTAGCAAAAAAATAAAAAAATAAATAAAAAAACAATTCTAAATTGGAAAGTTTTTTTTTTTGTTGAATTTTGATTTTCAATTTGTTGTGCAATGAATTCAGAATTTGTGTTAATTTTTTTCAATTTGCAGCTTTTTTCGAAAGTAAAAAAAAGCTTTTGCAACAATAAAATTGTTTATTTTTTTATTTTCATTTTTTTATATATTCTATCGAAATAAAAATATAAAAGGGTTAAGTCCGCACAAAATAAAAAATTTTTCGTTTACCTAAAAAAAAAAAAACAACTTTATTTTCAAGTAAATTTTTTTTTTTTTTTATTTTGTTTGTTTTAACTCTATATATTATTCCTGATGATGGAAAACTTAAAAATTCAAGACGAAAAAAAATATGGTGCCAAAATAGAGTTTTTATTTAGAACACTTCACATTTTTCAGATTTTGAAAAAAAATATTTTTTTAAAACAGAAAAAAAAAAATAAGAAAACAATTTGTTTTAGTTCTTAAAGTAATATTTTAGAGCAAGATACAAGTATATATGGCAAAGGGAAAAGATAACAAATAATATTTTATTAGGCATAATGTATGTGCAACAAAAATAAGATCTAACTTCTGCTGTAGATTGAAATTTTTAAAATTTTCTGTAAATGAATAAGCAAAAATTTTTGATATTGTGAGTTCTCTGTACTTGTTAACTATTCAAAATTTTCAAATAATAAAATTTTATGGATAGATATACTAGACTGGTTTTGAAAATTATACAGACACAAGTAAGTTCAGTTGATAAGAAAATTATTGTGCTTTTAAAGTTTAAAAATAATTTTGAGTAGAAATAAAATATTTAATGTGCATGATTTAACGATTACATAAAAAAAAAACATGCGAAATAAAATATTGCTCATAAAGTTTTGCAATTTTCTACTAATTTTCTTTTTAAAATATAGTTTTAAATTGTAAGCAGTTACACATAAAAATTATTAAAAAGATATACTTAGAAGAATTGATAAGGAAATTTTTCTGGATAAGAATGAAAAGTAGAACAAATTTTTATAACTTTTTGTTTAGGAACAATTTAAAAAAAAAAAAAAAGGTACGTTTATTTTTTAGGTTCTACGTGTGGCTTTTTATTTAACCTTTTTTTTTTTTATTGAGACAGTAAAAAAAAATCAAATTAAGTTTCATAAGATTTGTTATACCAACTTTAAGTAGAGAATATCCTGCTTTTTAAGGATATTTTGTTAAAAAATAAAATAAAAATGAGCTCAAACGTGACATTTTTATTAAAATTTCATGCCAGTTCGTAATTTTTGTTGGCAAAGTACTTAAACATTTATGACTATGTAGGCACCAAATCACCTTTTTTTTTTTGATAATTGATTTTTTTTTTCTCTAGAATCAAAATCAATTTTATTTGTAAATGTTATTTAAAATTTATTCTGCTGTAAAATTGAAATTACATAAGAAAACATGATAAGAATATAAAGATTTAGGTATATGTATATGACTCAGATATTAATTAATAATGAAAACTGGTATACATTGTTAGATATGATAGCTTGAAGCTTAAATGGAAAAATAACTACTTATTTATTTTTATAAAGATTTAAAAATTAGACTTATTCTTAAGTTTATATTATGCATATTTTTTAATTAAACTTTAGTATCACAATGCGTCCCAGTTCGTTTTGGATCTTATTTACAATGAAGTGCTTATGAATATAATTTACACAAGTATAGTTGAAAAGAATTTTAAAGTAGACAAGTATGCATTCGATCCAAGTTCTATTCTTACATTTTTGTAATTTTTGTTTTGCAAAAAATTACACCTATGCGTACCACTGCTATTACAATCAATTGCACATGGTTAGCCAACCGAAAATTTAATGAAATTTCATAATTTTATGCGATTAATATTTGTTTTTTTTTTTTTTAATTTTTAATTTAATACCCAAGCCCAAATAATGGTTTTTTTTAAAACAACAGAAGTGCGCACAATATTTATTTTTAATTGACTTTGTAGCATTAAGTTTTCCATATTGTACTATAAAAGATAAGATTTTTTTTGTTTAAGCTTCATCTTCGTAAGAGAATGAATAATTATTCTTTTTTCTAACTTCAATTAAATAGAAATAATGAAGTTTTAATTGAAATTCGAGCGGTTGCAAGCTGACAGAAGTATTAGAAAACAAATCATATAAAATTCGAATATGTATTTCAGTTTAAAATGATATAATGATAGCTAAAATTTAACTATTACGGTCTATAAAAACCATTTTTGAAGCGTTTAAATAAATAAATTTGTTATTGAGTTTTCCAGTTCAATTTTGAAGCATTTTCATTTCAATCGGCTGATGAGATATTTGTAAAATATTTTATTAAAAAGTAAAAAATAACTTTAAAGACTGTATCGCGTACTCACATCAAGTGTTTAATACTTACATCGAAATTTAATCAAAATATTTCATTTTAAATTCTCGCTGAGCTTAATTTTTTTTTAAATAAAAATATCTAGTGATATTGATTGTGAAAGTTTCAAATCGTTGTTATTCTTAGTGTGTACAGTAAGTTCTAGAAATTCTATTTTCTTTTAATAAATTACTTTCTGCTTTTGTTTATTTAGGATTTTAATCAAATTTTGTTTACAATTATGTTGAAAAAATAAAGAATATTATTAACTTTTTTTTCGTACTACCTTATTTTTCCATTTTGAATATCACTTAAAGATTGTTATCATTTTTTTATTCATATAGTAAGACAGTAAGTCATAGTAGTTTTTTTTTTTTTTTTTTCATACATTGAGACACAATTATTCTAAAGAGTGATTAAATCAATTTACAAAAAATAAAGTAAATATGTAAATAATAAATTAAGAAAGTTTTTTATTTTTTATATATAGATATATACATAATCTTAAAATCAAGAACGGAAGAATAAGAATCTTTTAAAATAATTAAATTTATGAAAAGATGATCTCATGTGTAACATCGTTATATATATTATTTTACCATTTGTGTATTTTTTTAATTCGTTCCACAAAGCTAAATTTATTAAATAATCGTGCTATGATGTTACTGAAAAACATGTAATGTGATCATCACTACCGCATAACAGAACGTTCTTATTATTTTCGGTATTGAATTTAATCTTTTATTGTTTTGAAAAAAAAAAAGAAAAAGATAAATTTTTTTTTTCCTCATTTGAAATAAAAAAAAAAAATTTCAGCCTTATATAGGCATTTCTATGATTAATATATAAATTTAGGTATAATTAGCAAGCAATAGAAAAAAATATATATTGATTTGGAATAGCTAATAAATAATGAAAATGTATCATATTTGCGAAAAAATTTTAATTTCACTTATTACTATTTTAAATTAACGCTGAATTTGCAAATAATTTCAGTTCATGTTAGACCAAGCTCTTAATGGGAACCGAATCCACAATCGTTGTTGTAATATCACAGAGCGTCCAGCAATTATATTATATTTATAAAATTTATTATTATTTTTAATATTAGTTCTTAGCATTTTACTAAAAAAAAAAAAAAAAAACACGAAGCAGTCATAGAACTGCCTACAGAAGTTTATACTTAAGATTTAAACTATGAAATAACAGTGGCTACAAATAATGGACTGCTTTTGGACTGATGGACTGATTTTTATTTTTATTTACATTTCGTACTGAGCAGCCTATCATTTGTAGCTTAGTTATTCATAGTTATTCATAGTTTTTTTCATAGTTTTTAAATCTTTAAGTATAAACTTCTGTAGGCAGTTCTATTACTGCTTCGTGTGTTTTTTTTTTTTTTACCAAAACGAAGTACAGATACTTAAATTAAGAGAAAAATTTTAACTTTAAAAATTATGACGCTTTACGGAAATTAATTAGATCAATCTGCAAAAATTAATTGACCAATTTATTATCTCTCCCTCTTTGGTATTTTGTATTTGGCGTAACTACATTATTATGTTAAGAAAATTAAAAAAAAAAAAAATTTCATAAAATTCTCAGTATCGGGGGATCGAACTTGGCACCTTCAGAATTGTAATCCGATATTCTATCCACTCAGCCATATTGCCCTTATGATTTCAGCTTTCTAAAATAACATAAAAGAGCACTTGTCTTCTTTAATAATTAAAATCCCCGGAATTTATTTTAAAAATTTCTCTCTTATTTCCTTCCACTAATCGTATTCATGAACCCGTTTATTTCATTCCACTAACCGTATTTATGAACCTTAGAGAACTAACCGTATTCATGAACCTTAAAGAACTTGAATTTTTATATTATTTAGAAGAATAAACTCTTTATATGATTTTAGAGAGCAAAAATTATATGGCTTAGTGGATAGAACACCAGACTAATAAGTCTGAAGGTGTCAGGTTCGAACCCAATTATGATTTGTTTTTTTTTTAATATTTGAAATTTTTTTTACATAATAAAATGATTTCTACAAGTAATAAGACAAAAATTGTTTTTTTGTTAGTGGGTACTAGTATGACCCCTTACTCCCCCCCGTCCCTAAAAATTATTGGTACTGACAGATGGAGAAAATTAATAGTTTTTCTTGTTCCAAATAAATAAAAAAAAAAAAAAATGAATGGTTTATTAGAATTTTTTTATTATATTTTAGAAATCCAAAATCATATGGGCTATATGGCTTGGTATATTTAGGCATTGATAGTATAGATATCGATCAAGTAATTTATCATTATAGGTTTTCCCGGCTCAAAATATGCAAAAAAAAAAATTTTCAAAATAGGTAGCTCTGGTGAAATAAAGATTACCAGACCAAAAATTTTGGGTAGGAATTCATAATTATCGTACACTTTTTTAATTTCAATGTATATATAGGGCTCAATATTACAAGCAAAAAAATTACATATTCTACCAACATCGGACTATAAGAGTGAAGGTGTCAGGTTCGATTCCACCCAATGAACACATTTTTTTAAAATTTTTTTGAACATAATAATTTTTAATTTTTTTGAACATAATTTTTTTATTGGTAGAATATGTAATTTTTTTGCTTGTAATATTGAGCCCTATATATACATTGAAATTAAAAAAGTGTACGATAATTATGAATTCCTACCCAAAATTTTTGGTCTGGTAATCTTTATTTCACCAGAGCTACCTATTTTGAAAAATTTTTTTTTTGCATATTTTGAGCCGGGAAAACCTATAATGATAAATTACTTGATCGATATCTATACTATCAATGCCTAAATATACCTATGTTGTTTCTCAAGGCTTTAATAAAATTATTTGTAACGAGTTTAGTGCGTCCAATATTATAAATTTGTTTTATAGGATATAATGTTTATAACTTTAGTGGTTACATGATCTCTGTAAAAAAAATAAAACAAAAACATGAAATGAAATGTGATCACTTTTCTTACTTATTTTTCTCCCGGGAAATTCGTACTTTTTTTAGCGTTTATTATCTTATTAACTACAACAGGATTAACAAATGCTTGTTTAAATACATATATACATGTAACTGTCTTGTCATAGTAAGTGGTAAAACATGTTTGAAAATTAGTAGGGACTATTATCGGGTGTCTAAATTTTTTATGAATGATCACAAGATTATGTTAATTCTATTGTGAAAATAAGTTTGCACGAAAAAGCTGTGAATATTGCAGAACGCTGCCCACAATATTGAAAAATAGTTCATTCAACTCGCTATTAAAAAACTGATTTCTGAATAGGATAGTTTTTTTTTCACAATTAAATTTTTAAAAAGA
The DNA here is from genome assembly GCA_964007475.1 of Hybos culiciformis. Lineage (NCBI taxonomy): Eukaryota > Metazoa > Arthropoda > Insecta > Diptera > Hybotidae > Hybos > Hybos culiciformis. The sequence continues at coordinate 37,499,046 of OZ023273.1, read as the reverse complement.
AATAGCATCTCGATACTTAAATTTATACATCTGTCAACGTTTCCAATATTTTTTACATCCATTTTATAGCAATATTCAATTGCATTAATTCATATATGAAATTATACAGTTTTCAACTAAGTTCTCAAATAAGTTTTTAGCTACATTTTAATTTTATAATATGTATTATAAAATTATAAAACACTATTTATTAATTAAAAGTTTTTTCCATTTATATAAATTAAAATAAAAAATCAAAGAGCGCCTAATTTGCATTCGATTATTTGCTACTACCACCAAGATCTGTACGAAATTTGCTACAATTTTACTTAGCTCTTTGTTTTGCTTCAAAAATAGAATATGTATAAAAAATAATAAATTAGTGGCTGATAAAAACATTTTGGTTTGTTTAAATATCTCAAAAAAACTAATTATTATGAAAAAAGATTTAAAAACTATGAATAACAGTGGCTACAAATGATGGGCTGCTCAGTACAAAATGTAAATTAAAATAAAAATCAGTCCATCAGTCCAAAAGCAGTCCATTATTTGTAGCCACTGTTATTTCATAGTTTAAATCTTAAGTATAAACTTCTGTAGGCAGTTCTATGACTGCTTCGTGTGTTTTTTTTTTTTTTTACCAAAACGAAGTACAGATACTTAAATTAAGAGAAAAATTTTAACTTTAAAAATTATGACGCTTTACGGAAATTAATTAGATCAATCTGCAAAAATTAATTGACCAATTTATTATCTATCCCTCTTTGGTATTTTGTATTTGGGGTAACTACATTATTATGTTAAAAAAATTAAAAAAAAAAAAAATTTCATAAAATTCTCAGTATCGGGGGATCGAACTTGGCACCTTCAGAATTGTAATCCGATATTCTATCCACTCAGCCATATTGCCCTTATGAGTTCAGCTTTCTAAAATAACATAAAAGAGCACTTGTCTTCTTTAATAATTAAAATCCCCGGAATTTATTTTAAAAATTTCTCTCTTATTTCCTTCCACTAATCGTATTCATGAACCCGTTTATTTCATTCCACTAACCGTATTCATGAACCTTAAAGAACTTGAATTTTTATATTATTTAGAAGACTCTTTATATGATTTTAGAAAGCAAAAATTATATGGCCGTATGGCTTAGTGGATAGAACACCAGACTAATAAGTTTGAAGGTGCCAGGTTCGAACCCAATTATGGTTTGTTTTTTTTTTTAATATTTGAAAAATGATGACGGACGATTCTCAGAAAAATGATGACGATTCTCAGAAAAATTCTATATGAAAATGGATTTTTACCCTCTACCAAATTTCTTCCAACGCCGCTAAAGAAGTATAAACTTCAAAAATCGTTTTCAGGAAATGAACACTACAATTAATTTTATACCAAGAAAACTTTTCAATACAAAAGTAAACAATAAAATATGATAAGAGAAATCTATACAAAATTTATTAATCTCCAAAAAGAACTTCTCAGATATTTTATTCAATGAACAAATACTTCATTCACTGACAGTGTGTACTTGACAAAATAATATCCTGATATTGAATTTAATAGTAAATAATTTGAAAAAAATAAAAAATAAAAAATTTATGATCAATCGAATTTCTTAAGTATTTAAAAATATATGTTAATAGAATTATGAGCAGAGAAATTCGATATTAGTTAATTTCCTAGGAAATTATTGTACAAAGCTTAATCTATTTACCTGAAAGTATTTTCGGAAGATTTTGTAGTAACCATAGTATAATATAAAATATTATTTAACATACCTGAAAAGAAAAAGAATACATTAATTAATATTTTATTTTAAAATTAATAAATATTTTTTATTAAAATTTAATGTAATCTAATTTTCAAATATTCATGAGTAAGTATACTTGAGCAGCCCTAAAATTCAAATGGAATGCTTTTATTGATTTTTTCAAACTTAAAATGTGAGGATTTCATAGTTATCATATTTACTTATTGTCCAAAATTTACTGAACATAGATTAACTTAACAAGTATATATTTGGACTGTATTACGTCATTACGTATGGAAATATTTAGAGTTTTAAATAAAATATGTCAATATGTAAAACAATTACATATGTACATTTCGGACATAGGTATGTATTTGCTAATTTTTTTTTAGTTTATTTGTATACATATTCTTATATTATAAGAATTTGTACGTATAACATGATACATATTGTATATTTAATGGTACATGCAGTAATTTAGTAAATATACCAGAAATTTGGTGGGGCGATCGCAATATACATGGAACTTATACTAACAGTCAGAAGTTATGAAAATTTCATTTATGTAAACGTCAAATGCTGTGATTTTCAAAATGGATTTATTAAAAAAGAAAAAAAAAAAAACAATTTGAATTTTTCCTTAACTTTTCTTATTTTCTATATACTACAGCTTTCGCCAAATATTGGTAACATTTGCACTATGTATTTTTTCTAAGTAAAACAAAATTCAAGAAAACATCAACTTTTAAAACTCTCATCATAAAAAATACGTCAGAAATGTAATTTTTTTTCTTTTTTCTTTTTATAAATAAAGAAAAACTATTTTACAGCATTATGTACCATCTTGTTGTAGCCATATGTCATTATTATCGTTTTTATGATGCAGTGATATTTTTTCCTTCATCTCATTAAAAGTATTATAGTCAAGACGTCCATCAATTTACAGGATCTTATCTAAAGTTATTATGTGATAAATATACTTCTTGATATTTTTGATATTTATTTTAGAGTTTTTAACGAAAAATTTTTATATGTTTTCGTCGTTAAAAATTTTCAATTGTTTTGGGAATTACGTGACGTAAAAATGAAAAAAATAACAAAAACTACTTAAAGCTTAATTTTCCACAAATTTCATAAAAAAATATAAATATTTCTATCGTTTTCTTACATATCATTTTTGGTTAAAGCTTTAAGTACTAAACACAATTGGGGCGACAGCGACAACGACAGCGATAGCGACTATCAAAAAAAAATAGAAACCATATATTTGTATGAGAATGAACACAATTGAGACGACTGGCGACAAACGACATTGTCGCCTGGCGACAAATTAGAAATTTTTCTATTTTGTCGCCAGGCGACAACGACAACCATATATTTTTTTATTTATTTTTCTATTTGTTTACTTTTTTCCTGTATATTTATTTCGTCGCCGTCGCCGTAATTGTGTTCACTCGAGTGATATCGCTGTCGTTGTCGTTGTAGTCGTCGTTGTCGCCGTCGTTGTCGCCCCAATTGTGTTTACTCCTTTACAACTTAAAATTATTTTTGGTTTTAGGGGTTTGACTTTTGTTTCAAAAAAGTTTAATAGCATATTTTTCTTTAGTTGAAAGGACATTTTGCCAAAAGCAAAATGATAATATTAAAAATGAAAAAAAGAAAATATGTGTATGTTTAGATACATACTTAATATGAGTAATTTTTTTTTTAGCTATTCCAGTATTTTTCACATTACTGTGTCCATATGACAGAATAATGCATTAAGAATATTAAATTGTATTAGAAATAATATCTTTATGTTTTGAAAGAAAACTTATGTAGTCTGACTGGAGCAAAAATTTATTCTTTTTAGTCTACTAGAATTTATAATATTAAATAATATATGAACAATCTTGTAGTGATATTTATAAACGTAAATATATGCCATAAATAACATACAGTATATACATAATGTATGTACTTGTACATGTGACATTACTAAAACAGTATTGAACTCTAAGGTTTGTTCTACATTATAAATAGCTAATAATAATAATAATTACAATAATAATAATAATAATAATAATAACAAAAATAATAATAGTAATAAGCATAATAATAATGGTAAAAATTTAACATAATGTGGGAAAATTTCAAAAATCATGATAGTTACATATGAAATATTTTGGTTGATTTAGGGTTCTCCGACTTTTATTTAAGTGACAGATTTTAAAGACAAAGTTGCCTAGAAAGGAAATGTCCAAAAAATTTAAAAAGATATGAATTTTTTGAAGTAAAAATTTGTTAAAAATATTTTTTTTGAGAAGCAAAAGAATGAAAGGAATTTTGCTGGATCTGAAAAATTATATACATTATTTAAATTTTTTCAGCAAAATTATTTGATTTAAATAATATTAAACTAAATAACTTTAATATTTTAGGTGTGTTTTTAGAATCATTTTTTTTGAATAAACGCACAATATTCTTTAGTTTTTTAATTATCATTGTCGATCATATCTATAGGACCTGGAACCTGGGTTCATTTTATATGCTTATCCTAAGCGATTATGGTTTTAAATAAATTTCATGTTTATAAACAAATTATAAAGTTTTTGTTGATCTGAGTTTTTTATATAATTATAAACGATTATGAATTTAAATAATTTATTGTTTATAAATAATTTGTATTAAAATATTTATAGGAATCGATAGAATTTTTTTGTTAATATTATCAGCTAAAAATTTTTATGATAAGAGTTTAACAGCAAAAATTATTATTCAAACCTCGAAATAACATCTACTGTGATGTAAATCCCAAAATCATTTTAATTTATCCAAAAAAAAGTATGTACATAATATACAATACATGAAGAAACAAATTTATTATTCTTCAATGATTCTTGAGAACTATTTTGTTACGTAAATAAAAAGAATAAATATTTTTATGCGAAATTTTTTAAGATAAATAAACATATGTTTTATATTGTAACACTTCTAGCAGCATTACCAGAATGTATTATTATGTAATTCTTCTGTATAATTCAAATAATTTTCGGTATAACATTATTGTTATATTTTCATTTTCATGTTAAATAGTGTTCTAAACGTCTCTTGAATTTCTAGATAAAAAAAAAATTGAATTTTTTTTCCTAGCACTAAAGTGAAACTTGACAAATTTAAAGGTCAGAATGTTAATTCAGAATTTTTTATTATATTTATGTAGAATAGAGATAATAATAATTGCCTTCAGCAAAGTTTTTAATAAGAGTTTTTTGTTGCGAAACAGATTTGAATAAAATATTATATGTTATTATGTTAAGACATACATTTAGGGCTTTTTTTTTAATACGTTTGGCTGCTCGGTTAAGGGTTTGTTACATTAATCAGATTTAAAGGGTTTTTATTTTAGTAATTTTTTTTGGATTATAATTTTTTTTCACGTATTTTTTTAACATTTTTTTTAAGTATATTGTACTTTATTGAGTAATACACCATTACCATTTCATTACACGTTTTAAATTTTGTTCACATCACTTTCAAAAGGTTTCTATAACTATAAAATACTATAGAAAACATCTATTTTAAAAAACTATTCGGAACTAGAATCGTTAAATTAAGTTTCATACCCTGACTTTGTTTGTCTTAAGCGTATAAAAATGTTTGCATATGAATAAAATTATTATCAAAGCGTCAGAGACTTAAATTTAAATTAATATGTATATATTATTTACACATATTACTTGTCAATTGAATAGTTAGCATTTATGTGTTAATTCTTTTCTAAATATAGAAAACCTTATACAGATGAATATCTTTATTGATAAAACATTTATTATAATAAAACTATATAAATTTTTTTCAATATTTTTTATGTTTTCTTTGTATTTTTAATATTGAAAGATAAATTTCAGTTAACTTATTCTTAGGTGGCCATATTGCTAAACAAAAAAAGAATTCATATAATATGAAACAAAAATATGTTGCAAAGAAAAAGCTATAAATTTGTTTTATTTTCGTTCTACAAAATATTATACTCTTGTTTTTATTATTAAAATTATTTGTATATTCGTTTCGTGTCAGTAAATCATTTTTGCTTTTTACAGTCTTTCTACTCGAATATCTATATATTTATTTATTTTTTTGGTATATAATAGAAAATATAAAGATCCTTTTTTCTTTCGAAGAAAAAAATTTGCTTTAGCTAACTAGTGAAAAATACATATTAGACATCCACCCAATATAAGGCATCTTCTAAACACATAAAAAATTATCAAATATATGCAAAAGCTTGTTTATTATCAAATAACTTTTGAAAAAAAAAAAAAAAAAAATTAAAATATGTAAACTTAAAAAAGGCGGTATCTATAGTCAGATTGTTATGTATTCTGTTTTTTGAGTTCTTTTATTCAATTTAAAAAAATATTAATATTTTGATGTTTCTTTGATTTGAAAAATTCAAATTAACACAATTAATATAAAATAAATGAATTTAGATTTCCTTGGAAAAAACGCACTTATTTAAAAAATAATAATTTTTGATAGTTTCGCAAATCTTAAATCACAGACAAAAATTAAAATATATTAATAAATCATATAAAAAATATTGTCGATTGTGAATGTTGTTTTTTTTTTTTTGCTACATACATTTATATTGGGATGAAATAAATTTATCATAAAATTTATATATTTGTGATGAATGGTTTTTATTTCCTTGAAATGCGTTTAAATTCGAGTTTTTGTCTTATTCGCGAAATACTCGTAATAATAATTCAAAATGCTTTTCATTTTGATTATTTCCATAAAAAATAAAATCTTGAATTGTTAAAACAGTTTTTTTATGTATTCTTTATAAAAAATCATGAAGTTTTATTTGTTTTGTTCAACCTTTAATTTGATTTTAATATGGTTTTTTATACGACGAAACTATATTCTTTTTATTAATTTTTTTTATTTTTTTTAAATTCATACTCTTCAATTATTTTTATTTAAAAATTTTATTCTTTTTATCAATATGGTAAAAATATTGAATATTTGAATAAAGTTTTAATGATGCAACGATAGTTGAAGGGATAAATACATAATGTATATGATAATAAAAATTATTGAACATTATGACTTAATGTCTGATTGAAACGGTTGAAGATTAAATTTCAAGTAAATAAAAATCAATCTTTTTATAAGATTTTTCTGTTTTTGCTATCTTGTTGTAATTAATTTTAAATATCTAATGTTCGCTCTCTCTCTCTCTATGAAGTACTGAAAAACGCACGATGACACGATGACATTTATCGAAAAAGGCACAACGTCCACTTTTTTTTTGCCCCGTACTTCATTTAAGAGGTAATATTCTTTATTTTTTAGTTGATGATAATGTGATAAGGAGATCTTAATTTTTGCCGATTTAAGATAATAAACAATCAAATTAATTATTTTATTATTTATGTAAATAATACGTATAAAAACATAATAAAAAAAATGATTTTTTTTTTAACCAAACATTTTCAAAATTATCAACGAATACAATTTATCCTTATTTTCTTTAAAAGTTTATTTTATTAAATTTTCAAATTTTTTGTTGACTGTATTTCAACCGCAGGACATGAATATGTAAAATCTTTTGTATATATGGAAAAATATGAGTGTTTGATTTCAATCCCGAAGATAGAGAACAGAACTTTTGTCACCGACAAGAATGGTTTATTATTTATATTGTCACTAAATAATATTAATATTGTAAATTAATAAAAAATTATATATAAATATGGTTGTAGGTTGATAATATTTTTGCATATGCATGAATGATCTATTGTATGATGTGTTAATGGATCAGCCAACAATACAAAAATATTATGAAATATGAAAATTAAAATTTTTATTATAAAAAATAGCTTTTGTTAAAACTAATTTTGAAAACATTTTTGGTCAATGAATTTTTGACGATTTCGAAATTTTTTTTTTGTATTAATTTCAATAAAATCATATTATAATTTTCTTTTTCTTGTTTTTTGTTTTTTTTTTTTTTTAGGCTGAGAAACGTAGGTATGAAATGAAAATTCATAAAGAATTTATATAAATTTTGTTTTTATAAAAGAGATTTTTTTTTTTTGTGAAAATGAATAAAATTTTATAAATTAAAAAATAAAAAATAATTTTTTGATATTAAATAAAATTTGCCATTTATTATTATTATTATTATTTTTATTCAATTTTTAATTCAGACTTGGAATTAATTTGAAATGACCATGACATAATAATAACTTTCATTATAGAAAAATTTATAAAATGGAAAAATAATTTAAAAACATTATATTAATAAAAAATAAAGTTATAATATACATGTACAATGTTTTTCCCTATTTTTATTTTTAATATGAAAATAATGAAATGAAAAAAAAAATCATTTATTTAGCGGATACTGCTCACAGTGGCGATGTTTGAAAAGAAAATATACTTAACAAGAACACAAAAAAAAAATAAAAAAATAAAAAATATTTATAAAAGCTATAGAGTTCAAAAATTTGAATAAAAAGGTATTCAATTTGTCTAGTCAACCATTACCATTTTAATGATTTAGTTATTTATTCTAAAAAAAAAAATTTTTAGATACATTTAACAAACAAAATGATGCATGTATATTTTATATATAAAGTGACCATTGGTTTTTTAAATCAAAACGAATAGTATTTTATATTGGCGGCATGCATATTTTCCAAATTTAAGTAAGAAACGCAAATTATCTCTTATTCCGGATATTTCAAATTCTTTATTATGGCGCTTATCAAAACTCATAAAGAAATTAAATAAGTGAATATGTTGAGTGAGGATGAGTGTTTAGATGAGTGGGTGAAGTCTATACGTCAAATCTGAAATTTCCACTATTTGACATGAATTAAAAAAAAAAAACAAATATACCTAAATGTGTTTAAGTAATATCAAAAAAAAAAAATATGTAAATTTTTATAATTTTTTTTTGTCCATATTGAAAATAAGCCTCTTTTTACTTCCTAATTTCAACTAAACTATTTTGAAATAAAAGCGGCATCTATATTTAATTTTTATTACAATTTATTTTACTTACATATTAACGTATTTAAAATATATGTAATTATTTCTTTTCTTGATTTTCTATTTTATTTCAATGACAGTCTAATTTATTACTTTTAAATATAGAAATGCAAATTTAAAATAATTAAAGTAATTATTTAGCTAAATAAAATAATTATATTTTTGGTTTATTGAATAGAATAAAAAATAAAAAAATAAAAAGTAATTGTGGTTGAGTTTAAAAAAAAAAAAAAATAAATAAATAAACTAGGTATAACAAACGAAATAATATTATTTTTAAAATTATTTCAATTTAAATTTATTCATTGAAAATTTTAATTATACAATGAGAAAAATTGTATTCTATTGATTTGAAAATGTTTTTTGTGCTTGACACATAAAATGAATGTATGTACAATACAGCGATAACATAATTTTTTCGATTTAATAATAAGTTTTTTAAATAAATCCGAAACGTAACTGATGACAACTGAACTGACTTTAATACTAGAAAACATAAACAAAAAAAAAAACAATTTTTTTTTTTGTAAATTCTATTAAAGGAATATCGAAATAGATTTGCGGAAAAATATAAATTTAATATAATTTCAGCAAAAATGGATTAAGAATATTTTTCAAATAATAATATGAAAAATCATCATGATGGTATTAGATGATCTTGGATTTATTTAATGTTTTTGCGGAAATTTTCAAAGATAATAATTTTTGTAAAACAAATTTTGTTCCGAATTTTTCATTTTTTTTCATTTTCGAATTCTTGAAGTTATTATTTAAAAATAAAATTCCACTTTCATTGGCTAAGATTTTATTTGCAGAAAGAAGAAACTATTTCACATACTGTAACATTAACATTAAAAATGTGAATCTATAATATTATTTTGCTAACATGTAAACATAAATGTAATATAAATTCGTAAGCATTTTGTATGGGCGGACCTTATCGTTCGGGACTTATGACTTGTTCCCAATTTTGCACACCATAAATAAATATCTACTGACAATATATCTTATACAGTTTAAATAGTTAAATAAGATAAAAATCTAAGTTTTGAAAATGTTGAATTTTATTTTAATCTCAACGCAATTATAGGATAAAATTGTTCTTTCCAAGTTGGAGAAAAACAAAAAAGAAAAAATTAAATTGTTTCTTGACATAATAAAAAGGCGTGGACTTTCTCTTAAATATATATATTTTTCTCTCTACTAAATTGTACGTATAATTTTAAAAATTTTTACAATTTCCTTAATTAAATCGTCCCCATAGTAGTATTTAGTTCTTTTTAAGTAAGTTAAACTTCTTT